>CM025628.2:10015455-10070442 GCA_014621495.2 Entosphenus tridentatus | reverse complement strand
CGTCCTCTGGCTTGAGATGGCTGCCACCTATGGGTCAGATGATTGCATGGCAGCATTAAGCAATTGGTAACTAAATATAGAATTTTTGTCCTAAAAAGTGTAAAATTTTGGAAAAAAAATTTCACGAACATTCATTGTCACGCACAACGAGTCTGTGTGTAAAATGTCAGCTCGATTGGATCACGGGAAGTGGGTTAAAAAAACGACCGAAAGATTTGCACGGTCGTAAGCAAGCAAGCAAGCGCGCAAGTGAACTTAATATAAAGGATTAAAAAAAACAACAACTCATGATTTCCAGAAGCCTTCCTTTGACAAGGGTTCTTCTAAGAAGAAAACGATGCCGGGTATTTAAAAATGGTTCCCGCACGGTTGTGGCACGAGGGCTTGATTGATTAAAATAATGTAATTAATAAAAATACTTACCCAAAGTTAGACCCCCTTAAATACACACACAGGTCTTCGGGTCTGAGTTGCTAAATGTGTGTTCCCCAGGGTATGCATCGGTGTGTGTGGTAATGCATGGCTTAGATAGATTAGGGTCGAAAAAGCACATCCCTTCAGCTCTGGCATAAATCCCCTCTCCATTCTCCTGCGCTGAGAACGTATGAAAGTAAACATCGCTTCAGATGCCTTGCTGGGCTTACATACAGGAGGGGGAGAGATAAGATAGCTCAGCTTAAGCTGGTTATGCACCACATGACTTTACTGGGACGACCACTGACCTGAGGCCATACCTGGCCTGACAAAACTGTCAGTCAGAGTTTACCAATCTTGCCCAACCGGTTAAAGATGATTCATGATTCTCTGCAACTTATATGATGCAACCTACTGTGCATCATATAGATACTTTGTGTGTATGGACAGTGCTACACTGTATGTAAATGATCATATTGATCTTGTATTGTAATGTGAATTTGTACTGCTGTTGAAATGTTTGCAGCTTTGACCTTTATTTATGCTGATCATTACGGGGTCAGTTCAGATATTCCTCGTTAGCCGTGACCAGGACTTTAACTCGGGTCGCCGAGTTCATAGTGCAGTTCACTAACCTTGCACCAGCCCAGTATTATAATGAAATTACAGTACTGAAGAGTAAAGGACGAAAATTGAATATGGGCAGTCTTCGACATTCGAACACAATTCGTTCTGGTGGCCCGTTCGTAAGTCGGAACACAGTCATCTGCTGGAAATTTAAATGCCCACGCACACACTCAGTCCCAGCCAGAGGTCGCAAACGGGTTTTGATTCCTTACCCGTACCCGTACCCGGCCGCACCAGGGTCGCAAACGGGTACCCGTACCCGGCCGTACCCGTACCCTACCCGTACCCGGTCGGGTACGGGTAGGGTACGGGTATCGGGTACCTGATTGCGACCTCTGGGATGAAGCCATGTTGCAGGCGCGGGTGGGTTGATTCTAGGAACTTGAATTGTGAGAAGAGACAAGACGTTGGGAAATGAGTGACAAACAGTTACTCACCAGTGACTCACGGTCTACCCGTACCCATACCCGGCCGCACCAGGGTCGCAAACGGGTACCCGGCCGGGTACGGGTACCCATGGAAGCTGGTTCGTAAGTGCGGGTGTTCGCAAGTCGGTGACTGCCTGTACTGAAAACCACCGCTTTAGAGTTGGGGGTCTTCCCCTCGAGGTGCAGTGGTTGATGCATTCCTCCAGGCGACGTGACGCCATTTACTTCAAGTCTCGAATTGGCTGCAAGCTCACGGGTGGGAGACCGCTGCCTGCCCTGGGGGTCACATTAAAACTCTGGGGTGATTTGCTGTCTCCATCACTGGGTACCGTGCGATTCCCCTGCCACTCGCCCTGCCGCAGTTTTAAGTCGACGAGCGGCGAGTCTGCGGCAGCTGCCGCCAATGGGGAAAAAATCGCGGCATGAGTTGAAAAGAATTATGCGTGTAAGTTGCGTTATTATTTGTATTTAGAGACAGAATCGTGGGTTTTCCCATTTAGCGGCCACAATTGGCATCGTCGTACGCTGCGACTTACGTGCTATTTTTACAGTTTGTCCCTGATTATAACTGACCGTGATTGGATATAATCCATCGAGCCTATCTTAGTTCAACCTGAAGCATCGTCACCGCGTCCTAAATTAAATTCTTGACAAAATATGAAGTAAATTTGTTTTTTTATAATGGTTGACGGGTAGGACACTTTTTTATTTGGAAGGATGTGTACATTTGTATTCGTGTTTTAGATTTTTACGACGATGTTTAATTGAATAAACAGCACTTGATTCGAACAATACAGTGCATTTGAAACCCAGTCAGGGACATTAAGGGATTATATCCATGCTGTGCACATAAATTGGCCTCTGTAATGAGTAAAAAAAATAGGTATCGCAATGACAAAATGCTGTTAAAATAACCTATTATTTGTCCTATCATTTTAATAATATACTTATATATATTCATTACGGTTAGAGAACAAATCTACATGGATATACATTTTTTGTAGACATTTCCTCTTTAAACCAAAAGCGCACTTCCCTAAATTCTGCTGCACGTGTGTGCTAATTAAAGCATGCATATGTTAGCAAAATACTAATTATCACAGCGACCGGCCAGCCTTGCTATCGCACTCCACCAGCAGTATATGTGAAAACTTCTCCTTTATGCTCTCATTTTTTCCCATAATTCACATCCTATGCTAATGCTGATCAATAGTTGTTTTTATGCGGCTACGCACATTATTTAATTAATATAATTATTTAAATAAATAACCGTGCGTGCACTGCGAAAGTTGCCGAGTCTATTTTTATGAAATACGCCACCCTTGAAGATTAAAAAACAGATTTAAAACCCTCCCGGAGCCATGTCCGATAATAAAGCGACATCGATAATATCAAATTATGCAGCTTCTTAGGGCATGGGATGGTACCGGACACTGTGGCTCTCTCTCTCTCCTCTCCACAATGCTGACACCGGCTATCTTCATCTGACAGCAGTATTGATTAAAAAATGTTGAAGAAATAAATAAACAACCCCCTTTGCAGCTTTCGCGGCGAAATCTGAGTTCAAAGAAGATGTAGTGTGCGAGAAACCTCCCGAGAGTGCACAGTTTCTATTGCGTGCCGTAGGAAGTCATTCAATTTCCGCCAGTTGTTTGTCCATTTAAAGCCCCCGCACATGGTCTAATGTCAACCAATTCTGGCGCGCGCAGGAACTGTCAGGCTTTTGTGACAGCCAGTACAGTACTGTTACAGGCGCCATACATATAAAGTATTCAAGTTAGGTGGTGATGATGATGATGAAAAAAGATGGAAAATTGTGGAAATTATCTACGACCATGTTGAAGATTTGTCAAGGATGATTCATTGCATTGCTGTGTATGAATCATGGAGCGTCACAATCATGTTGTATGGATGATTTATGAATGGTGATTTATGAATGATTATCATAATTGATGGATGATGAAATACTCAATTACAGATGATGATGATAATGTTGATTTGTGAATGATGATTATTTGGATGATGCTGATAACGATGTATGGATGATGATGATGATGATGATATAAATTACACTATATAGCCAATCACGCATGAACATGGTCTGGATGCTTCCTTGAAAAATCAAACTCCAAGTGTTCCAAGACACACATCGATACGAATCGCCAGCTTTACGATGCAGAAGCGTTGTATTGTTTTCCAGGCCCCTGTGATAACCAATACTATCACACAGCCTCTTAAGTGACGGGGCTATACTTGGGGTAAGGAAAATCCGCAAACGATCAATGCACCGGGAACTTGAGAGAACTCCACGCGTGCACGACAGTAACACAATCACGTCTCAGCGCTAACACCCGCACGGCGTCTTTCTTTGGCAACTCCCGTTGGCTGCCGCGTCAGACGACCGAGGCCCTTTGACGTACATCGTCCGGCGAGCGAACGACGTTGCAGCGTGAGCGTGCGGAGGCCGTCGCGAAGGGCTGGTGGAATTAATTGAACAAACAGTGCGTCGGTGGATGGATGCGCTCGCAAACAACATCCTCGAAGAAGAAGAAGAAGACGTGGAGGAAGAGGACGAGGAGGAGGAGGAGGAGGCGGCGGGGAGCAAGCGATCGATTCATTAGCAAATTGAAAGCCATTTGTCCGTTTCCATTAATCCGCCAGCCGCTGCCACTTAATAAATGAAGCGGTAAATTGTGGCCACGCAGACGCGCGCTATCAGGCGCGGTATTCATAAGGGGGGGCGAAGGTGGGGGGCTCCGCAGTGAATCACGCAGCAGACGCCCCCCCCCACGTCCTCCAAGCCGGCTCGTGCCCCGCTGATAGACGGCGTGGTTGCTCTCCTTGCTCGCCTTCCATCGCATTCTATACTGCCCCCCCCCGCGCCCGCCCCTTATCTCGAAGCGCCCCCCACACTCATTGTAATTGCCGTGGACGTCAGCGTGCCCCTCCTGGAATTAGATGGGTCAGTGGTGGTGGTGGGGGGAGGGGTACCCGTGGAGCCCGTGCCCTGTGTTGTCGCCCAACGCCCCGGTGACCTCCGATGTACTCCGGCCTCTGTTGGAACTCAGCCGGGCTCAATGGCAATGGGCAGGGAATGGCCGATCGAGGTACGGGCTGCACAATAGCTTGTGGCGAAGAGAAAGTCAAGCCCTTTTTCCCGGTTTCGATGAGCATACTGCAGCACCTGTTCCATTCTTAAAGCCCTGAAGCAAGCGGTGGAAATTCTACATTTCTATGGCAGGAGCGAGTCTCTCTCTCATTACACACTTACTATTGTATTCCCGATAATTGGTACCCGTATTATTGACCGCAGAGGTGGAAAAGCAGTAGCTGGCTAGTGATGGAGGCAAATATGAGTGAATCAGTCGCCTCACATAAATTACGTCTGTGTCGGCAGTCGAATCGCTTAAATAAACAAAGGAGTACATAAAATCTCGACCCAAATCGGCATCTCAGAAAAACAAATTTGGGCAAAAGAACCATCCAAAGTTTATTGGAATACACCGACCATAAGGAGAGAAACCTTCAGAGACTCTGCACAACTTTCCCACACATGCAAAGGCGTCTTGATTGAGCTGGGAGTACCCATAACTTTACCCCAGTACCCAATTATATATTTTTTTAAACGCATTTCGCAAAAAATCCAAAGCGATTGTTTGTCCAAAGCTCCTTTATTTTTTAAATGCCTGGCTGAATTGACATTTCATGGAGACCCAGTCGAATTTTTAGGATGAGCGAGATTAATCCGCTCGCCTGTGCTGGCAGCTGACTGCCTGAAGATAGTCCACGTCTGTGCGGAGAGGCCTCAACAAGGCGTTTGCCAAGTAGCTGTCGTGCAGGCGACACGACGTTTATGGCCGCAGCTTTAGGGATCGTTCTTGTAAATCCTCGTTTAATGCTTCCCCATAAAATTGCCGCTCGTGCCAACAGAAGGGAAGAACACTTGATTGGAGAAACGAAGTCACTGCTGACCGTACTGTTTTGTTTTTTTCCCCCGGCGCAAACAGGATGCGTGAAAGGGCGATTTAAGAATACAAAAAAGGTCATCAAAATGTCGGACTTCATTAGCTTAATCTGAAAGTGGCTGGTATGCTAAGATATTCTTAAAACAATTCCATCTGATATGATAAAGAAGATGATGATTTCGTAGGGCCAACGAAGACCAACAGTTCGATCCAGCCCTAATTCATAGAGTACTTACATTTAATGATATTATGAGGAATGGTAATGCAGAGCATTGAAGAAACACCAAGCTAGGTATCTTTCTTCAATTCCCCTGCGTTTCGTGTCCGTCTCTCCTCTTCGCTGCTCATTATTCCTGCCTCTCTCGTGCAGAATGTGACAGCTGACAACAGGACAATGGCAGCCTTATGATACGACGGGGGGGCGAGGGAGAACGAAGTTGTTTACTCAAAAAGGAGAGAGCCACAGAGATATCTTTGTCTGCCTGCGCATTTTTTTTGTTAAGATTCATATTTCTTCCCAAAATTAGAGCGGCCCAGCCAACGGCTGGGGCCAGGCAGACGCCTGCAACGGCAGTGCCAGACAGGACAAGGATGGTTGGAAAGGGGGGCCGTGGGAGGCGCGCGCGGAAGGGGGGGGCTGGCAGGAGGAATTGTGACGACCGCATCTCAGCCCGAGGTTGACCACGACCGATCGGCCGAGCAATGCCATCGATTAATTGACTAGAATCATACAAGTTGTGGAGGAGATTCATCAGATGTGTCCGTGGATTCAGCCGGGCAAGAGACGTCTATGTTGAGAGGGACCTCAGGCATAGTGCAATGTTTTTGTATTCAATACCACTCGGGTTTATTAAAGCTCCCATCCACTCGCACGTGCATAGTTTGCCGGTTTAATTACCGATGCTATGTCTTTCACACAGCATTAACTCGTGTTAATGTCCGTTGCGCAATATTAATCAATCTCCTTTGGTTTCTGCTCATATGATAAGGGATGAAATAGTCCTGTAGCATGTAAATTACTTTACGTAACATTTGATTACTCAATCCATGTGAACAAACGCTTACATAATGGCAATTCCTAAGCGGGAACAATTTAGGACGTAATTCGACCACAGAATAAATCATGACATTTTTTCAGAAATAGTAGCCGGGTAACAAGTCATTGACTTATCGATGAATATCAGTTATTAAGCTCATGTTACATGCATCAAATTGCACGTGTGTGACAATCAATGTATTTCAATTCATTTGTATTATATGCAATGGATTCACGTGACCCTTTTAGCCACTCCAGGCCGCTACATTTACCGCGATGTGAAGAAAAGGGTCTGGAATCGAATGGTTGATAGGGAAACTCATTACACCCCTCACAAATAGCATACCTACATGGATCACATTCTGTGAAAGCGAATGGTCTTAATGCCCGTTAATACAAGAGTGGCCACGAAAAGAGTACTTCACAGAGCACTGTCGATATATTTCACGAAAGCACCTCCATTAAACTTTCAAAGCGACTCAAAGTCTCCGTGTGTGTTTTGACAAGATAACACATTCAAATGTGGATTTATGTAGCGTCTAAATGAAACTGCATCTCCAGACGCTGTGCAAAACAACGGCAAGAATGTTCATTGTGGGAAACAACGAGGCTGATTACACACTGTGCGTATAAACATTTCTTGTTATGACATGACACACGCAAATTCCCAAAGACAAGCATTCCGTTCAACGAGGAGCAAATTGCAGCTCATCGTCTTCAGACATGGGCCGACTGCACAATATTTTACCTTGCACGGATAAATAATTCTCGTCCGCCCTTTTACACGCCACCTGTTCAATCACTTGACAGCAATTACCATAACAAAAACCCGTGGTGCCCTACGCAGGACCTGCACAATTGCTACATCCACGACGGGTGGAGCCTGAGATTTATTGGGCACGATTCAAGCATTGATGCATAATACATAAATGCTCGCATTGTTTTCCCCCAAATCGCTCCCACAGACGCTGCGAACGAGCGGCGCCTGATGCCGTCCGTGTGTCACACGAGACCACAAAAGTCGCAAGTGCCACCCGGTGGCACCAACTGAACAAACAGAGTCACCGATCATGACATGACGGCGAACGCAGCCGGTCGCGCGAACGATTCTAATGACAGCAGCGGCCGAGCATGAACACACGGCACTGTTGACTGTCTCCGAAGAGCAACACCCCGGCTGTGATAATAAATAAATAAGAATAATGCCATTTATCTCTCCTCGCTGAGTCTCCCCGAGCCTAGACAACCTCTTTTTTTTCAGAAGGGCCCTTCGTGCGCGCGGTCAATTTCATTTTTTTTTCATTTATAAAGAAGTGTTTTGAGAACTGAGAAGAAAGGGGAATAACACAGAGAATGATCAATTGTTCGCACACATAAGCTCGCGAACCCGCTCTCCGTACTCTTGCAGAATCCACGGTGTTGAGTTTCACGAAATCTGCATAACCCACAGCGCTGAATGACTCCGTGGGCGTGTGCCACCACCAATGGCGTGGCGCGGCAAAGATATTTCTAAAATGTGTGACTCACAAGTGACCAATCAATGGGTCACACTTAAAGCACGAATGTCGAGTCGGCAAGGTCCCGTGAGGATTTAACTCTCAAAACGAACTCGGGGTGGGAGACACGGAAGGGCCCACGGCGGAAGGAGCCTGCGACGCATCACATCGCTTTCGCATCAATATTTATCAACAACAGTGCCACCGTTAACGTTATGGATTAATATTGACCAATACCAAAAAAAAAATCACACGTATATTTGACCTTCAACGTCTCTACCGATAGCAAATAACAACCCTTTGTCAATTAACTGCTAGATGAGTGCTTCCCCGTGGGTTGTTTGGCCATACTTCACTACGCTGGTCAGCGTCGGTTGGTGCATGGGGGGAGAGGCCCAAGACTGGTTTAGAAATCACTCGGCACTCCAGGAACTGAACTCGGGATGCGCCAGCATCACAGCAGCACCGCGCGAACTACTGCACCGCCACTCCACGCCTAATCATCTAACCTGTTTATTCAAACAAACAACGGAATATCATTACCGTTGCATAACAGGTGGATATAATAACTGCACCAATACGTGGAACGTCAGCCCGCAAGGCAATCGCGTGACACAATCTTGCCTTGGCTTGGCATGCTCACCACTCGCTCCATCACTCGCTCACTCTACATGCATATCACAGAGCTTTGGCAAGGGGCCGCTCTCGACGCCCGACCGGATTCTCGTCATAATAACCGCACTGGCCTTGATTCGAGAAGCCACGTGGCCACCGGCTACTGAAACGTTCCTCTGCCGCCGTTGAAAGAGAGAGGAGGGGGAGGGGAGAGAGGGGAAACCGAGGCGCGCAGGGTACTCGCATTACCTGCTAGCTTCTTCGGCTCCACAAAATGTGCCTTGAAGCATCCAACGCCCATCTCGTCCATGGGAGAATCCGGGGTTTGGTCTCAAAGCGGGCGGGCGAGCGGGCGGGCAGAGCATGAATCACAGCGCTGGCAATTTCTCCGAATTCTCTCGCAGTCGCTCCACCGTCGCCCCGTTCGATGTCTAAGAAACTGCGCCTTGCTAACGGCAGACTCTTTTTCTCGTTTTAATCAGATTTTTTTTTCTCTCTCTCTCTCTGCTTGTTTGTGCTATTTCTTAGGGTTGGTTGTTTTTTATTTGTTTGTTTATCCCATAGCAGCTTCACTCGTTGCGACCTACGCTGAACAAAAAAACAAAACCCTGCGCACCAAACCGGGGACGTTCGTGACGGTAGAGGCCGGCTAAGGAGTCCCCGCGCTCTGAGACGTTTCTTAGGCCCTCTCCCGCCACCCAAATCGAAGGCAGAGACCGGGGGGAGGGGGGGGAGGCTCTCACTTGGCTGCAACTTTTAAGGCTTCTTCATATTTGCACATGTGCAGGGATGCTCTCCTTCCCCGCAGTAGTGTGGGCCCTCCCAGATCAAACAGATCCTGGCGAGCATCTGGGTCAATTTGTTCTTCACCGGTCGACGACAACGACCCGCTCTCATTCACGGACACTGACGTGCAAAAAAATCACCCACCCCACACCCAGGGAGGGAGAGGGAGAGAGAGGGGACAACTCTGTTCCAATTAAAAACCAAACATTTTCAAGGCGCTCAAAATAGTTTTTCCCAACCCTGGCAACAATGTCCACTGCCCCCCCCACCACCACCACTCCGGCAACACCGCGTAAGAGCGCCTGGCTGCGTCGCACGTGAACCGGCGGTGCCCCCAGCACCTTGCAGCCTTCTTCACCGCCCTCCCCACCCTTCTCTCTCTCTCTCTCCCAGTGCACCACCACCACCACCCACCATGCACCACTCTCCCACCCCCCGTGTCGGCGGACGCGCGAGACAAACGGGGACTCTGCAATCACTTTCTCCGTTAGGCGCACGAGGAGGAGGGAGGGCTCGTTAATCAGAGTTCAATGCAATTGCGCGCGGATCAATCGCGCCCGTCGCTCAGGCACGGTCACGGACGGGAGCCCGGCTTGCCCCCCTCAACACTTGGGGCGCTTCGCCGACGGCAGCGTTGTTGTGGATTTGCTCGTCAGCACATACCGGCTCGTGCTGTACCAGCAACGATATTGCCACGTTCTGTGCACGTGATACAACCTTCATAATTGGCTGTGTCGGGTGGTGGCGAGTTTAACGACACATTTATATTTGCGCGACCTAACCGAAAAAAACCCCTATATTATAAGCGTGTTTCGTGATCCCAGCTGCGCCAGACAAACGCAGCCTTGCGTCTCTTTGCTACACACGTGTGCGTGTGTGAGTGTGTATGCGGGGAGCGGTGGTGTAGCGGTTAGCGCTACTTTGCGCTATGAACCCGACGACCCGAGTTCGATTCCCGCTCATGGCCAACACCAGGGACGATAATCTGAACCAGTCATGGGCTTTCCCTAGGTCGACTCAGCCTCAACTGAGTACCTGGGGTGGTGCGTGAACATCACCACTGGGGATACAAAGAGGGCCGGGTGTAGTGTTGGCCACCCACCCCCTCGTGTGCCGTACCGGCCTTCACAGGTGCTCGCTAACAGCACATGCCTCAACCGCCTATGTAGGCTACACGGGGATATGTCTTTGCATGTGTACATGAGTGGTGTGTACATGCATGCACGTGTGTTTAGTGTGCATTTGTGTATGTGTGTGTGAGTACGTGTGTATATGACTGTGTGGGTTCAGTTTACGTGCGTGTGTGCGTGCGTGTGTATGTGTGTGCGTGTGTGTGTGCTCTCTGATGCGGCGACTCCAACGGCTGGTGGTCACAGCTGAGAGAACGGTGGACTGAAATCGCTTTGTTGATTTATTGTTTGTTTACTCCAGACTGGCCTCACTGAATCCCATGCCTCTCCTTCAGGAGGATCATGCGAAGGACGTTTCACCAACCTGTTCGAGGACACATTGTGTCTTCTGACTGAAATGCCCCGGAGAAAACACGCAAAGTAACGAGGGGGATAACCAAGTCACAGTCTGCACCAGCCGGTCACGAAACAAAAACTAAAACAACCGCGGAGGCAGAACATCTCCCTGCGCGTTGTGTGTCACACAGTTCCCTGAATGACAGACGTGTGACACACCGCCACGAGGTGTGTCGACAGATGACTCGCGATTCGATGAAATCCCGAAATTCAGGATCGAGATTTGATCCAATACAATTTTATTTTTTATAACAGAGCGGTGAACTAATCGGCTTCTGTGGGCAAAAAGAGAGGTTCACATGAGCCCGTTAAGACTGGATGCAGAACTTTAAAAAGTATCGATACTCACACGAGCAATTCGATGCACGTGACATGTGCTTCAGGATCAATATTCATCGGGGCATCAATGTAACATTAACACCTCCGATGCTCCACAGTGATAATCACTTAGGATTGATCAATCATGAACTATTTACAGATCTTTGTAAATCCACTTCTGGACAAAATCCTCTGCATGCCTCATCAGTCTTTGGGGTTTGTTTGAGCATACTTCACCACACTGAACAGTTCGGTTTTGTTGACAAAGGAACGGTGGTGGGGGGGGCAGAGGCAACTCGGAATGGATTCACGTATGACTCGCCACTGATGTTAGCCCGTGGCCGGGAGTCGATCTCGGGTTTGCCGGGTTCGTAGCGCAGCGTGAGAACCCACTGCTCAACGCTTTCCCCTCGGGTCAGCCGTGAATTCTGTACAAACAAGGCTGAGGACCGAAATGTATAAATAACAGCTGCCATTATCCATGCATCAAAGGCCAAATGTGATTCTTTAAAAAGATAACAACCACTATGTGCAATGGTAAACAGCTGTAAAATACAGCAGCAGGAAACGATCTATTCAAAATGTTAAGTCAAACACTGGAATACACAATGGAAGCATTTTTTATTTCTAAATGAGACTCTAAACATTAGCTTGGCCTAAAGAAGCAGTCTGCAGAACATTCCCTAATGCCCAGCACTGTACAGAATAAAATACGGAGACATTCATGAGTTTGAACATCTGTAGAGTTTCGTTTCCTCCCTCCCCTCCCCTCAAATCAATTATTATCATCATATCATTGAGAGCTAAGCGGGTTTGAGCCTGGTTATCACTTGGATGGGTGACCACCAATGGCTTGCCGGGTGTTGTAGTTTGTTGGGCTACGAGGTGTGAGCAGGACATGGCAGTACAGAGTGGCACCGGATGAAATGGGTTTTATCCCAAGTGCCAAACATCCCAACGTAGCAGGACCCACCTGAAATATAGCCTTGAGACTCAATGGAGTTATTTTTTTTTTCCTGGGCAAAGAATGTGCATCGTTAAATTGCCGCGCATTGCACAAGGTCCGTGTCCTTAATACTCGTAATATACCTTGATAATGAACCCTGTTGTGAGGTAATACTGCCATGGGCAGTGGTGCAAATCCACGAATAACATAAAAACCGTGACACATTCGTCAACAATCACTGCCATCGAAGGGCAAATGTGTAACAGGTTATACGTATAAATATATAATGGCCGATGTTCTGGGTATTGGCTCTTCTTTAAACGGCACTTCTTTGTAGAAGCGCTGTTTGTTTATTTACGTGAATACATCTTTATGTTCTACACAGAAGGCCCATTGCTCAAAAACGGTACCAGTTGTATTTTTTTGAAGGCAGCGCTATTGACGAACAGTTTGTGTTTGTGTCATTAGTTTGTGTTGTTAGTTTGTGTTGTTATTTTGTGTTGTTAGTTTGTGTTATTAGTTTGTGTTATTGTATTATGAATGAACCGTTAGTCAGCCTGTGCAACTCCCCACCCCGGCCCCGCCTCTGATTGTGTGCGGATGTGAGGGAGTGTCGCTCTTGCCTGGGAGGATCTCAAACAGGTGCTTCCCCTGCTCTTCAGCACCGGTCACAAGAGGATTCACTCTGTTCCCAAGCAGTGGGATAGCTCCCTAGATGACCGAGACACACAAAAGAAAGACACATTTAACACAAGTTGCGCTCGCCATCATTCCGGAGCACAGTGTTGCAAACATAATAACTCTCAATAATAACACTGGTCAAAAAAAAACAACGTTTTTTTCGGGCCTGGACTTTTGCAGCTGTTTTAAACTAATTTCAGGGTGCTGATTACAAATCTCATCTCAGATTTGCTCTATCACATCTCATTTTTATGCTATCGGCATACCCAATTTTCATTGATTTTACCCGAAATTAACTCTGTCCCTTATGATTGCAAGTTGTTGCGAGTCAGTGACTGCTTTAGTGTTAAAATATGGTGCTGTATTTTTAGGATAGTGTGTTTATAATATCATTTTATGTAGATATCCACATTTATTTAATATTTTTCTTCTGCAGTTTTTATTGAAAATGCAATATTTGATATCTCAAAAACTGATGCCAGATTTGGAATCGGCACCCCAAAATTACCTTAAAACCGTTGGAATACCTTATGCCAGAAAAAGTGTGTTGTAATAATAGTGACTTTTTTAAAAATCAAACTTCACCATGCTGGTCAGTGTGGATTCGAGGAGAGTTGGGGGGCTAGGACCAGTTCGGTTAGCGCTCGCCAATTATGTTAATTGTGACCGAGAATCAAACTCAGGTTCATAAGTACATTGCACCAAACACAGCAGCACCCTCCCCCACCCAAAGATTATTGGATCCTTCTGTACACCCACGAAGCTCTGCCTGAACACAGAATGTAATCTATTCAGCAATACCCCACAATGATATCAAAGTTTCTCAACAAATGTTACAGAATATAGCAGGCCCTAGAATGCAAATCACCCAAAGAACGCTAACGAGAGTACAGAGTGTAATAATTAACACGTTTCTTTACTGGAGCAGGGTTAGAAGAACTTGGAACGAAGAGAAAAGTGGAGGGAGCTTCAAAGTCGAGCGGTGCAAGTTTAGTGACATAAGACGTCACTACTGTGTCGGCCCGTACGAGGGCTGGGTGCCCCAAGGGAGTGCCTGGGGGGTCACGTGGTGGAGGGACCCAGACCTTCCCAGAGGTGCGGGAAGGGAGGCGTGGCCTGGAAAGGGAGGCGTGGTCTGGGAAGGGAGGCGTGGCCTGGGCGGAGCGGATATAAGCGGGGTGTGAACGCAGAGCGGGGCTGTTGAACTCCGAAGTGAAGACGACATCATCGGTCCTCAAGTCCCGGGTCGTCGTCCTGGACCAGGCAGCCCGTTGCCTGCCTGGTCCACTCTGTGTCGTGTTCCAGAGTGTTAGTAAGTTGAGGAAGGTGGTCACCACCTCATGTACTGTGTTATATTACTTACCGTTTAATAAATAGTGTTGCCTCCAAGCTGTGTGTGTGTGTGCACCTAATTCGAACCCATTACACAAGTAAAGAAGCGGGGAGAGAAATGCTGGGTCCCACAATTCGGTGGCCGAACGCGGTGCGGATGAGAGAAACGGCCGGCCAGGTAAATCAAGTCACCGAAAGCGGCAGTGGTATCGAGACGTTCAATTCACGATAGTGACAACGGCAGTAGCAGCGATAACGGAGTGATAAGGAAGCAACCGAACCACAAGCGAGAGAGAGATGAGCTTGTTTACAATGAATCGGTGAGTGCCAGGACCATTAATCAACCAAACTGCTTGGCCAACATCGCGTGGCGCAACACAGATGCGCTTCTGCGGCCGTCTGGAATGTCTCTTCCTGCCGGCATTAGGAAGCCTCTGGAGCGATGCACTTTGAAGTCAACTAGATTGAAAACTCATTTCATTGGAACTGCTTTTTGTGTTTGGCTTGTTGTTTATCCCCCGCGCCTCCGATCAGCGCGGTTGGCTACGTGCGTTGCGAAAGAAGTTCAAAGTACACACAGAGCATGTTTTGCCGCAAGCACGCGTGGTTAATGCAGACTTGATGCCTTGCAAAAGGTTTCTATTTTGGTCTTTGAACATCTTAACACCTCCTGTTTTTATTGCCAGAAAGGATCGAAACCTATTCTTATTTTTTCATCATTTTCATACTGGCACAAAAAGTCCAATGGATGTATACAAACCAGTGCATCGCCCACGCCAGTTTTTTTCGCAACCGAGTATTTATTTGGGAGTTCACCTGCTCCTTGACCTCCTCGTCGTTCTTGTAGTAGTAGAGCTGTCCCCGGCGGAGGACGAACCAGCGCGTGTGCCATGTCTTCACGAAACCTCCTTGCTTCTTGAGCCATCCCGATCGCAGGGCGTCCCCGTCCTTCAGCCGGTTCTTCAACTTGATCAGCCCAGTCTGCTCCCCCATCAGGCTCAGAGACCTGACTGCTCGCACGCACGCACGCACGCGCAAGAAAGAGACCCCACGAATGTCAGCGACGGAACGGAGCAGCAAGCGGCATTTGTCGAGGCGATTTTGACCGACTAGCCCTGACGATCGTCACGGCCGGCACGTGAACGCCCGGCCCGCCTGAGGTCTCCCCCATGCGCTGTCGGGGTTCCACCACGAGAGCCCCTTCAGGAACCCCAAGAGGTTGCCGAGCACGTGGTGGTAGCGAAGCGTCTCGCGCGGGCATCGTGCCGAACAACACGCGCCAGCAAGAATCCGGAAACACACGTCGGAGAGAGCCGTACGGCACAACCGGGAAAAAACTTACAGTCGTATAAATTCCTCCTTTATTACTGATGCATCGTCTCGCCATAGACGAATGTTGTCACGACGGTTCTATAAGCACCCCCCCCCCCAACCACCACGCCAATGAATAAGAGAAAACTTTTCCCAGGAATGGGATTTTTTGAGAAAGCGACGTCCGCAACCGTCCGTGCAGAGATGAGCACGGCGGCGTGAGCCTGTAACATATAAATTGTTTTGACTGCAGCTGGTGTTGATGGATGGATGCACACAGCAGCGTTGTTCTTGTGAGCTAAACACATCATGGGGCCTCAAGGCAAGCTGCTCTACGTGCCAAAGATTTTCGTCTCGAGCAAAGCATTTTTTTGTGGGTAGGTGACCTCTAGCGGCAAAGTCCTGCACGGCCATGCCAATCAACACATCGGGAAGAGCACATCCGCACCTCCGATTCGCGCACGGTTGGCTACGTACTGTGCGAAAGAAGTTCAACATACACACATACAAGGAGGTTAACATCCTCACGTGGTGACCAAAAAAGTAGGGTGAAAAGTATAGAGCTCTGAAATCGCCATCGGCTGCATTTTCACGTTGTACCGCGTCGTGTTCAGCATGATGTCCGACGTTTCGCTAGACGTCCTGTTCCTGAACGTGGAGTGAAACGTCGGACATGGCGCTGGACAACATGCAATACGAGTCGCTAACGCATCGGAGAGCTGTACAACGCAACCGCGGAAACCATCTTTAAAATAACACAATATTTATGGGAAATAATGTGAGTTTATGACATGTACTGAATATACTTACTTTGACAGCTGGGACAAAATGAGAATGTAAACCAGTGATCTGTTGCGTGTGTGTGGGTTAGTGCGCTGCGCTACGAACCCGGTGACCCAAGTACGATTCCCACTCACAGCCAACACCGGTGACAATTATCTGAACCGGTGCTGGGCCTCCCCTAGGTAGACTCCGCCTCAACTGAGTACCTGGTGTGGTGTCTCAATATCGCCACTAGGGAGACAAAGGCGGCCGGGCGTGGTTCTGGCCACCCACCCGCTCGCGTGCAGTGTCGGCCTTCAAAGGTGCTCGCTAACAGCGCTTGCCCCAACAGTCTGTTAAGTCTTTAAGGAGGATCTCTGTCTTTGTGGTTTAAAAACAACACAAATATTTACTTTATGGGAATTCAATTACTACAACGTTGCAAAAGTGAGTTAATGGAATAACGAATTTTCATCCTGCACACACACCAGCAAATTTAAAAGTAGATTTTGACTGGTTCAACGATAACCGTAAGTCATAGATCATCCTAACCAATGAGACGTAAAGGACGTTGTAAATGCCTGTTTAGTCTTGCTTGACTCATGCATGGCTTATACATGAAATATGTCAAAAAATAATTACGCTGCTGCTCGGTATACCGTCGCCCCAGTCAACTGTCGCAATGAATACGAGTGCTCAGAATTTTCAACACAAACAAGAGAGAAAATTATTTCAGAAACTGTTTCCAGAATAAAAAAACAAGTATTGGCAGTGCAGTGAACATTTCAGGGACAAGATAATATTAATGTTGGACCGCTCTAAAATTCTAAACCAGATAGCATAAAAAAACTTTAAAAAATGTTCCACTTGAATTTGTTTATGACAATTCCCAAAATATACATTTTACATTACCCAGGAAAGCCTCATTGAGACCCAAGACGCTATGGAATGTTTGTCCAATTTTTTTCCCCCCAGCGCTGGAGGAAACATATAATAATACAACTACACTCAGAGGGCAGTACGCAAGATTGGTCAGACCAGGGTTAATTTCTGCCGCGTCCATCTAGATCAGCCACTCACAGACACATTTATGTGGTGCTTGGCACACCACATCCATTGCATCTATTGCAATGGCTGTGGCTCACTACTCACGTGCCTCCTATTCCAGTCTATCAGTGACCCAGAAACAACAAAAAACATTCAGTGAGCAATTCGCGGTTACGAGTCACATGCCTACTACTCCAGTCGACCAGTGACCGGGGAAAAAATACATATTTCGTGAGACTAAATGTGTCTCTTAACAGACATATTTCATTTTGTTTCGAATTAAGGTTTATATTTGGACGAAAACAAGAATGCACTGCGGTGTATTGGTAGCTCACACGAGTGTGCGTTATGCACTGGTGAAGCTCACAAGTGCACGGCCAGAGTGCTAACAGACGTGAAGTGAGGCACACGTGATGTGGCTCAAACGGCCGAAGACCATCTGTGCATTCTACCGCACGTTGTTCTCCTCACGTATTTGCCACGAATACCGAGGACGTCTCATCTCATTATAAGTCATACCTCCAGTAACTTTGGAATGTACAGCCTCTTAGAATAGGACAGTGTCTGTAATCGGAGCACGCCCGACTCGTTGTGAAAATACTACCCAACAATATTAGCCTTGTGAGCCGCGTCACATTTCTCTGGCGAGGCTCTGATGTCTCTTCCGTTTAAAGTTACAGGAAGGATTGCAGAAGGAACAGGCAGTCCTTTATGCGTGACGATACTGCCCGCGACTGCTTAATGAAATATTAAATCTGCTTCACATTCCGTCAGCTGTCATCCCCGGTATCTTGTTAATTATTAGCACTAGAAGATCAAAGTTCCATTTGGTAAAGCACATCAATGCCATTGCAATCACTTCAATAATCTATAGTGCAGATGCGGTTCAAACACTTATTTATTTTTAAATAAAGCAAATTAATAATGGGGGGGGGGGGGGGGTGGCACAGTTATTAGCGCACTACTCTATGAATCTGATGATCTAAGTTTGACCCCCAACCACGAGTGAGATCGACATCGACCGGTGTTGTGCTGACCTTTCACCAACCTACGGTGACCAGCGATGTGAAGTTTGGTCAAACAGCTCCCATGAACGACAGGACATGCGGACGGCGAAGAGCTATCGATCATTGGCGTTCATAATAGGAATCGATTTAATGAAGCGGTCTCTTTGATTACCTTCCAATATGCGTTCAAAATTACGCACGTGTTGGTAAAGTGAAAGATTAATAGTCGTGCATTTGAAATGAATAATTATTAATGCGGTAACAGCCTCCACAAACAAGCAAACTAAGGTGACGCATTACACTCAAAGCCCTTTTTGTTGCATTTAAAAGCAAAGTAATTTTGTTCTCGAGGCAAATTATTATTTCAGGATTCGTGAAAAGCGCACAACGATCCGTCGGTGTATATTGACGCGTTGCCTTCATTTACTGGCTGTGACGAATTAACCAATTAATTAACAAACGTGATGCCCGTCACAAGAACAACCGCTTGACGAGCCCATTAACTCGTTTTTTAATCACCTTGCGGCCTGTAGCCGAGCGAAACACGTTGAATCGCTGTAATCACACGAAGCGGTGTGATGATGATGATGCTACTGCTGCTGCTGCACACCAAATAAAGGTTAACCAAAAACATGAAGAACTCAAAGGGTGTTCATCTTCTTGGTTCTTTCGGTAAAGTCACGTAGAATGGAAATAATACATTAATAGAAATAAAACATAATAAAATAATTCTCACGACGTTTCGGCCACAACGCAAGCAGCCGTCCTCAGGTGGAGAACACGTCTGTCACGAAAGCTTTAAATCGAAACTCAAAGGGTGTTCATACAGTCGTACCGCGGTTTTCCTTCCTCTGCCGAACAGCGCAAATCTATACTTCGCATCGCCTGCAGACAATGCTCTCTCTATTGACTTAGCACTCGATGGTACAACAAAGACAGAGATCCCCCCGTATAGCCTTAACAGACCGTTGGGGCAAGTGCTGTTAGCGAGCACCTATGAAGACTGGAACGGCACACGAGGGGGTGGGTGACCAGCACCACGCCCGACCGCCTTTGTCTCCTTCGTGGCGATGTTTACTATACACCGCACCAGGTACTCATTTGAGGCCGAGCCGACCTAGGGGAGGCCCAGGACCGGTACAAGATAATCGTCACCGGTGTTGATGGCCGTGGGCGGGAATCGAACTCGGGTCGCCGGGTTCGTAGCGCCACGTAGCGCTAACCGCTACGCCACCGCTCCCCACTTGGATGTCACACACATACACACACATACACACACGCACGCACACTATCTGTGGACCGCTGCCAATTGTGATGGAAATAGCGAGACACACCCGCTACGGTACGCAATGTCCATCACACTTTGGGATACATCTTTTTTTTTGGGGGGGGGGGAATCTCTCATTCTCGGTCACCCAGGAAAATACTACTGCGAAAGAAGCAGGTTAAGATGAAAACAAACAACCGATCCTATTCTAAGCCACCCACAAAAACAACAACTGCCATTCGCCACTAAAGTGGCGGTGACATCCCCACGGTGCTTGTGCCAGGCTAAGTGCACGTCAAGGCCACGTGAAGTGTCAAACGCCCGCCAGCAGGAGGTCACGGGACAGAGCCAGCAGGCGCCGGTGGGTTGACCGACCGAGATGTGCGAGATGACCGGCCGAATGAGCCACCTGTGCCCCCTGCTGTGCCACCCGCACACACTCCATCGCTCACATCCAGTCGAACCACCGTGGCAGGGCAGCAACAACCGTCAAACCTTCACCCACCTCCCCGACCGTAGATATATCGTCAATAAAATCTCACCAAATGTCAAGTCACTCGACTTCACACCGCACCGGGCTACTCACAGTACTGCAGCTTCTCCTGAAACATCCTTCTCATCGGATGCAGGGAGCCGAGCCCAAAGCCGACAGCGAGTGCTCCCTGACCGCATGGAGGAGCAAGCGGGTAGGGTCTGGACGTCAAGTCTGTCTGTTGCGAAGCCAGAACGATGAAAAAATTTTAAAGCAGAAAGCACGAGTCACAAGGAGAGTCTTGGCCGATGACTACACAAGCGTCACACCACTGGGAAGAGCCATACGCACTGGCGACATGGGGCCGGTGGCAAAGAAGCTGGCTTTGGAAAGAAAGGAAGATGCGGCTTTTGTTGGATAGGGAAGAGGGGGGGTGATCGTGGAGTCGTGATGTTGGTGAGGGGTGATGAGGTTGACTGGTGAGGGGTGGGGAGGCTTTGCCTGTGAAATACTCAATTCTCTAACGTGCGCCTGTGGCTTGCGGCTTCTCCGGCAGTTTTTATCAACATCCGTTCAGGCCCTGCAACTGCTGAGACAGTGAACTGTATGCTGCGTGTATGCAGCTTGGCTGATAATTCATGCATCTGGGGTGGTGGGTGTTGTTTTTTTTGAGGAAGTACTTAAGGCGATCCAGAGTCTGAGACCAGGAAAGGCACCGGGCAGAGATGATCTCCCAAGCGAAATGCTGAGGGAGGGTGGCGTTTGTGCACAGACTGCCCTATATGACATCATAACAACAGTCTGGACCGCTGGACGGGTACCGCAAGATTGGAAGGATGCCCTGGTGGTCCCCCTCTTTAAGAAGGGGGACCGCACAGACTGTAACAACTACAGGGGCATCTCACTCCTCAGTGTGCCGGGAAAGGTCCTGGCAAGGATTATTCAACATCGCCTTGCTAGGCACGCTGAGGAGAGGCTTGCGGAGCCCCAATGCGGTTTCAGGAAAGGGCGGTCCTGCACAGATGCCATATTTTCTGTCCGTCTGCTACAGCAGAGGTGTAGGGAATTCCAACAAGACCTACATCTCTGCTTTATTGACCTGGTCAAGGCCTATGATACCATCAATAGGCCTGGGCTCTGGGTTGTTCTTCGTGCTTTCGGAGTCCCTGACCCTCTGCTCACGATCATTAAGGACCTTCATGATGGTGAGCGGGCCCGGGTAAAACTACGTGGCCGGGAGTCGGAGCCTTTCCCTGTACACCTTGGGGTGCGACAGGGATGTCCTCTGGCTCCCACATTATTTAACATCTATTTCGACTGCGTAGTTCGTGAAGCCTTCAATAGCTGTACCGGGGGAATTTCCGTTTGGTACAGATATAATGGGAGGCTGATCGACGCCCGGGTGCGATCAAGGGACGGCTCCCTATTGGTCAACCACGTTATGTATGCCGATGATTTGGTAATAGCTGCTCATTCAGAAGAGGAGTTGGAGACGCTGCTGCTGAGACTGGAGCGTGCCACTAAGAGATGGGGCCTTACCATCAGCCCCACCAAAACTAAGCACCTGCCTGGGTATTTTGTACCATCGGATACTCCACCCCCACAACTCCCAATCGGTGATGGGGAAGTTGTGGAGAGAGTGGAGAGTTTCCCATACCTGGGCAGTGTGCTTATGACCGGCTCCAGTTTAACAGCAGAGGTCTCACTCCGAATCAGTCGAGCGGCAATATCTTTTCATCGGTTGCGTAACGCTGTGTGGAAGCTACCTGGTCTGTCGCTCCGCACGAAGCTTCAGGTCTTTTCGGCCACGGTCATTCCCTCCCTTCTCTACGCTTGCGAAACGTGGACCCCCCTGATGGAGCATCTTCGCCGGTTGGAAACATTTAGGCTGGCCTGCCTACGATCCATCCTGGGTTTAACCAGGCTGGATTGTGTGAGGAGTTCACAAATCCTTGAAAGATCTGGGCAAAGTCCCATCGGTGAGCTCCTCCGGCAGGCAAGGCTGCGTTGGCTGGGTCATGTAGCCCGCATGCCCAGCCACCGCATGCCTAAACAGCTTTTGTTCGGCCGGATCGAGGGGGCTAAACGGGCGCGGCACGGGCTAGAGAAGAGATGGAGTGATGTGGTACAGGAGGACGTAGAGCTGAGTGGACTTGCCGATGACTGGTACCAGCGGTGTCAAGATCGGCCTCAGTGGAGGAGGCTCGTGAAGGACGCTACTGGGCAGTTGGAGGCAGTCGCCCTCCAACAACAACGGAGGGCGGAGGAGCGACGCTCACAACAACGAGCGGAGCGCCGGGTGGCTAAAGCACAGCAAGTTGGTACAGTAGGGGGCAAAGGTGGTGCATCAGCCAGTCATCTCAGTCATCTCGGTCATCTCGGTCAGTCGTCCCATGGCACCTGCTGGGTCTGCCCCGTGACCTCCTGCCAGCGGGCGTTCGACACTTCACGTGGCCTCAAGGTGCACTTGGCCTGGCACAAGCGTCGTGGTGACGTCACCGCCACTTAGTGGCGAATGGCGGTTGTTGTTGTTGTTGTTGTTTTTTTTTCTTCTTGCAACTACATTTCTTCATTTTTTGGGCATGCTGCATGCTTCCAGCTCTGTGTCCATATTGTACGCTTTGTCACGAAGCTTCACCAAAGACAAATAAATGAATCAACCTACGTTTTGTTTGCTTGTGGAATGAAACTATTATGTTAGTGTTGAAATTACCCCATTCGTAAAAAAAAAAATGTTGGATCGTTATGATTATTATGTTATCCTCAATTCATCAATACAATTTGTAATTCAGCAGATCTACAGATTATCCAACCTCAGACGAACATTCCAAAATCATCCCAATAGTTAAACTGGACTGTCCTTTGGAAGGAAATTATCTCGTGATGGGAAATGCCTTGTTTATTGAGTGGGTTAATGGCTGCGTACATACACGAGACAGAAGGCACAATCACCATCCCAGCATGGATGTAAACGTGTTTTTGTGTTTGTGATGCACTCTGCTCAGTACAAATGCAAGTTCATGATTATACGAAGCGATTGCCCAACATATGTTAAGTATCCGACGTGACATCCTCCATTGTCTCACTGCCCAAATACATTGTCTGCTCAAGTAGCAGTTCACAGTTATTAAATTATTATGGAAAAGAAGAACACCCAAAATAAGGAAATGTGGGGAAAATCCACGGCCTTAAGGAACAACGTCCCCGTGTATGTCAGCGGAAATTGTAAAAGTGCATTACGCTGCCGCAATAACACAGAGTCTCGACAAACATTTTCATCGCAACACGGGCTTGTGGACATGCGTGTAAAAGCCGATGGGATTAAGGTCAATCTGGGCCATAAGCCAGAACCCATCTTTTTTTTGCGCCATCTGCCATCGGCGCTTCAATAATCCCACACGGCGCTTCATGCGTAGTGGCCACCGCATCTCAGAAGAGCGGTGAAAATTGAAGCTGCGCCCAATTTGGTGAGCACGGGAGAAGCTCACAAGGTGCCCTCCTGTTCGTCTTCGTTGCCTTGGCCCTTTTTGGGGGACCCACTGAGGCGTGACCGTTTCCTTCACCGATCGCATCCAGTGTTTGACGAGTTTCGAAGCAGCGCACGCAAGACTGTGTACAGAAAAACACTCGGCCTCCGCGCTTTGTGCAAAACACAAACTGACTTAGGAACTGGTTGCCGTCAAAATAAAGAGCTGACTCCATCCTTGAAAAGGAACTGTATGGGGTCAATGGGCTTTACGCGAGTAATACACGTCTAAACGTATTCTTTTGAACTCATTTAATGTACAGTATTGTCACATTTGTGTATGTTCTTAACTACTGCAAACGTATTAACATAACAATTAAATTAATACTATTTACGAGTTGCCAATTATCACGTACGAATTGGTATTCAATTGAATGCATTGCTATTCACGAATAAGGTTAACATTATTAGGTTAAAATATTTGCAACACGAGTTCGGTGGTGTTACTATTGGCAAGTACCCAAGTCACACTGCTGCAGGTGGCAAATGGCGAGACCACATTTCCCTGCCGAGTTGTCTCACGAACGAGTCACGGAGCGGTGACGCGGCCTAGCGGTGGAAACTCGGCAGCGGCGGCACTGCCTTCACCGCTCCTTTACAGAGAGGCTCGCGGTTCGGGCCCAGCGGCCGCCCCGATTAATACTGCGGGTGCATTAAACGTAAAAAAATTTACCCGTAAAAACAAAGTTTTTCACTATAAATCCTTTATATGCGTGGCGGCTAGAGTCCTCTCGTCGTCTGGCTTGAGATGGCTGCCACCTATGGGTCAGATGATTACATGCCAGCTTTAAGCAATTGGTAATTAAATATAATATTTTTGTCACGAAAATTAACCGTCACGCACAACGAGTCTGTGTGGAAAATGTCAGCTCGATTGGATCACGGGAAGTGGGTTAAAAAACGACCGAAAGATTTGCACGGTCGTAAGCAAGCAAGCAAGCGCGCAAGTGAACTTAATATAAAGGATTAAAAATTTTTTTAGCTTACTACCATCTCTTTCACGCGACGGCAGGCGTTAAAGCTGCAGTGACGTAATTCGGAAGAGCAGGCTATCGTGTGCACGCACCATTTGTCAAATTGAAAAAAAAACACGTACGCGCAAATAACTCAATTAGGAAACTGCATGGAAATGATCGGCATCATAATATTACGCGCAAGATAGGGCAAGAATTGCAAAGCTTACAAACACAACTGTCCGAATGGGCATAAATGTAAGAAACAATACAAACACGATATAAACATAACTAATTTTTGAATAAAATTACCACCCTGGAGGTAGGAGGAAAGGGATGAATCGCTGCGTGCTCATTAACGAGGTCTAATTTGCTGGTAAATGGAATCGTTTTCCATAGGACACCGCGAAATGTGAACTCTGACCTCCAACAGAACAAGGTAAATCATAAAATGAGGGCCAATCTGCATAACGGGTCACATAATGGGCAGTTGGTCAGTCCAATTTTGGCTCTGTACAAATTCGAGCACCAATTTATTCAGTCAACTGCAGGACACAATAAAAATAGTCATTCGAAACTGCATTCAAATGTGCGACTATGCAATGGCGGAGCCACGATTTTCAGGTAGGGGGGCAACCCCTCCAGCAATGAAAAATGATAGAGGAGTTGTTAGTAAGTAAGGACGTGTTCCTTGCTTTTTATTCGATGCGTGTGCGGCGATGGCGCAGCCATCGATCGAGGGTCGAATTCGAACCGTGTTGTGTGATCGGCATCGCGCTCGCTGAAGGTGAATGCCTTCAGGGAAGTCGTGTCCTGTATACGCAGCTGCGCACAATTCTGTGAGTCACTTATCACTGCTTCGCCGTTACTTATTGCCAATTATGGACTCAGACTATTGTCCTACCATCTCATAGAGTCCTTGGCACATAATAATATGCTACACAGTGGCAGTGGGGTCGCAAAATGCCGATTATGACTAATAAACCCCAATGATCCGATCGAAATCCCTAATTTCGATCGTATTTATTGGGGGGGCACGTGCCCCTTCCCCCCCCACTGGCTCCGCCAGTGCGACTATGAATCTACTCGTGGTCCGTTGCACGCGATGTGAATTAAATCAATTACGACAAGGCATCGCTCCACACATGCGTAGCAGCTTAGGCAGGTGTGTGCAGTACAGATAGTAAGCTCACCGAGGAATTAGAATTAGTCCAATCCTGTTGAGCACACTCAGGACACTACTGCGTTCCAACGCGGCAAAAGCGGCACATTCATCACGCACTGGCACGGTTGTCTTTCGCGGCTCTCCCCGCAGCAGTAGTTTCATATCAGTTGTTTCTCTGGTGCGTGTATTGCTCCCTTCCATCGTGCCCACCAAGGGCCTCTCCAATTGTGTCCGTCCAAAACAAATGGTGGTCGGTTGAACATTAGCAGAACATCACGTAACGCGACAGCACAATGAGTCTCGCATTATCGGCCCGTCTTCCGTGTTCGATTCTCAGCGATGGCTACAATCGGTGGCGAGCGATATCTGAAACGGTCCTGATTCCCCCCCCACCCCGACCCCCACCTTCACCAACCCCCACTGACCAGCGTGGTGAGATATGGCGAAACAACCCCCACGACCGATGTGGTGTGGGGAGGCCTTCATCCAGCAGTGGAGCGATAAAGGGACGCCGTTATTTTTTAGCGGTGCGAGTGAACATTGGTTTTTCTTCGGCTTAGAGCACGAGTGGTCAAGAGCCGCATTGCGCAGAATCTCACGGTCACGCTCAGAATGGGCGACAACGACGTTCACTGGCACATTCAGAATGCAGTCGTACCCCGGCGTACGTCGGGGATACGTTCCTGAAGGCTGCGACGACGTATATCGAAACGACGTCAATCAAAGCGATTTGCAGGGCGGTCGTGGGTGGAGAGGCGACGGACGATGCCGTCAGCGACTTGAGTTGTGTGGGTATTTGCGAAACGACGTGAAAGGGGGGGGGGGGGGAGACGTAAATCGGGGTATCACAGTAACACAATTAAAACTTTGGAAGCAACATCGATGGAATAGAACCTTCATCGGGTGTGCTGCCATGGCATAATGGTGAGCACACTGGACTTGCAATCCCAGAGGTTGCCGGTTCGATTTGATCTCCCGGCACGGCATTTGAAACAATGTGCCAAGTTTCTAAAATCTCGCCGCCTGCCCACCAAGCAGTGAAAGTGGGTAAACCACGGTTAGTCGATCGGTCGGCAGGTTACGTGTGTGCGTGTGGTGGGGTAAAGTACAGTATGTGTACGCGCACGTCTTATGATAACGTCCGTGTAACCCGGCGGAAATGCCTTTCTCTGATGCCGAGCAGATTTGGTTCGTGACAAGACGGTCCTTCCGCCAGCAGGGGTTGTAAGCAAAGCAATTGCGGGGCTGAAACTTCACCGAGTAGTTCACCGGCAACCGCTGTCGCTCTCAGCGTGGCCATTATTCCCAGACACAGAATGCTTGATCGGACTTCGGGAGAGGGAGTTCCGCACTGGGGAGACGACTTTCAGACGAGGCATGATATACCGGGTGGGAAGAACATGAGCACATCCGTGCCATCTCATTTCATCAAATTCCATCGCCTGTCAATGAAGACAATGGTGAAGCCAAAGACCTACACTTGCACAACCCAACGGACGCCAAGTTCAGTGTCTGGCCGCACATGACTTGCGCGCACACACACACACGCGCGCTGGCTGAGCCCTGGTGCCAAATGCGCCGTGAATGGGGGTGCTTTTTTCTACAATTGCGATAGAAGTGTGAGCGGGAGCACAAGGCTGCTGTTGGAATCCCCGACCAAAACATCTGCAACGAATCTGCCCCGTCTATATGGAGTCGCCGTGTGGCCCAACAGCCGTACGCACTTACGTCAGCCTATCTATCTCATCTGTCATCAAGTGTTCTCGCAAGATACAGTTGGCTCGTGCCTCTGTAAGATGTCAAACTTAATCTGTTCTGCCGGAAGCATTGTTGAGTGGGCTTCTGTGCTATAGGAGGGCCAAAATGGTGTGCATCGTGTGGCCGATGAAAGTACTGTAGCGCCGACCCAACATTGAGCTGATTTCAAAGTCATCTCTTGACGTGCTACAAAAAACAGCTGTAATACCGTATTTACCAAGTCGGGAAAAAATCATGAATGCATGCGCATGGATTATGTAACGCCTTCTAACATGCCTTTGTCATCGGAAGCATTTGATCAGCTCCATTTAAAAAACGATAGGTAGCTATCATGGAAAAACGCGTATTTGCACAAACTTTTTCAGGCTAGTTTGGGCCTCCAGATTTTGGAAAACATTGGATTAGTTTGGCTATTTTCAATAGGGTTAGCCCTTGAAAGCAAGACAACTTTCTTCTACAGGTTAGTTCACACCGAATCATCCTCACAAGAGTCACACAGTCGCCTCCCCCCCGCTATTACAGACAGAGCTGATGGATGCGCCATTTAACCTTAGTTGAAAAGCATTAAAATATACTCAAATGTTTAATGGACAATTCTCGAAAAGGTACTGGCCATGTGCCGTATGCCTACAATGACACCGTATTGGTCAAGCTCAACAGGACTTCTATACTGTGGGACTTCTCGGCTCAATGCTATCCAAGTCATATCTGCTGCCCATGTACCCCAAACTGTGGACCACACAGTAAACCACTGTAGCCTGTGCTCCTTCAACGGAGGAGGAATAGCAACACGACACAAACTCTCTCCTGAAGCCCTTTGCGTGGCCAGCAGACCTTGAAATTGGTATTTAGCTCCTGAACATATTGCCACGCACAGGGAAAGATTAGAATCTGCTGCAACTGGGTGTGCCTGAGATCTTCCCGTTCAGCTGACTTTCTTGGCTGAGGGAGTGGTTTTGAAAAGAATTAATCAAGGGCCACTTTTGTACAGATTCATCTGCGCAGGCTATGTAGTTGTGTGCAGCCATTTCGTTAATCCACTGCTGGATGTTGAGGATTTCACCATACCCTATAGCGGTAGGGTTCATCATCACCTTTTTCCACAGACCAAACCCAGACGTAGTTCTCAATAAGCCGAGGTCAATCAAGACCGTGCATTATACAGCTGTGCGTAATACGGTTCAATACAATACCGCTATCAGACCTCTGTGCGAATTAGTTTTTTCCCACCTGAACACACTGTGAAGAAAGTCACAATTCTCGGAATGTCCGGGTCAAACCCAGAGAGGTGGCAACTCTACATGGATTTCGACTTGACCATACTTCACCATGCTGATTAGCGCAGGTTGGTGAAAGTGGGCAGCATAGATGCAGGATGGAAGTACAGTACAACATTTTTCTGTACTAGCCTCTGCTGCCGACCACATAACCCCGCAGATATTATCTCCTGTTATGCATGGTAGTTGCCTAACCAAGCACTATCCAGGCTCAAATCTGCTTAGCTTCTGAGATAGCGTATGATGAAATCGGGCTCATTCCAGGTACTGTGGTCATCAGGCCGTAGCCATATGAAACGTATCGACGATGTTAAACTCAACATGAAGAGCACCAACTTGAGTCCAAAAACACCGATATATATCATCATCACCACCACACTACAATGGAGCAAGTGTGAGTTTGTCTGTTGCTCTGTTTGTCTATCTAGATGGGTTTTTTGTTCACTAACAGCCCAATTTTTTGAAGCGTGTAACATTTGTGAAACAATATTCAAGTAAATATTGATCACGTCTTTTTAAATATCTGTAAAAATGTTGATTTCCATTTACGTCTGTGTAAAGGCCACCGTGGATTGATTTACGATATAGAAACTTCACTTATGGCCCATCTTCCAACGCGACTCTGAACACATTTGAACAATTTAATTGAAAGTCAGTGAGTTTTATGCTCAAAAAGTTAAGTCACTTAAGCGGAGGAAGAATAAAGACAGGTTAAGAGCAAATAACTTTAAACAATTATTTTCAAAAAATGTTTCGTGTCAATTTCGGTTTACAAATGTCTTGTTCACTCCTGTACCGAGGGGACTGTTTGCTAACATGTTTTAGCATTAATAATGGGCAAAACGTTGTTTGTGAAATATAATTGAAAAAAAATCCTTAATGGTATTGTCTATTCATTTCTTACTTTGAGTAGTTTAGATTTTACTAATTTTTAGTTCCAATTGGAAGCCCCAAGGCCCCCCCCCCATCCCTCCACAGGACCCAGGAGATGTCTGGAAGTCTTCGAGTACTCCACTCTATAATGTTGTACAAATACTTCAGGACTGCAAGCTACCCGCAACACACGTAAATAATATGCAAGTGACAAATATACACTCGTGAACTATGAAGTCATCTTTGAGTGGGTGTACCATTATGACTTACACCTTCGCCACACAATGAAATCTAATCTGAACACATTTCTAAACTAAAATCCATTATACAGTAGGCCTTCTACAAGCTTCTGCAGTGGATGTGGATAGCAATGTTTGTGGCTATACTGCACTGTATGTATATTTTCCTAAAAGGTTTCCATATGTAAAAAAAACACTTGATAACAGTTCCTTTCAATACATTCACGTTAAGTGCGAACAGAAATTGCCCACATTTCACGTCTGTTTTTCACATAAATATTAGATAATACACATAAGCGTTTTTTGAATGTGAAGTACATGGTACTTAACACGTTGACTAATGAATAAGTACATTGCAGTGTGCATAAAGCAATTTTCGCATCGCTTTTTGTGTTTAGTTTTGTTTTCCTTCCTCCGCACCTCCGATTAGCACGGTTGGCTACGTACGGTGCGAAATAAGTTCAACATTCATATTCATAGGTATACTTACAAAATACAGTCAGAATTCGTGTAAGTGGTCATATACATCGGAATAAAGAAAAGGACGTACAATATTTGACGTTTAAAATGTGACTTGGCACAATATCAGAAATAATTTTAGAGAATAATAATAATAATGTATTTCCAAATAGTGGTTTTATGTTGTTACAGGCCTGACTGGCAAGTGAACATAGGCGATAGTTCTTGGCCGTTCCAGGGCAATAAACAGTCGCACAGTCAGACTGGCTCAGTCTCACAAATATTAACTCAACATCTGTGCCGCAGCATATGCCGCCTGTTTTTCAGTCAATGGTGCCAAGTAGCCGGGAGCCCTAATTCTTCCCTCCCTGCCGAAACCCATGATCACGAGTTGGAGAGGCAATAACGCATGAACCATATCTGCTCAGCATCAGAGAGAGAGAGAAAAAAAGTATTTTCTACTTTTAGATGTTTTAAAATAGTACCGAGAAGTAATGTAATTCAAAACTGCCGTTTCGCGATTGTGAAAGCTTTAAAAAAAAAACGCCAAATTGGAAAGTGCCACATTAGGAAGGCTGGGTTTTCATGACATTCAGACTTTATTTTATGACCGCCCAATTTATCTTTGTCGCCCACAGCGAACTGCCAGAGCGTATAAACCGATACAGCAAACGTGGCCCTTTCAGGTCAACTGGTCCCTTCAATGTTTCAACTGAACTCTTGATGCGCATGACGCTGGGTTTTCCAGCGAAGAGACCAATACGGCTCCAGTGAGATATGAGCGCTCGGGCACGCGAGGACCAGGAAGGGGGCCACTTGGGCACCCATATCCAAAACACACAGCACGAACCGCACAACAAACTGCCTTACCTATTTTATTGGTGCCCATTTTCCCCAGGTCAAGCGACTGTAACCGTTGCTTGAGTGACATCTTTCAGCCGTCGATTCGCAAAAAAAATGAAAATTTAAATGACGGAATAAATTAAACTGAGGCTTTAAAAAAATATATATATAAAATAAAAAAAATCCAAGCATCCTCCGAACTCAAGCGGGCTCCATAATAACAGCAGCAGCCGTTCCGCGAGCAAACAGTCACTGGCAGCTTCGAAAAAAGGCGATGGAAGTTGTCAAGAACATCGCCCGTTACAGTACTGCGAGGTAGGTTGAAGGAAATGACGGCCTGGAGCCAGCAATCGCATCCGTGATCAGGAGACCGCAATCCCACAAGCACGAAAAGTCAGATACAGGGCTGTGCGCGTATGTGTGCGTGTGCCAGTGAGCGTAAGACAAAGACAAGGATCCCCCGTATAGCCTTAACAGACTGTTGTGGCAAGTGCCGTTATCACGCACCAGTGAGAGAGTGCGTGCGCGCTCTCTCTCTCTCTGTCTCACAGCTGATTCCCGCAGAATTAAACCCGCGTGCCCCTGATCCTGAGCCGCCAGTTGCCCATTACAAATCCTCGCAGGATTGCCAGGAAATGAGGGGAGGGGGGGGATGGAGGATTCATCACCGCTGCTCCCCAATGACAGATGTCTAAACAAAAGCTAATGTACATCAATGTAGTCCTTGTGCACCTCGGAAATAACTTTGTCGTCAAGCTAAGATTATTGAAACACCTACTTGAACCTTCGTGCCGGATACTTCGTGCGCTCATTACGAAGCAGAGTGCGGTCCGCCTGTGACATATACCACGATGTAGGGAGCACGTTGCCCAGCCAATGCTGTCCATCAAGCAACAACGACAAACCTAACCATCGCAACAAATTGTTGCACCGTCAACAGTAACATCGCGGGTGTGTTGGAAGTACAATGAAACATTGCTCGAAACACCCCTCCATCGCACCGCACAACTTCTGGAGCGAAGGGCAAGCCGCGGCATTTCTGCGTTTAAAATACTGTAACGCTTCACGGACCCCCATAGCCATTATTAACTACCCCACGCTTCGAGACTGTTTCCCCATGGGCCGGAAGCTCAAACATAAACTCTCCGTGGCTTTTGCGAGCTTTGCCATCATTTCAGTGCCCGCGTGTTCGAGCAGCGGTGCCCAACGCGTTGACAGAGAGAAGCCCACGGCAGAGCCCTGACCTTGCCACGCCCGGCGCAATTTCCAATGCGGCCACGCGGCTGCCGCACTGCCACGGCTCCAACCTCGCTCCAGCTCCAGCAAAGGGAAGTCGTCGAAAGTCGAACGCAATGACTCACGGCAGCCGCCGCAGCAGCAGCAGCAGCGACGGGGAACGACGGGAGATTTCACGCGGGCTCACCAACGCAGCCCCCCCCCCCATTCGACTCGCCCACACAGCCCAGATTCAAGCCGGATGCCACCCGTGTTGGTTTGCACCGAAAGAGAACGAAAACCCCAAAACAGATGCCAATGCCAAGGCCTTCTTTCTTCACCTGTCCACCTTTCACACGCGTCCCTCCCGTTCTTCATGCATCGCTTCGTTGTCTTTCCCCGCACCTTCGATTAGCACGGTCGGCTACGTGCGGTGCGAAAGAAGTTCAACGTACAACCAACACACACAGACATCCGACAGAAAATTAAATGCGACGCAGTGCAGTGGCGGGTCGGATACACGCGCGATCCAGAGACTTGGGAGGTTACAGGTTGGTCGATGGCACAAACAGCAGCCATCATGCGCATGAAACGCCAACCCCAACAGCGGAATGAGTTGCCTGTCGGAGGCAGTACAGCAGCTAGGATTTTGATCTATCCAAGTGGAGTTTATGTTTCGAATACGTACGTTTCCCTCTGTGCCTATTCTTCTAAGCCACAATTCCCATTGCCGCGAATCCCTGCAACGTGGGGATTATTGACGGTTTGCGACTCCTCTAATATTCCGCGGCAGATTGAACACGGTTTGCGGACAACGGTCCGTAGAAGTGAGAGTTTATCATGCAGAGCTGCAGGGAAATTGCGGGCGTAAGATTTTTTTGTTGAATTTACCATTTTTGTTTTGCATCGCCACAGATTGGCTCTGCTGAAACGATTTGTTTTCGACTTCAACGTACAGTATATGGCAGATTTGCATTATTTGGGTCTTGGAAAAACTCTGAACCTCATCGTCCGCGAAGTCATTGTGGATTCATTTAGCCGCTAATCATGTGCCTCGCCTCCCCTGTAACCCGCGCATCTTTCGCAGATGAGTGGAATCGAGCTATCGATGCAAAAACATTTTTCGTGGATTATAGAGCAACAAATCTCTGCGGGTCATTGCAGTTTGGGGGGGGGGGGGTCAACCGCCAAATTAATGAATGTTCACACATACTGCTATTCTGTGCCTCTTCCGTAATCACTCACTATCCCCATATCTCGCTCCACCAACATCGACCTGGCCCTCGGTCACCCTCTAACTCTTACCCTGCAATGATATCTCCATAGCCCGTTGTTTCATTTTTGTAACAGTAACAAGCACGAACCATCGTCAAGCGAACTCCGGTCATCCTCGCAGCGGTGGCTTTTGGCTGAGCCATCGAACAAAGACGGTCACCGGCATCGCACGCTTTCAGACGCGCTTCTGCGGCCGTCTGGAACGCTCTTCCTTCCGATATTAGGAAGGCATTGGAGCTGTGCACTTTAAAAATCTAGATTGAAAACTCATTTCTTGAGAACTGCTTTTAGCGTTTAGTTTGTTGTCCTTTCTCCACACCTCTGATTAGCACGGTTGGCTACGTACGGTGCGAAAGAAGTTCAACATACATACTTAACCACGTGGTTTTTTTTTATCACCCACAACTCACAGTGCCCACATTACAAGGCGGGGGGGGGGGGAAACTGTATTTCAGGAACCTTGATGCAACACTGTACCAGAAAGCGCGTGCAAATATTTATCCAAAAGGTGGCGCACGATTATATTCGATGCAAGGACAGGCCACTTGCAGTGCCAAGACAGAAGGCTGAAAGCACAACGCAGTTACATCGCGCTCGTCATCCGTCCTGTGTCCATCACCCCAACGTGTTTCCCCCCCCCCCCCCGATGTGCTACCGTGTAACTCAAACAGGTCTCTCTACATTACGCCAATGGCAAAGATCAAGAGATACACCGGTGATAACCATCACAGGGGGCTTTGTATGCACTCTTGCCGAAGCTTTTTTTTATTTACCTTGGAAAGCTTTGCGAAATTGTCCAGATCTTGTTCCAATGTGGAGGGGCCTACTTTGGTCAAATTTGAAAGTATTTTTTTTTTGCATTTTGGAGGAAGTTAGAGTACCCGGAGTAAACCCACACGTGCACATGGAAGAACGTGAGAACTACCCACTGATCGTCGGTATAAATCTACTCTTTGATTGGCTCCTACTGACACCTCACGTACAAGTCGGCGCTGAAGTGAAGTGCTTACAGACAAAAAAATATTCAGAGAATTTCTGTAACGATGATGACCTCATCAGCAAAAAAATAAAGTAACAGAAACTAAGACATCAGCGGTTACGCGAAAAGATGCGCACTCAAAGTCTCCAAACATATCCTGTAGAAACTAACGGAAATTAAAAAGCCGCATAAAATTGTACAGTACTTGTGGAGGTCACCTGGGAACTGATGCGCTAGGTGACTTAAATTTAGGGCCCACCAAGACTGTACCCATTAAAAATACATTTACATTAATGGCCAATGTAGTCACCGTGGTTCTGAAAGTTCACAGGACATTAGCGCACACTGGGTGATCATTCTGATTCCTTCAAAAAAAGCAGCAGGTATTTCGTTAAATGTTTTTTCATTCTTCACCGAGTTACACGATATAAAGACATCCCTCGGTGAGACAAGAAAAGTAATGTCCCCCATAATGCAATGGCCTTTCAGTTATTTTTTTTTTAACAGTTTTGCCTGGATGTGCAGTGAAGACGTATCCATTGTGCGTCCACTCGCACGCCCGCCCACCGTTAGACCCAGCTCAGGGATTAGAAGTCAGACGCGGGTGCCGAACGTAAGCCGCATCTGGGCGTGGGATCAGACAAGAGCGGAAGTCATTGCCGCGATTTCACCGAATTCAACTCTCGGGGAGTCTTGACCGAACTCGCAACAGCTGTTGGTTCCGACAGAGTCTCTGCGAAATGCGTAAGGGTTCAGCGAAATAAGTCGCGATTGCATCGGCGCTAATTGTCCACCTTTCCTGAAATTTTGAAGCTGAAAAACAATACAAAGACCAGTAAAAATAAAAACACGTTTTACATCATTTCTAAATTGTGTAATGCCACTCGTAGAATTTGGGAAACACATTTTAAATTATAAATGAAAGCCACAAAGATTTGAGGAACCTTTTTTCGCGTCGAAAAAGTTGCACCCAAAACGACAAATGTCACTCGACTGTGCAATTCCGCACAGATACAGTGCCATTGACCGGGAGGTGTTCACAAAGGTTATTCAGGCGAAATGTAATTTAAGGCTGAATTAATGTTCGGTCTGTATTTAGATATTATTTCAGTCTGGCTAATCTACTGTGACTTGTGAGCCATGCAGTTACATTTGGTATTTTTACCACAGGGCAGTGACCCATACAGAATGTGGCCAAGTGAAACAGCGTGCCACCTTTCTATCCCTGTTATAAATAATTTCGTGAAAATGTACAGCTCCATGTTAATCCACTGCTGGACGAAGGCCTTGTCCATCGGTTATGGGGGGTTGTTTAACCATACTTCACCACACTGGTCAACGCAGGTTGGTGAAGGGGGTGCCAAGGACCGGTTCAGATATCACTCACCACTGATGTCCCGACGATTCGCTCTACTCGCTGGGAGCTTCTTCAGGAGCCGATGTTAACCTTGGCCGGGAATCAAGTCGTAGTCTCTGTGCCGTCACTAACTGTGCTCATTAATTATATGTTAAATGACTGAAGAAAAATAAGAGATTAAAATAGCTTACAAAGTATAGAGTTTAAGCTTACAACTATTTTTAATTTAGACATCTCATCCCCCAACTTTAAATGTCACGAGCAATATGAACAATTGCAAACATTTCCAATGTGGCACGTGCTGTGTACAGCCCAAAGTAAAGCGGCTAAAACTGCATCCTTCACACTTCCATAAAAGCATTTAACAAGCATCCCCTGATCCATACTGGAGGGCAGATTCGAGTGCTGCTGGTGAGCATTTGCTTTAGTGATTTAGTCCAGTTCTGGAGGATAATGCCTTTGCCCTGGTGCCATTCTTATGACCTGAAGGACATCACTACAACGATGGGTAAAGGAATGTGACCGAGTCACTCATGAGAAGACCCTAGTCAGGAAACAATAAACTGGCAAATGCCTATTTAAAATGGTAAAAGTTACAATCGGCACTCGAAATCAAAATAAAAACCTTGCATCGGTGGAACAATTGACAGGCCAATACAGGAACCATCCCACTGGGAGGAACCATTCGTGTATAAGTTGGACTCAACGCCAACATGTGAGCAACAGAGACAATAAGCATCTAATTGTCATTGTTCCAGCTGAAGAGATACGTCCAACACAGGATGCTCGTGTAAGCCAAGCGCTACTAGGCTTTTTCCTTCGCAAAAAATCGTATTCTTGATGACCATGTGAAGCAAGGTCTAGAATTTTACATCGAGGCCGTTCATCCGGACAATTTGCACCAGGAATAGAAGAGTGTACAGTGTGTCTGCGATGCCTCATTCGTATTTGTGAAGCCGGAAATGAGTCCATGTTATACCGTCCCATGGTCTGTTCTGAGTTACCGCGGTCACACACCGGAAAGTTTATGAACGTCCATGAACGTTGTACAAAAATGAACATTATGATCCACTGTGGACACCCTAGCCAAAGCAAGCACCACACCGTCCAACACAGCCAACCTTTGATCATTCACGGAGAGGCAGTGTGACGGGCACCCACTACTACATCGCCACTGCAGCCACTCCTGCCCTGCCTCACCCTGACTCCCAGGGGGGGCTGGAGGGGGCTGAGACCCCCACCACCACCACCCCTGCTGAAAGCTCAGGCCCCCTGCTAAATTACTCAATTGTGACAGTCAAGTAAACGAAACTATAATTTGACTTAGAGCTTTCCTGACTGCAGGAATTCATATTATTTGGGTCTTTCGTTAAAAGTCACGTAGATAGGTTCAAATTAATAATAAAATAAACCAAAAACTACGACGTTTCGATCGCAACACAAGCGATCGTCATCAGGAGGTCGATCGCTTGTGTTGTGATCGAAACGTAGTTTTTATTTTATTTTTTATTAGAACCTATCTACGTGACTTTACGGAAATACCCAAAGAATATAAGCTATTTTTTTTAAATCCTTTATATTAAGTTCACTTGCGCGCTTGCTTGCTTGCTTACGACCGTGCAAATCTTTCGGTCGTTTTTTAACCCACTTCCCGTGATCCAATCGAGCTGACATTTTCCACACAGACTCGTTGTGCGTGACAATTAATGTTCGTGAAATTTTTTTTCCAAAATTTTACACTTTTTAGGACAAAAATATTATATTTAATTACCAATTGCTTAATGCTTGCGCTGCAATCATCTGACCCATAGGTGGCAGCCATCTCAAGCCAGAGGACGAGAGGACTCTAGCCGCCACGCATATAAAGGATTTATAGTGAAAAACTTTTTTACGGGTTAATTTTTTATTAGACCAGGTAAGGCCCACTGAGCTATATAGCTCTTATTTTTTTCCAGAAGCGACCTGGCCACAAATGACAGCTTATCGCGTGGACATTCATAGCAGCCGAATACTCTCAAACGCGCGTTTCTAAATAGAAACAGAGACATGTTGGCGAGGTGAGAGAGTTCGAGCAAAGAAAGTGCGACGGACGAAAGCAGATACTATCGGTAACTCTTTCTGTTCAGTGCTTAACGCGTGTTTAAAAATGTGTTTAAAAAAATTACCGTGTCGTGTATCTCCCCCGTCTCCCGCTCCCGTCTCCACCCTGTTGACAGCGCTGCTGCATCCAAGAGGCCGGTGCAGAAGAAACCCGCAAATTCCGTTTAGTTTGGCGACAGCGTCGCGCGGCTTTACTGTTTGAGTCGCACGTTTTCGCGATCGTGTTTTTCAGAATGTGTGCGACGAGATTTTTTAAAAATAGCCCTTCCAAGCACGGACTCCCGTTGTGTGTCATGTGCGCCTCAATTCCAGGCATTTGCCCACGCATTAATAACGCGGTTACGTGGAACACAATATGCGAGTACTCGACAACAGAGCTTAAATGACATTCAGTTGTGATAGCTCGTCACTCGAGCCACCGGGTTTCGTAGCGAAAACACGATTCCAGTAATTTGTGCACGAGCGATATGAGTGACGGTGGAGAAGTAGGTGCAGTTGTTCGCGTCCTGCGCTATGAAGCTGCTCAACCGAGTTCGATTCCCAGCCACGGCTCACACCAGTGGGAGCGATACCCGAACCGGTCCTGCCACTCACCAACCCTCAACACTTCCAACAAACCACACTCACCGCCATGTACTATGCTTTGTCATTGCATCGCATTCTATCACAATGAACCGTAATGAACAACGGACACGAAGTTTGCTCACCACACCACAACAAAGACACAGGTCACCCGTATAGCCTCAACAGACTGTTGGGGCAAGGGCTGTTAGCGAGCACCTATGAAGGCCGGCACGGCACACGAGCGGGTGGGTGACCAGCAACCACGCCCGACCGCCTTTGTCTCCCCAGTGGCGATGTTTCCACACCGCACCAGGTACCCATTTGAGGCTGAGTCGACCATGACCGGTTTAGATAATCGTCACCGACGTTGGCCATGAGCGAGAATCGTTCACTGCATTACTATTTTAGAGCTTCAACTCAAGATTACTCTAGTAGGCTGTACTGCGGTGTGCCCGTTACTATAGCAGGGGGAGTTGTACGGTGTGCCCGTCGAATTCGTACTCACGTCGATGCTGGGACATTCGTATGCAGGCAGCCTTTCAAACGTGAACGGCCAAGAGACGTGCCAAGGCACATCCGTCCCTGACCTCTTCCCTCCCTGACCAACTCCCTCCCCATACGCCAAACAGACGGAAAGTTACATCGTTAAACAAAACACCTACGCGTGGTGGAGACGGTGTAAACACAACGCTGATGATGATGATGAAAATAATAATAAACGCCGCCGTGTATCGAGGGCACAGTAATTCCTCCTTTTTGAGATTGGCGAGAAATGCTGCGGCTGCACTTGCTAATTTCCTGCTCTTTGCAAAACGTTTCCACTTGTGAGTGGTATACAGTGGAACGGGGCCCTCAACTCGAGCACACAATAGATGCTAGTGGCTGCTTGCGTGCAGCGAGTCAGTAACGCCATTCGATGGCAGCTACCTGCACCATTGATGTGGTATGTGTGCACACACACACACTACCTTACGTATGGAGCAAGAACTTTAGGTATTGTTGGGTGGTTAGAACTCCGTGAACTGAGTTTGATTCACAGCCATGGCTAACATCTGAAGCACTTCTGTACCCGACCCCCCCCCCCCCCCCCTTTGATTTTACCAATCCACAGTAACCAGCACGGTGAAATTTTCGATTTAAAGCTTTCGTGACTGCAGGGATTCAACTTCTTGGTTATTTCGGTAAAGTCACGTAGAAGGATTATAAAAATAAAACATAATAAAATAAAATTCTCACGACGTTTCGGCCACAACGCGAGCAGCCGTCCTCAGGTGAAGAACAGGGCTGTCGGAAAGACAGCGTCCGAAGGATGGTGAAGTATGGCGAAACAACCCCCCACGACTGAGGTTAGCGTAGGTTAGACCTCTTTGCAGCAGAGTGGGAAGGAGGGGCCCGGGACAGTTTCAAATATCACTCGCCACTGATGTGAGCCGTGGCTAGGAATCAAAACTCAGGTTGCCAGAGTTCCCCGCTGTTTCACCCCCCTTCATTCCCACTCTCCCCCGCCGCCCCTTCACCAAGCCCCCAACTGCCCCGTGCGGTGAAGTATGGTCAAACAATGCCCACGACCAATACGGGCTAGATCGACAAAGGGCTGTAAATTGTAAAATCATTAATATCAAATATTTCCTGCTTACGTAAAAAAAGAGACTGTTTAACACGGCGGCTTTAATATTATCCATGATAAGTTTTTTGTTGGGTTAGATCGCATAAATATAAATGCGCCACTGAACCCGCTGCCACCCAACATAGCCAATTAGTAAGATGTGTCACTTAAACAAAACGTGCCAAAGAGTCACTCCTTCAGCACACCGGTGTGTTGGAGAGTAAACCCACAACATTTACAATTCGAGTACGACGTTTCGCTGGTGATTACAGCTAGCTCCATCAGGCGATAGCCACGATTCTGGCTAAATCAGACTCCCAAACATAACTCCCGCCAATGGTGTTACTCTTGGACAAAATCACTCACTACCAGTGGCGTTACTGTTAGATATATCACACATGTGGAGGGGAAGGTCTTAACGTTTGAACTAGGAACGAGCAGAGTAACATTTTTCTCGAGCCTGGGACAAAGGTAATGTCAAAATGTGGCATTGCTGCAAGCCGACATGTGGAAACCAATGGGCAGCTTACCCAAGTAAGCAAAGCTGTCAAAGTTTGTCGCGTCTACTGTACGAGCTACTGTGGGCCCTTTGGCACCGTTTCATGGCCACAGCCGTTGCGTGCACGCCGAGGCAATACGAGGATGGGTAGTAAATAGTCGTAATAGTAACCACGCACGCGGGGAGCTCATCCGTGCACTAATTTTGGTCCGCGAGCTAAAAGCGGACGGGCGGACAAACGAAATATTTTCAATGCATCGGTGATGTGGTCATGTAATCGTGACAATGATGAGAACACACAGCACTTAAATTACTCAAAAGTAATCCGATGATGATGGGTTTTTTTCCTTCTCAGTAATACTATCTTGTTATCCAGCCAACCGTCAATAGGGGTCTTGAGTGAGCGTTTGCAACGAAGCAACGAACGCACGAAACTTTTTTTATTTTCTCCAGATCAGGTCATTCCCTCTCAAAATTAAAACTTGCAGTTTGGAAAGGTCATTTGCTTTGGCTGATTTCTTTTCTTCCACATTGCTCCTTCTTGTTTCTGCTGTTGGTGTTCGAGTTAAAAGCAGGATGCTGAACAACCCGACATTTTTCAATATATTTTTCTACTATAGTAGTACGATCTTGATCATGATGATGATGACGAAAACATATTTCGATACATTAATAATGAACGTCGTTTTATTACGATTTCATAAATATTGTGATTCAGACAGCAAACAATAATACAGGTAGGAACAATGTTCCACACTGCCCACCAGGGATTATTTGTCTGTCTGTCTGTCGTGCATAAATATATATATATATATAATACAAACAGCTCTTTGATTGGTGGAGACCTACTGCCGGGTACGGAGAGGGGAGGGGCCTAAGGAAGGGGGAAGTCAGGAGACGGGCCTGAGGGGGGGGGGGGGTCAGAGGAGGGGCCTAAGGGAGGGGGGGTCAGGGGCCTAAGGATATAGGGGGGGTCAGGGGAGGGGCCTAAGGGGGGAGGGGCCTAAGGGAGGGAGGTGGTCAGGGGAGGGGCCTAAGGGGGGAGGGGCCTAAGGGAGGGGGGGTAAGGGGAGGTGCCTAAGCAAGGGGGAGGGGCCGATGGTTAAGGGGGCTGGCTACCTGGCTGGCTGCCTGGCTACCTAAAGTCAAGTTATCTTTTATACAGGTAGGAACAACAGGTTCCACACTGCCCACCAGGGATTATTTGTCTGTCTGTCGTGCACGAATGCGCTGTCCAACCAAGTTCCTACCTGCCCACTCCGAAGGAACGTGTTTAATAGTTTCTCGTGAGTAATCCCGAAGAACCGATGAACCCAGGACGATGTCTTGTTCACTCTGCAGATCAGGCCACGCCCTCTCAAATATCAAACTGCAAGTTTGGAAAGAGGAATTGTTTTTGCTGGGGGTTTTTTTTGGCATATTGCATATCCTTACTTACTATATTTGGTTCTCAAGTAAAAAAAATCATAATTAAAAATACATTTCTAAAAATCAGCAATCTTAAACTGTTCTAGATTTGAAGCTTTCGTGACTGCAACGATTCATACTCTTTGTTTTTTTTGGTAAAGTCACGTAGGTAAAAAATAAAATAAATGAAAACAACTCAATTAAATCACGACGTTTCGGACGCAACACAAGCGTCCATCATCAGGTGGGAAAGCTTGGCCTACTGCTGATGCAGACTGTTTTAAAAGTTTGAAATGGGTGTAGTCTGACTTCAATTCGTACCCATGTGCTCTTGATCCTGACAACGCATCCCATGTTCCATCACAGCTGTGTGTTTATGCTGATCAACGGTGGCCCACTGATGAAAGTAGTTGTGATAATGCCCTAGCAGGTGGGCTGCGTGAAGACTGTCATTTTCCTCCCCTCTGAGTGTGTCTCATCATCACCCAATCCCAGCTGCTCCTGGATTGAGTCCCCATCTCTCTCCACGCTCAATAAGACCCCTTCAACTAGACCACTTGTATATGCTGTCAACTCCCTCTGCCCCTGTTCAATATCAGGTTGAAGACCATTATTTGTCTTACCTCTGCCTATGATTAATTGCCTCTCTCTAATCATCAGATAAGCGTGCTGCTTCTGTACAGCGTACACTCTTGAGATGCAGGCACATTGAGATTCAATTAGATTTGTACCATACCGGTTGGCATTGCAGAAATTTGCACAAATTGAAACTGATGTTGTTGGTCAGTAAACCACACAACTGAAGAATTGACTATCAAATAAAGCCACCAGGTGTCTGTGCCCAAGATATTTTGATCTATCTCCCAAAAAACAGGGAAAAGCGTGGCCATTGAATAGCGAACGCGTCACTTACGTTGGGCATAAAGTCGGTGACATTTTCATATCATCACGTTGCAAGGGTTAAAAGGAATCCTATTCCAGGTGTTTCTGAGTGACCACTGACCTCGTGGACTAAAACAAAGTTTCAACAAATTTCAGGGGGAGTTCGTGAACGGGCTGCACAAAAAGTCGCTGTCGCGAGCGATGTTTCCTTTGCGACTTTCCAATGAAATATTTTTGATGTGTCGGGGACTTTTGTCGTTGTTGTTGTTGTTTTAAATACACTCAAGCAATTTGATTGCAGGGTCGTTAAACAAACAAACAAACGCGTGAAAATATTCTCGAAGGTGCCCTGATCGAACGAGGCGAAAGCTCAAAGCGCAGGGGAAAACCACAAAAAACAAATCGGTGGGGAGGGAGGGAAAAAAAACCCGCCCGAGTTTTCCTGCCGGCAAAGTCACATTCACGGGCTTAAAAAAAAAACATTAAAAACATTATCATTGACCAGCATCGGTACACTTTCCCCCTGTTTCCCACAAGCCAGTTTTGAACACCTCTTTGAAAGCACTGGGGCGTATCATAAACAAAGGCCTGGCTTTGTCACACACGGTTGTGAAAAACGTAACGTGAGTAATGGCATGCTAGCGGTGTTCTAGTATTAGCTCACAATATTTAGAATTCGGGTAGTGGAGCGTTAGTACAGTGGTTAGCGTGTTTGCACTTTAAACCCGGTGGCCGAATATATATTCCATGGTGAACATGAGTATGTTGAACTTCTTTCGAACCATACGTCGCCAAACGTGTTAATCAAAAAGCAGTTCTAAATAAATTAGTTTTCAATCTAGATTCAAAAGTGCAAAGCTCCAGTGGCTTCCTAATATCGGACGGAAGAGCGTTCCAGACGGCCGCAGCGTGCGATACAGTGACCGTCTTTGTTCGATGGCTAGCGGTGCGTAACTTCTGCAACCTGCAGTTCACCAATATGGCTAAGTACAGCCAAACAACACCCGTGACCGATATGACATGGGGAGGCCTTCATTCAGCAGCGGATTGACATTACCATATCGATAATTCAGCAATAATAGGCTTCCATGCTACCCATATGTAGAGCAACCTCTCATAGCCATGGCATGTTCACAATGGAATTTACAATGTACTGCCACAATCAGCCAGGGGCTCCAACTTTATTCACATAGCCAGTTATATTACTTCTGCACTATGCCACAATGCTGCTCCATCACATGATGTCATAATATCTGGCACAAGTGTGGGAAAATAAATGGGAACATAGGAACACTTTTCTCTGCTGACCACCATGTACTCTCATGGCCATCTATGACAAGAAATGTGTGCTTGGTGGTCACCCATTCAAGCACAACACAGGCTCAACTTCACGCTTAACTTCCAAGATCTAACGATACCAGGTACAGTCCAGGTGATTTGGTCATGGGAAATGTGTTTTTTTAATTAGGGATGCAGTATTAGGATGGCAATGGACTTGTAGTGGTAACAGTAGGCTAGACCGGTACAATTTAATTACAATCCCATTCAGATTTGTATATTTATGTTCTGACCACATCTCAAGGTGCTGGATAGGAAAGATAATGCGCACTTCAAGAGGACTGGACTCAAAGCATATATTTTTTATGTGATATTTAGTTTTGCTGTTGTTGTTGTTTTTTTAAAGGGGAGAAACTGACCTGTCGAGTCATACGGTGCAGAGAGGGGGAAAAAGGGGTTTGCAATCCGGCAGGATGGTAATAAAGACATTTCACAGCGAGACGCAGTGATTCGGCGGAGGAGAGGAGTGGTGGGTCGAGACATGGCCACTAGGTGGGGCTGTTGTGAGTGACCTCTCAAAGGATGGTGTTTCTAAATCTTGACTTAAAGCTTTCGTGACTACAGGAATTCATATTCTTTGGGTCTTTCGTTAAAGTCACGTAGATAGATTCAATGAAAGTAACAAAAAATAACAAAAAACTATGACGTGTTTTTTTTATCCTGATGATGATTGCTTGCGTTGCGATCGAAACGTCGTAGTTTTTTGTAATTCTTTTCGTTATTTTCTTTGAACCTATCTACGTGACTTTACCGAAAGACCCAAGAAGATGGTGTTCTAGTTAAGATAAACCTCGTCATGTTATTGGTCGTCGCGTGAAAGTGATACAACTGTCTTGTACTACCAACGGTCGGCGTTTATAAACAATAAGAAAACATTTCGATTTAAAGCTTTCGTGACTGCAGTGATTCATCTTCTTGGTTCTTTCGGTAAAGTCACGTAGAAGGGAAATAAATTTTATTATTATATTATTATGTTTTATTTTATTTTATTATTTCCCTTCTACGTGACTTTACCGAAAGAACCAAGAAGGAGAATAAGAAAACAATCAACAAAGCACGCAAATGCTGTCCCGGTGACCCTCAAGTCCACACTACACAACCCCTTTGACACTGCCAAGAGCCGATGCAACCCATCGTCGTGACATCGTCTCATTACAGCCACGGGCGACTTTTTCACCGCCCTGAATGGGTCTCATACGGCGTGGCTACAATGCGAGGCTCGTCGCAATGAACGAAGTGGAAATCTCTCACTCGGACGCCTTCACAGCCACCCCGAGACCGCCCCGAGGCACAAATCGGACTGTGGTGTTGCTGCAGCCGTTTTTAATACAAACAACTTAAAATGTTATCTTCATTAGGAAATTCACGTTTGAAAAAAAAAACATTATATTTTTTAAATACAACAAAACAATTTATAGAAAATTATTTTTTATTAGAAAAAATAATTTTTCGTCTCCAGCTGCTGGGTGGGACGGCGCCCCAACGCCCCTAGTGGACGAACCGCGCCTAGAGGAGAGGAATGTCGCCTGCAGAGAAGTACATTTCAAACTACAGAGCAGCAATTCTAGATTTGAAGTTTTCGGTAAAGTCACGTAAAAAAAAGACGGAGCGAGTTAATTCTAAATCATAATTTTAAAAAAACTACTTGGGACGGAAAGCAAATTTCACAAGCTGGACAAATCATTGGTAAAATATTTGTCGCGAAAGCCTACGTATTAAACAAATCATTGCTCGATTGCGAACTCGGGAGGGGTTATATCAGGGAGGGATGCGACACAAATCCTTGGTCGTAGGAGGATGGAGCACGTGAACGTTGGGAGATTGAATTTAATGGGGAGCAGTTGGCAGAAGGTAGACCACGGAGGAATGCCATGACTGTGAGAGTTATTAGCACAAATTAGCAGGACATAAATCCAATTATTAGTATTTGTTTATCCACAAATAAATTATGTGTATCAAACGCAAAGATTACGACATTCATTAACTGTAATTTGGTTTTAGCGCAACGGTGGTACTAAGCATCCTAGCTGTGGTACATGGGTGTCCAATAGGAATAAACATTTTCAAATTTGTGTTTTTATCAGACAAGGCGTTCATGGGTCGACGGGAATAATATTAAAAGGACAAGTTGTTAATTAACTCCAGATATGTTGAATGAGTTTCAACACTCGATTTCAAAAGGGTCTCGTTTTTGGCCAATTATATTTTTGCATTGAAGGGAAATCCATAGTGCCTGGAGATAATTCACACGTGATGGGGGAGAACGATGAACTACACTCCGGACAGAACATCTGCAACGTACTCTCTGCACCACTTCTTACAAGCGCCGACTCATTGACCTGCAGGAGGATAGTGTCACATGCAGGCTCCATCGATGCATGAGCCTCCAACCCCACCTCCAAGTTTTGCTGGATTAAAGCATGGACACCGCAACACACATATTTGCCCAGACAATGGCTTTCGGTCTGACAATGCTGTACCATCACATTCATTGTACAAACACAACTACAGCCCTTTTGTCAATCTCCTATTCGGAGAGGGCCTCCCCACTCCACGCAGGCCCTGTGGGCTATTTGACCATACTTCACCCCACTGGTCAGTGCGAGTCGTTGAAGGCGATAGCCTGGATGTGGGAGCAACACAGGATTTTTCCACACTGCTCTCTGCTGCCAACAACGTAGCCTGGCAGCAGCCCATTTCAGATTTCATTCATGGTGATTGCCCATCCAGGCACTGTCCATGCTCAATCCTGCTTAGCTTCTGAGATCTGTTGAAATTAAGCACATTCGCAATGATTTGACCCTTTGGTACCTCATTTACACCATTGAGGTACCAATGGTGTAAATGCTTACCCCGAGCTCTCATACTCCGATGGTGCATTGTCTTTGAGTTGTGCGCCTTTTGGCGTCATCTGGTCCAACCCATGTGAGACTAGGCTCTAAGGAAAGCTGTCTCGGGTGTGGACCAACCAACTTCAAGGACAGTGCATTCATTATCAGAATTATGTTTTTTGTTTGCATTATGACTGCAGGTATTGTGGTCTATGCAAACATGAGTCCTCGTAAAAAAGGTGTCAGTTTTGTTGCCAGATAAAAGGGTAAAAACCCAATTATCAGATTTGGCCCTTGTTTGTCAACAATGTTAGTTGACAAAAAATTCAGAAAAGCTAAAATTCAAGCAATCGGTGCAAGCGGGTAACGGCTCCAAATTTGGCCACAAGGCTGGCACAGAACTAGCATTGTCACTGCAGGATTGTATGCACACTGAACAGTACTATAAAATACCGCATTGAAAAAATAGAATTGAACGCACCACACATGTACGTATGAGACGTCCACGCATCACATTTGTAGTCCACATTTGCCAGGTTGTTTCCTGATAACCCATGAGAATGTTGAGTCCAGCATATTCTGGTTCCTTAAATAGAGCAATTCATAATTTTTCAGAGTATGCACATTAATCATATTGACTCCACCTGATGTGGGTGCTTCGGAAACTCGAGCAGAGCTTATGTTGGCTCCACAAATTGGACGAAAAATCGTACCCTGTGTACTTGGCCTGACCCACAGTGTGTGGAATTAAAGCACCTGGTCACGTGATTCCTGTGTTTACAGCCAAGTGTGTGAGTTCATCTCTCCCGATCTTACATTAAAAAAAATATAGGGAATTGATACAAATACACTATTTAAAATTTTACGAACCTATTTACAGTTTATTTGGTCAGTGTATGGCTGGATTGTGATCCCTTGTGCTCCATGTTGGTTATGGGAGTTGTTTGACTGTGGGGCATTGCGGTGTGCGAGATGTTAACTCCCTCGCCTAGTATGCAGGAGGTCGTGGGTTCAATCCCGACCATTGACGCCTGCTGTATATTTGGAGTTTGCATGTCTCTCTCTCTCTCCAAGGTCGCGTGGATTTTGCTCTAGGCCCTCCGGTTTTTCCCTCCACATTTAGAAACGTGCGTTTAGAGTATTTGCCTGTTTTACATTTCCACACGATAAGCCACTTTGTTATTTGTGGCCAGGTCGCTTATGAAAAAGAGCGATATAGCTCAGTGGTCCTGACCTGGTTGAAATTAAAATAGTATATAACAAAAATTGGTTCACCACGCTGCTCTTGCAGTTTGATGAATGGGGGGGGGGGGGGGGGGGGGGACCGTTTCAGATGTTGCTCGCCACAGATGTCAGCTGTGGCCAAAAAGCAAACTCAGGCCGCTGGGCTCATGGACCCAATAATGTTAACCACCGCGGCTCTGTTCCACCCTATAAACTTACGCTATTTGTATAAACTGTCTTTTTTATGAAGACATTTATGAACCCATAAACATACACTTCAATGGGCGCTGGCATGGCACTTGCTCCACAGGTTCACAGTTCGAAATGCAGAGGCCGCCCTGGTTATTACCGCAGATGTACGTACCGTAAAACATAATACGCGCCGTCTGCTTCACAGTGGACGTTAAAGAGTTTGGGGGCGTCACGTGCAAGAGTGGGCCGTCGTTTGTTGGAGTCATGGTCCAATTTTTCGGAATCTGAAATATTACCCGTAAATTGCTCAAATGGGAATGCACGTGGCAATTATCGCCCTCTACCGCAAAAAAAAATCGGCAGGACCATCTTGAAAAATAATTCGACTCAATGAGGCTTTCTTGCTTAAGCGTGATATCATTAATAATGCATTACAGTAATACCCTCGTGATGAGCACAATGACCACTAGCATTTTTGTTAAACGTTCAACACCTTAGTGTGTGCAAGCAGATGTCGAATGCTCGACGAATAACGCGCCACTTTGTCACGCAGCCCGTTCATACTGGGGAGCAACTTTCGTTTGGCATTTCACTTGCGGGGTAATCTATCTTCTGAGAGCTGCCCCAGATAAACCGTGGCACACGGCGTTCAACCTTGAAGCCCACATACTTATCCTCGGCTGCCAACGGTAAACGCCCTGCAGATGCACCATGAGATAGGGGACAAGACCGCTCGCGGCTTGACGCACAGGCAAACCGAGAGGCTTCAAATGGGCCGCTTATTTTCAGCCGTAATTACACGCCAAAGCACGACCCGTGAACAAGTAAAGAACAATCGGTCTATAAATATTGTACCCGACTTATCCTCCCCGACGCTGGCATACGACCAAATATTGTAGAGTAAGCTAAAGTTGTACGGCTCTTCTTTCCTCGCAGCAGATGACGGATGCAATTTTTTAGCCCGAGTTCCCCCAAGACTGCTGAACGATTACTTAAAATTTTACACGAAGTGAAATATGTATTACCCTACTTTTAGCGCGAAGGAGAGGTTTTCTTTATTTATTTAAAAACTGGACAAAAAATGTTGAGCGTTTGCATTTTGGGTTTGGGCCAACATCTGAATTAGTGTCTCATCCACCATATGGCAACGTAGTTGTAACTGCCTGTAACGAGGGGGCTCTTCTGTTCGTCCATCACATGGGTCCGCTGGCACAGGCTGCACACGTTAGTGTGCATCTAATGGGGCTACGTTTTTATTTCAATGGTCATAGCGTACTAAAAGCCAGAATAGTAATTTAACTTCACCTGCCATGTTGTGGGCCATCCAACAAGTTCAGAGGACAGGCTCATAATAATGCCATCGGATACTCTATAGGTGCTGGCTTTTTGTCAATTCGCTGTTATTCAGCCAGGTGAGAGCCCAAGTCAGCATTATGCTATTACGCATCGCCATAAATCTGCACCACCATCAATATGGATCTTTAAAATACGCAAACCATCATTAAATTCCAAACCATCAGCTCTTTATGAAACCGCATTAAATGAATACAAATCTTGTTTTTTGTTATTACGCTGTTACCCTGTACTCCACTTATCTTTCAAAAGCACTGTGTTCATGGCACACACTATGTAAAAAACATTTGTACGCCCTAAAAAAAATGCAACAGGAACACATCAAAATACACTCTGGAGCCACATGCACGTGGTTGTTCATTATTCACAACAGTCCACGTATGAAGGTAGTTCCCACCGGCAAATGACAGTCGGCACGATGTCCCGTTGCGCGCTGCCGTGTCCACCCACCTGGTCCCCTGAACTCCCTCCTTGCGTCCCAGTGCCGGCGACGCGAGCGAGACGATTTACGGGCGCAGCTGGGAGCATTCCTGGAGCGCTCTCAACCTCGGTTGTAGCAGTAGCATGGGGATTGGCGAGCCAGCGAGCGGGCAAGCGAACGAACGACGGCACAGCAAAGCTTGCCTCTCCACGACCACCACTCCCCCAACAACAACCACGAACCCGCTCTTCCTCTGCAGCTCGATCTCCGCTTTCAGTCAAAACGAGCGTGGCTCCAGCTGGGCGCAGCAAGCACTCGGTTGATGGTAGTGGTGGGGCGAGGGGGGGGGGTGGTAAGCGAGCGAGTGAGCTAGCCACGGTAATTAAGTTCACTGAAGGCAGATGGAGCCGAGTTGGAATGAGAGCACGGGGAATGGAAGAGCGTGGGAAGAAGAGCAGGCGATCGAGCGAACGCCTGTAGAAAATGAGTCACTTGTGAAACAGCCCTGCCAACCTAACTTTGTCCCGAAGTAAAACAAAACGCACGAATGACCGGAGCCAAAAAACCTGTGTATGTGTGTGTGTCTGGCGGCGGCGGCTCGAATTAGATCGTGAACGACCGGGCAAGTTGGCCAAAGCGGCGTGGTCAAACGCAGCCACAAAAAAAAAATCCGTCAGTCCCCGGTAGCCTTGAGACACTTTCACGAGCAGGGCTGGTGACGGTCGAACGAGCGGAGGGTGCCGGGCAACCGATCCGCGGCTCCCCGCTGGTCGTTCGCCAGAGTTTTAGGTGAGCCTCGGCTGGCAGTCGCTATGTGGCCGTGGCAGTTGAAGTTGCACTTGGAGGAGGGAGGGAGGGAGGCTATACTCGGCGAGAACTGACATCTATAGGCTCTCGACCCCCACCACCCCTCCTAGGCATTTTTCACTTGGTCTCACAATCCGCCAAAGCGGTGGGCGGTGTTGAGAATCCACTTGGCGCAACTTAACAGAATGGTGAAAATACATTCATGAAAAACCACGCGCACGATTTGAATGTGTGAGAAAAAATAAATCACGAGTTAAAATTAGAAGAACCCACAGACGTTTGCTACGAGCCACACAATTGCAAGGTTAAAGCACTGCTCGGCGACTTGTATTTACTGTATTTTGTGTCAAGATATATTAGTTAAGTAAAAATAAACATTCTTTACATTCCATGAGAAACGTACCTTTCTCAGGGTCCCTCAGCTTGTTGACTTAAAATGTTCAAAACGTTATGTTGCAATCGGATGGCCACGAAATGCTCCGGTGTAGAATGTTACTCTTGAGTCAAGCACATGAAGTAAATGTATAGTGGCAGTGGGGTCCGCCCCCCCCCCCCTTAGCAAAAAAATGCTATCACGTGTCCAGACCTAAAACCAGTTCCTCATCGCAAACACAGATTGACTTGTGATGCCACTTCCTTTCCAAGAGAGAGAGAGGAAAAAAAGAGAGGTCTGTTTATTATTCATCCAAAACGAAGTCTTAACACGTTGCGGCCGTAATGTTGAACATTTTCTGGTGTACGCGTTTTTTCGTAAGCTTAGGTTGCTCGTGAAGAAACGTACCCGTTGAAAAACTTAACTGAATAAAAACATTTTCATTTTTACCCGGTGAGGCTCACTGAGCAATATAGCTCGTTTTCAGAAGCGACCTGGCCACAAATGATAGCTCAACGAAGTGACTTATTGTGTGGAAATGTCTAGCAGGCAAATACTCTAAACGCACGTTTCTAAATGTGAAGGGGGGGAGGAACTGGAGGGCCTGGAGCAAAAATCCACGCGACCACGGAGAGACACGCAAACTCCAAATATACAGCAGGCATCGAACCCACGACCTCCTGCATACCAGGCGAGGGAGTTAACATCTCGCCAAACAACTCCCATAACCAACATGGAGCACAGGGGATCACAATCCAGCCATGAATTGACCAAAGAAAATGTAAATAGGTTCATACAAATTAAGGGTTGCGATCGAACCTACGACCTCCTGTATACCAGGAAAGGTAGTTAACATCTCGTCACCGCAGCGCCCTATCGTGGCTACTACTTACAGTACACACTTAAACAAATTGCAAACGTTCAAAAAAATATATCTGAAAATAATCGATTTCTCATCTCGTCATGGTTAGATATTGACTTGTAAATTTTGAGAAGTCGTACAGGAATGTAACATTTTCCGAAAGGAAATTTAACCCGCCGAGATGTAACAAATGCACCTTCCACGTGCTCAGTGATGAACTTTACTGGCAGGGCATGTCACGAGGACACGTGCTTGACATGTGTCCAGTTTTCCAGCCATCGCTCTCGGATGAGAAAAAATAAGCTCGTAAAGCCCCTTTGTTAATCCACTGCTGGATGAAAGCCCTCCCAGTGCCGCGTAAGTCATGGGGGGTGGGGGGTAGGGTTATGTGACCGTGCACACTTTCATACTTTCACCACGCCGGTCAGCGATGGCTGGTGAAGGGGTAGGAGGCGGGATCGGTGCGGATGTCACTCGCCACGAATGTTCAACCACGGGCGGGAAATCGAACTCAGGCGGCTTCAGTGCGCTCACGCACTGTACCAGAGTATATATATTTAAAAAAATTAAATGTGGAAATCTCGAAGTCAGTGCTAAACAAATTTACACGTAGATCGTGTAAAATTGCGTATGGATTTTTTTTTGTTTAAGACTGAAAAGTATCATCTGAGTATCAACAAAGCAAGTAATGTCCTACAGAAGACCGATGATCGTCCATTTTCAACACGTGGCATCATTGGCTTCCAAACCAGCAACTTTCAAGCCGACTTCAGTCTCCACCAAAATTAGCAATTTACTTTCCGACGAGCCAAGAAGGAAAATCATGACTACCGATAACGCGACGTTTCAGTTCGCCTAAAACAACGCGTTACAAGGGAACGCCACATTTAATTCAATTTGAAACGCGTCCAAATGCCGAGTACTTCCAGACTAAAATACCTTTCTTCCAATAGCCAGCAGAAAAATGCATGTTGAAATCCAATAGTGGGGTGTTTAGCGAATGGCATGTTACATTACAGTCTGGTGGAATAAAATTCGTGGCGAGAGCACTGCCATTTGCTTATGTAAGTGACCCCTCGTATAAATGCAGGCATTTACATCGACAAAGCTGGGCAAGCGTTGACAACATCTACACCCAGCGAGTCATTGCATGGACCGCGTGAATTCATTTCTGTTTTGCAACAAACTTGCCCTTGTTCAAACACTGTACCGTAGGCTTGGACATATTCACCGCATTCACGCGTTTCCTGAAAATACCGATGTAGGCCGCGTAACATGCGAACGTTGCACACAAACAACATTGGCGAGGGAGAAAACAAAGCCAGTGGTTTTCAGGGCCTGTGGCGTCGTGACCCACACGTCCAAATCTCAGGGGAACCCATCATCCATTCATCTGCATTGCTTTTTGCACACGAGGTATTATGTTTTAATTGCAAACATGTTAAAAAAAAAAAAAATCTGCATCAATGTGAGAGTTGCCGATGGCAGATCCTATTATCCGACACAGCTATCCTGGAACTTCATGCCTATCCGCGTTCGAGTAGCAGGAAGTTGCAATTTTCCACCGCTTCCTAGTCAACTTCAATATCCACGAAAACAATGTAGATAATGGTATAATGCTTCCACTTCTAGACGACTCCTATTACACGTGAAAGGACACGACATAGCAGCACGAATTTCACGCTTACACGAGGACACGTCCGGGTGAGTCTTATCCGAGGATAAATTACGAATGATAGGTCAAATGTGTCGCCACTTCTCGGTTACTCCGCTTATCCATGATCATACGCGGACGACTGCATACATTGAGCGCTTCCAATAAGCCACGTCTGGGTGAATTACTCAGGGATAAACGTAGCTAATCGATTGATTTGGCACCACTTCCGGGGTCACTATTATCTGAACAAAAAGGTGAATGGGAAGAATCCATACGGGGATAATTTGTATTTTTTTTAAAGATCCCATTGGTGTTACAATGACACAAGGTGTGTGGGTTATATATATACACAGGTACATATACACTCGGTAATCTGTTCGCGGGTGAATGTTGGACGGTGCGTGTTGTCGCAAGAAACGAATGTAAAAACCACACTGGGATGAGGTGCTGATTCCTTGCGCAGTAATGTGTTTTTCTCCGTGTGCATAGCAACAAGTTTTGGTTATTCCCGGGACAGCAGGAACACCCTGAACATGCGCCAGATGTTGGCGTTCAAAAGTCATTTAAGGCTCGCAACACTTTGCACAAATTTTGGTGGAATGACGCCGACGGATAAATATTGTTTCACTCTCTCGGCAACTACTCCTAGCAACAAGTACACACTTTCTTTAAGAGCAGCACGTCAATTTTGACCTGAAAGGAAAATAAGTATTGATTTTACGTATTTTTTAAATGCTTAAAAAACATGCAACCGTGTTGCATGTATACAATTGTATTCAACTTAATTTACACATAATCTCTACTTGTACGTGACCACTCCAATGAACATATATTTTTAACCTGCTTGCAAAGTCCTGTCTTAACTAAATGTAAGGGGCCGTCCATAAATGACGTCACGCGATTTTTGATGATTTTG
>CM025628.2:10002074-10015055 GCA_014621495.2 Entosphenus tridentatus | reverse complement strand
TTTATTACTTCCCTTCTACGTGACTATACCGAAAGAACCAAGAAGAGAAGGAAGTCTGTGAAGATCGTCACAAGGCTCTTCATATGAGTAACACCAGCAGGCAATGCTGGGGGGGGGGGTTTGTGCCACCAAATGTCGCCATTTACGTTCTTTATTCAGACAGCGTAGCCACACAACAACGAAACAACCTAAAACCACAACACCACAGAGCTTCTCCCCGATTCTCCCATCGACTCATGTCTGCCATGAATGTTACCGCTTGTCTCAATAATTGTGGCCACGTCATGAGATGAAGCCGTTCATTTGGAACTCTCCGAGCAGACAACCGCCCGCAGCAGGAGACGTCCCAGAATTACGTTGACCCATTTTTACCCGACACACTCTGGGTCCTCCTCCGTGTTGCCCTGGCACCGTGCTAAACATTTCTGCTGTGTGGCAAAACCACGATTTGTAAATTCTCAGAGCTGGAATTTAGTCCCTAAATTAAGTCGGGAACAAGTTGATTGAATGAGGGTTTGTGTGTGTGCGTGTGTGTGCAGTCATTGGTGACTGGGTCAAGGACCATAACTTTTTGATATCCGAAACTCCAGTTTTAAGGGGGGCTAATGAAACCTGGATTCAAACCCAGAAATTCCGTGGTGCTGGCTTGGCGTTTTGTTCCCACGAGCCATCCGGCCACCTCTCAATGAGAACGACTTTCTAACATACGTGGAGTAATTCACAAAGCAGTCAGTTGCTCACTAAAAATCTACAAAGCTTGTGGCTTCATAGTGCGAGTTTGCATTTCCTGTACAATTACTTTCATCTGAACAAAACACAACACGTAAATAAAAAAAGTACTTATTCCTGATACATTTAAACAAAATATTAAAAAAAGACTTCAACTTTATAGCCAACGGAATTAATTTTACATCTAGCTCGCGCCAATAGCACACGGGTAAAACGGTCACAACAAAGAACGGCCGCACTTCATGAAAAGCAGCACACGGGCATAGTTCTGCAACGTGAACGAGGCCGGCAGAGCGAGGATGGAGCAACTGCCTGAATTTGGAAGCGTCTCAAGGCCCGGTCGCTATAATCCTCTCTTCTCAGTGTCACATTGACCTTCGAGACACAGCCCACCTTCCAACCTCACTCTCGCCCAGTTTACCATTCTTCTTTAACAGAAGCACAACGAACGCTGCGCTGTCAGGCGATGGGCCAGTTAACGTGAGAAATGACCGCGGGAGCAATGGAATGGATGTCGCTCGGAAGCTTTCACAAAATTGCAGGCCAACGCGTTGAAACGTGGAGAATGCTTGGAATGGGGGGGTGGTTGGGGGACAAACTACAATCACGAGGGGTGGCAGATTCTCCCTTTAACCCACAAACGACACAAAGACAACCAAATTGCCAAGTCATACTAAAAACACAAGACACCAAACGCCCTCATACAATGAAATGCCAACCTGGCTCCACAGGCACATCATTTGAAAGGCTCAGTCAGATCTGCTCTGCCACCAGCGCAGTTTTAAGCCCAATGCCACCACCGGCGCCGGCGGCAGCGGCATGTTCACCCCAAACCAGGAAACGAAGGACGTTGGCCAATCCCCGCAGCAGCCCGCCGTGGTGGCGACGGGTCCCCGCAGGGTGACCCAGCACGGTCGTCACCCCGGCCGCCACGTACGACAGCTGCATCGCCAACAGGCAGCACACCCACAGCAGGCAGCCGACGTTCACCAGCAGCAGCAGCGCCGGCCACGAGTCGCGGGTCATGGCCAACGCGGCCGCCGCGGCCCAGCGGCCGTAGTCGGGCCGCAGCCCGGCGAGGTGAGAGCCGCCGCCACTGCCGCCACCGCCGGGGGTTGGCGGAACGACGCGGGCCAGGTACGCGACGACGGCGCCCGAGAAGCAGAACTGGCACAGCGCGACGAGGACGAGCAGCAGCACAAAGGCGCGGTGGTTGCGTCGCGCGACGCACACCAGCAGGAAGAGGCAGTGGTGGTCCATGCCCTCCATGCAGGCATCGCACAGGCGGCAGTGCTTGGTCCAGGCAGGCTGCACCAGCTGAGGGTACAACAGAAACGCTGTCGTCGAGAACGGAGAATGTGTGTGTACGTGGTTTTTTGGGGGGCTAGGGGGGGGGTTTGTAAATCGATTTTATTGGAACGTCTTGGTTTATACGAGCAACCTGCAAATCCTCTGAACTTTAATAGCCATCCCCCCAGCCAGCCAAACATTTTAAAATTATAAAGTATGGTACACGTGGCGTAAAAATGTTAATAGAATCTGGGTTTGCAAGACGTCGTTACGTGGTGTTATTTACTAGGCATGTGTAACAATGTTCCCGCGATGCGTAAATCAGGCACTGCGGGGCTACGTTGTGGGAATCAGGCGGCAGTGCAGCAAAATCCATTGTTGTGCTGTGCTACGGTTCCCCGGTCCGTGCTTTCCGCCTTCACCAACCTGCACCGGGCATCGTGGTTAGGTATGGTGAAATAACCCCCATCACCCACATGGTGCGAAAGATGTTCAACACACATGGCGTGGACAGGCCCTCATCCAGCAGTGCGTTGATAACAGGGCTGCACATGCAGATGTAAAAAATCCCCCACGCCCAACCTGCTTCCCCCTCGTGATTCGATGAAGTATCATTATTCTAGGTGGCGACTTAAGTCGAGAATTCGATTCGTTTCCGTAGTGTTGAATGCAGTGTCTCCTCAGGGATCATGTGAACTATTCACATACAACACGTATAATTTTTATGCACATATCTCTAGAATAAAAAGACGATTTAGATCGACGAACGGATGCACCGTTAACACGACTTGTTGTTTACAATTTTGATGGGCGGCTTTGCCTACGGGGGACGAGTTTGGGTGCAGCGAGGTGGGCAGGCGGATGTAACGCGATGTGGGCGCCAGCTGTAAGGTGATGACAAATAAGACGTCGAGAGGAAGGCGGGTGGGGATGGGGGCGACGGAGGAAACGCTACAAGATGAACGGGTGATATGTTTCGATTTAAAACTTTCGTGACTGCAGGTATTCATCTTCTTGGTTCTTTCGGTAAAGTCACGTAGAAGGGAAAAAATAAAATAAGAAAAATAAAACATTAAAATTTCGATTTAAAGCTTTCGTGACTGCAGGGATTCATCTTCTTGGTTCTTTTGGTAAAGTCACGTAGAAGGGAAATAATAAAATAATAAAACATAATAAAATAATTCTCACGACGTTTCGGCCACAACGCAAGCAGCCGTCCTAAGGTGAGGAACAGGTCTGTGGTAAAATGCAGATATGGGATTTCCCATAAATATGCTAAATTCCTCTTGATATGCTAATTATTTTGTCAAGGCGCTCTTCCCCCTCCAACCCAGCTTAAATATATGCTCCAAGCCTGGGGTGTTTCATTCAGACGCTGTCTTCCCAACAGACCTGTTCTTCACCTGAGGACGGCTGCTTGCGTTGTGGCTGAAACGTCGTGAGAATTATTTTATGATGTTTTATTTTTATTATTTTATTATTTCCCTTCTACGTGACTTTACCGAAAGAACCAAGAAGAGTGATATGTTGAAGAGCAAGCAACAACGTCGAACAGCTGAGCACGACGTCTCGCTGCCGGCGATTGCATCCTGCAGCATCGGGGAGCATCGCAGAGTTAAAGCTCCTCACGGCTTGAGGCAGCGCCGTTGTGTGTGGTGGGTGGGCGTCGAGATGGGTGCAGTCTTCCCCTCGCTATTCGTGGCGAGGGATACGTTCTGGAGACGCTGATGAAAAGCGAATTTCTCGGATAATGATATTTACCTACGAAAAGCTATCGTTTGAATGAATTACCCAAAATAAATATAAAATGCGATATTAAATACGTGGAAATTATCGATAACACGAATAAAAACATGACATTTCACGTGTGAAGAAATGACACCGCTGCGTACAGTATCGCACAGTGGGGTTTTTTTTAAATGACCACGGGCAGCGTCATTTGGGATTAAACCAAAGATCCCCCGTACAGCCTTAACAGACCGTAAGGGCAAGTGCTGTTCGTGAGCACCTCCGAAGGCCGCAACGGCACAAAAGTGTTGATGGGTGGCCAGCACCACCCCACGCCACCGTTGCCTCCCTCGTGAACATTTTTTTTTACACATCACACTGGGTGCTCAATTGAGGCTGAGTCGACCTAACGGAGGCCCAGGACCGGTTCAGAAAATCGTCACCGGTGTTCACCGTGAGCCAGCCAGGGAATCGAACCCCGGTCTTGCTCACCGCTCCACCGCTGCTCCTCCCCAGTCGACGCCACCTCGTGGCCAGAAGATTTATTGCACCACGGGCGACCACTCGCCCCACGGGGGCGTTTTAAACTTTAGGCAGCGGCAGCAGCAGCAACGGCGGTTGCGCAACGAGGTCACCGTGTTGTGTTTTGTTCAACAGCTTTCGCCACGGCCTGTGAGGCAATTGTGGAAAAACGAGCGCTTTCCAAACATGGCCTTACCCACAGTGCCGGATTAAGCTAGCGCGGGGCCTGTAGCATATGCTATAAAGGGGCCCTAAATAAATAAAAAACACAAATATGAAAACAGATTTTTAACTTGCACAGTAAAGTAATTGTATTTTTTTCATTTGCTATACAGCCAGATAATACGACAAATCGCTAACCTTAAACACCCAGTCGTTCATAAAAGTTGAAGGCAGTATAGTACTATAGTAATAGAGCAAGTGCAGAATCACTGAACTGGAAATGATAGCTTGAAAGCATTTAGCGTGGGGCCCTTGAAAGTGCGGGGCCCGTAGCATATGCTACTTTTGTTACTAGGATAATCCGGCACTGCTTACCCAGCGAAACACCAATGTATCGTGCACGATGGGGAAAAAAATGAGTCTCCAATAACAGCGTATGAATGCCCCTTTTTGTCTTTTTGTTTACCCGGTAGAGTCTCACTTAAGACTTGTCTAAAGAGCGTTTTTCAGGTGAATTCTGTCCAGCAATTTCCATGAATGGGTACTTGTTGACAAAAAATCTGGAATATTGATAGATCACACAGCGTTGCATAATCACACCAATGTGGATAACACATTCTTGCTGAGAGCGAATAAAAAAAAATAACCGCAATAGCCAGGCAATATATTATCCTTATGGCGGTACCCCGGGGTACCAAATAATACAAAATGGCAGAGGCAATTAAATATTTTATTTCTCGGACACTATTTTTTTCTAGGGGTGTACTTAACTCCACGACTGGGGTACCAATCAATCCAAAAATCGGTGATACGTCGCGATGTCGAAACGCAGCGAGGACGATTGCGTCGAACGCTCGTACGCACCGTAGTGGTGCATCGTGTAGTCAACCGACTAAAAATGACTGCATCACGAACATTATGGTACCCCGGGGCACCGCCATAAGGTTCATATAACGGACGATTACAGTGCAGGAGGTCCAATTTTTCTTTTTTAAATGGCAACGTACAGCAACTCTGAACATCTGCACACAAGACCAGTAATTGGCAACTTGAAAATAGCAGCGTCCTATACCAACGCTAGCCAGACGAGTCCCTCAAACTCCCCCCCAAGGACTCGAAGGCGGATATGGAAAAAAAATCCTACTCCCCTTTGCGAGCAGTAACTTGCGTATTATTAAATGCATCCGCCGAAGCTGACTGTTGGCGCCGCAGTGGCGAGATGTTAACCACCTCGCCTGGTATACAGGAGTTTGTGGGTTCGATCCCGATCCTGACGCCTGCTGTATATTTGGAGTTTGCATGTTCTCCCTGTTGTTGCGTGGATTTTTCTCCGGGTTCTCTGGTTTTTCACTCCACATTTAGAATCAACGTGTGTATTTGGCTGCTATAAATGTCCACGTGATAAGACACTTCGTTGAGCTATCATTTGTGGCCAGGTCGCTTCTGAAAAAGAGCTACATAGCTCATTGGGCCTTACTTGGTAAAAAAAAATTTAGTTCATCGTCGTTTCCCCAGAGCTTCTATCTGCATCCTCCCCTTGCGAGTCACGTGGCGACTGGCCATGCATGGCAATGAACTCGTTTTTTATTAATGTTTTAGGCAGAGAGAGGGGGGACCGACACAATTAATTTATTTTTTGAAAACTGTAAATTAAAGAAAAAAAGCCATCCCAGTGATCAAGTTCACATACTTTCGCTGGATATATTATATACAACCCGAGGCACGCTTCCAAATTCATTGCTTTATTATTCCTGCGCCGGGCAGTATTACCAGCACTCGATATCTCACATAGGCAGCTGCTGTCGCTTGTTTAACAACTCTATGTTGCAGACGTCAGATAATACAATTCGTCTTCTGGTGGCTGCCTCAGTGCAGGACAACATTACACATTTACCTTTGCTGACAACCAAATGTACAAGTACCTGATAAAGCAATCATTTGCGATAAATGCTTAAGGTCAATCGGAAGGCGATTGCTTCTTTTGGTATTGACGAGCATAAAGAGCAGCCCATATGTACACTGCAGAAGAAGAAACGCACGCTACAAACGGAGTTATACTGATAGGAACCTCCTGGTTACACCAGCCCACAGGGGATTATTGTGTCCGTCGTGCAGGGAGGGGCTGGGTGGGGAGGGGAGGGGCTGGGTGGGGAGGGTGGGGAAGGGCTGGGTGGGGAGGGTGGGGCTGGGTGGCGGGTGGGAGGGGTGGGGCTGGGCTGGGTGGGGAGGGGAGGGGCCGGTCACCCCGTGGTGCCCTTATAAAACTCAAGGTTTAACCTCCTCACGCCGGCTTTTGCCCGCCCTCACAGTCGGCCATATTTGCGGAATACACCACGCCGCCGTTGACCCTGGCCATTGACCGAGCAACCCAACGTTCCTACCAGCTCCCTCCGCAGGAGGAATGTGTTTTGCTGCTCAAATTAAGGTTGAGGCGGTGCTCATTCCCTTATTTACAGCCCTGAGCCAGTGGTCGGAATTCCGCACTCTGCTGTGCTGATGATCCATAATAAAGGTGAAATGAGAACATGAGCTGTGGGGACGTTAACCCCACCGGCAAAGAGATGTTTATGACCCTGGAAGGAAAAACGACTTGTTCTCGCAAGATCACTTACCGACGCAAACGTGTGCAATCGGCTCTGGAATCCCGTGAACTCTTGTAGGCCCTTATTGCTTCAGCATGTGGTATCAATTTGACTTCTGTCTTAGCGGCCCGTCTCCCCAAAAAAAATCCCTGATGTGCTGATGCTATCATTTCAGACGCGGAAAAGCACTTTGTGCCATGCACGCCGGCAAGAGGTGATGATTTCACTTCGTGCCGATTCGACTCGTGCCCAGCGGCGGTGTGTTGCACCGTCATGGTTTTGGGGACACAATTCGATTGAGGGATGAATTATTTAAAAAATATAGATATTGTGCGTCTCATTTGTGAAAGTTTAATTCAAATTAATTGTAACATTTGTATGCGCAGTAATTAGCAGCTATTGTAAACTATAAACTTTCGCATAAATTATTAGGTGTCTGTATTGTGAGCGAATAATACATTTTAATCGACGCGTCTTTGCCACGACTACGTGCCAAGTCAATAAGAGATTCTTCTTTGAAGAATCACCATCCCATGTGGGCCTTATTCCCTAAGCATGTGGTGTCGATTTGACTTCGGTCTTTGCCGCCCATCTCCAATCATCCCTTATGGTGATGCTATCGTTTCAGGCGCAGCAAAGCAAATGAACAACAAACAGGCAAGAACATCATTCCTACCTCCAGTGATTTGATGAGCTACCACAATTCAGGCTCATGATTCAAGGGATGATGTTTTTGCCATCACGTTTGTATTGTTCATCTTTTTTTTATTTTACTATTTTATTTGACAATTTTTTTTTACTTTAGTCAACAGTTCATTCTTTCTATGCACTCTTCTCATTAGCATCGTGAGCTTGAAATTCAAATTAGATGAGGTGGCCGGGTGGCTCAGAGGTGAGAGCGCTGAGCTGGCGTTGCTGAGACCCTGGGTTTGAATCCAAGCGCAGCCACCTGAGGTTTCGAAGGTAATGCTCTCTCCTGCTATACAGGAGGTCGTGGGGGTTTGATGCGCACGCTGATGCCTGCCTGTATGTTTGGAGTTTGCGTGTCTCTCTCTCTCCCTCTGGTGGCGTGGAATTTTTTTCCTTCGGGTCCTCCAGTTTTTCCCTCCACATTTAGAAACGTGCGCTAAGATGATTTGGCTGCCAGACAATTCCATGCGATAAGCCACTTCGTTGAGCTATCATTTGTGGCCAGGTCGCCTCTGAAAAAGAGCTAATAGCTTAGTGGGCTTTACTCGGTAAAATAAAAAGTTGGTTTTAGTTTAGTTACTGCACAATAAGTGACTATATAAACCATCAAATCGCATTTGGTTCTGTACTTAATTTGTATACAATTCCAGCTCTGCGAATGAAAATTATTAGTTTGGCTCATATGCCGATTGTTGTTCTCATATGACAGGGCGGGTGGGATAAAGTGCTGCCCCGACATCAGTTGATGGGATCTCGAAGGTAGCTCTGTGCTTCTTGCTACCGTAGGCCGTTCCATTTGGATCTGCGACAGATCCAAATGGATTCTTCGCCTTATAACATCATGCTGACGGCACAAATGGGACAAAATCAGGCAATAAATAAAAAACAATGAACATACGATTTTAAATCTACAAAACGATGCATCGTCATGCGCCTACTTGCTATCCCAATAAATCCAAACCGACACGGCCTGGGCTCTCGATGGCCGCACTCGCCTCGCAGCTGATGCAGAAGCGCTCCGTGGGTTCGCCGGCGGCCAGAAGCTCGTGCACGGATGACAGGCCGGAGCCGGGCGGGCCACACTGTGGCCGCAGCCGGCCCGGGTCCCTCAGCAGCACAGAGCACATGGCCAGCCCGAGCAGCGTTGTAATCACCACAGAGCTCACCAGCAGCGCAGGGGCCGGCCACAGGACTGGCACGAGGTCGGTCAAGGAAGTTCGCAAAACGAGACTCGTACACCGTTCCCGCCAAAAACATCAGAGCTAAAACAGCGCGAGGCCCTCACGGCACAGGTGGTTTTCCGCTGGCTATTTGCCATGTCCAGCCATAATCCATGGTTTTGAAAGAAAAAAAAACCCAGATGAATTTGGCTTGGGGAAAAGGCCGGGCCAGGGGAGTGGGGCGATCGACTCGGTCATTGGGCGCGACGTGAGTGGCGTGGCTTGGCTCCTGCAGTGGAAAAACAAACTGGCGCCTCACCACAACCCCGGCGTGGCTCAGTTCTACTTTCTTTTGGAAAACTAATTTCTTGAGAACTGCTTTTTTGTGTTTAGTTTGTTGTCTTTCCCCCCCCACCTCCAATTAGCATGGTTGGCTACGTATGGTGCAAAAGAAGTTCAACATACATACATATGTGACCTAGTCAAATAGACAACATGACGATATGATAAGAGTGCTTCAAACTGTCAGTGCCATTAATCGTATTCCCTGCATTCTGAGCCAATGCAAACACGATCTATCTCATCACTGTTTGAAGTTACTTATTAAGTGACGGACACAAATTGCTCTATGTAATTATACTCGAACAGTGTCAATCGCAGTCAAGGATACTGGGCAGTAGTTTGTAGTAAAAGCAGAACAAGGAGTGGATGATTCCAGCGATGAAGATTCCAAAGTAGATGGGATTCTGCCACCTGTGAATTGAGTGCACACATGGCAGCGATTAAGCAGCAGGGCCCAGTGGACACACATCAACTTTAATAACATCCACGTGTAAAACACACACGCACGCACAACGATATCACCATATACATGTTCACGAGGCATGATATAATTATTCAATTAAAACGTATTTCTTAGACCAACGATGCATGTAACCGGGGCTAACAATTATTTACGATTTCAGCAAATTCTATGCTTATAGTTACGCCTCATAGTTAACATTAATGTCACAAAGATAGAGCTCCGTTGCTATAGCAGCAGCGCTCCAAATTTGAAGACGTTAATGTTAAGACCTGGGAATATTCGTCCATGGTGAGACTTCCAGGATTACTAAGATAAATCCCACTTGCTGGCAATTAAATTAAAAATGCAACACATTCATCAGCCGTTATTTGTGCCTATTTACCACTGCCAAAAGAGATTTTGTTCAGCGATACCAGCTCAACATTGCCACAAATGAACCACAATACCTTATTGATCTCGTCAAGGAGCATAAACCATCATGCAAACTCCGGTCATCCTCGCAGCGGCTTTTGGCTAGCCATGGAACAAAGACAGTAACCGCATCATGCGCATTCAGATGCGTTTCTGCAACCCGTCTGGAATGCTCTTCCTCCCAATCTTAGAAAGCCGCTGGAACCATGCACTTTTCAATCTAGATTGAAAACTAATTTCTTTAGAACCGATTTTCGTGTTTAGATTATTGTGCTTCCCCGGCACCTCCGGTTGGCTACGCATGGCGCGAAAGATTTTCAGCATACATCGCACACATTGGCCCCTTAAGCTGAGAAATGCCATGGCAGGTGAACAGCGCTCACTTGAGCGTGGGGGGACACTGGGTTGGCCCGCAGACACAAGCAGGACACACAAGGGCACCTGCTGATGTGCCAGATGCGGTGAGTTTGGCCGAGGACGGTGCGAGTTAGCGCGATGAACAGCGCTATGATCAGGTATCCGCTGTAGGCGGGCACCAGGCTTGACAGGGCCAGCCCGGCCGCGGCCCCGACGCCCGGCAGCAACATCAGGCCGTAGTAAATCCCTGGAAATGCACCGCAAGCAGACACCAATGAGATGTGACAGTGAGCTGGGGGGGGGAGAAGTTCAGAAGCATTCTGTGGTTTGGATGCAGTGATTCCGAGCAGCCTCCAGACGCGGTGCAACAATTTCCAGACAAAGTGAAATTTACTCGATCAAACGTACGAATTAGCAACAAAGAAAACTACGCAAATAAATTAAATGTTTAAATAAACAAATGAAATCAGTAACAGCAAATACATGTATTAAAAACAACGGCTTCTGACCTTGACGAGTGCTAATTACAGATTTGTGTATTTTCATACAAGTTGCGGACATGACTGCAATGCGTGTGTTTTAGTTGGGTAGGTTTGGTCGATGCAGAGAAGAAGATTAACCTGGCGTTTGGCACGCAGAAGGAACTGGAGTGGTAACACAACATGTTTTGAAGCTCATACTTTTGTAACCTGCAACGAACTTCAAATTGTTACAGCCGCCAATCAAGTACCGGCAAGCGAGTGTGTAGGATGCCCGCCGTGGTGGCGATGGAGCGATGAGATTTGTTTATGTGCAGGAGTGAGAAAGATTGTGGCAGGATGGCGAGGGATGCCAATGACATGGGCAGGCCTTCATCCGGCAGTGGACAGACTGTGGCTGATTATGAGGATGATGATTTGCTCTCCAATCCACACATACTATCTAAGCCACCCCCCACCCACTCTCACCCTTCTCTTATTCACAAACATGTACATCTATAAAATACATCTCGACCAACACGGTTCAATTAATCTAACAGCTGCGGTTCGCTGTTTGCAACTGGGACGTTTGGTTTCGAAGCAGTCCGTGTTGTGTGCAATGATAGGAATTTTATAGTACCCCTGTGGATGAAGATGTAAAATGCCAAAGGCTGACATTTACAACAAAAAAGCCCAACGAGTGGAAATATATACAACGGGAATATTGTAACGGTGGAATGTATGCAAGTTTGCATTCATTTGCCAGCATATGGGTTCCGTTAAGACGTGCATTGTACAAGCAAATGAAAACAAACTGAACTGGCAGTTCATTACACCACTTGCGTAAACATTCACATGTCCTCCACTTAAACTGTTCCGGCAGTGACTCAGTAAACAGCGTACAGTGCATTTCCTGTCTAACTACCGTCTTGGCAACGCTGCAGAAGAGTGGTCAAAGGTGATAAAGTTATCTTTCCAATAAATTAATTGTTTTAAGTTTCTGCCAAAGAGGCACGTTTATTGCTTTGCAACAGTGTGGCAGTAAAATGTAAAACGTGAGCACAAATCATATTTTTTTTCTTTTACAAGTGCAGGAATTCATATTCTTGGGTCTTTCGGTAAAGTCACGTAGATGGGTTAAAAAAAAAAACTTTTTGTTAAACAAATAGTTTTTTAGGTAAAAAAAAACTTTTTTGTTAAACAACATTTTTTTGAACCTATCTACGTGACTTTACCGAAAGATCCAATAATATGAATTCCTGCAGTCACGAAAGCTTTAAGTCAAGATTTAAGTGCGGGTTCCGTAGCCATGAAATAGAAGAGTCCATTTGGAGTTTAGTTGGATGAAAGTAGCGCTCACTACTTTGATCAGTCGCTCCCAGCTTCGTTGATGGCAGTGCGAGAGGTGCAGCGTCATCGCCAAGCCTTGCAAATATTTCAGCGTCTTTGTAAATGAGGGGGGAAAACGCAGGGTGGTGGTGGTAACGGCGCACGCCTGCAATCTATGGTTGGTGGATCACACGAATGTGGTTGAACCCCCTTCGGGTGGGAATCAAGGTTGTACATCCCTGGCCTTGCTAGGAAAATGCAAACGTGGACTCCACCTGTCATCTGTCTGAGTGTTGTTACCTCGCATGCGATAATTTTTCCCAGTGTAAAAGATTTCCGACCACGTGTAAACATTCATTAATTAGTGTCGAGAACACCTGAATATAAAGAGGACTGCAGAACTTGGGGGGGGGGGTTGGCATCAGCTCACTGCCTGGCTGCCGTTACGCTCCGAGTGCATCGCACACCTCTCTGAATTCCGATGCTGGTAAACATTTAGAGTCCCTTTCCGGCAGTTCATACCTGGATGAGGACCTCAACACACTGTGTGAGTCGTTGGGGTTATCGTGACCATACCTCACGACACTAATCAGTGCAAGGTTGGTGAAAACACGGCGCAAGGCTGATGGACAACAACGCAGAAGCACAACGGATTTGGCTAGACTGCCCTCTGCTGTCCACCACGGAACCCTGCGGCCCATAACAAACCATCTGAGCACTTATTCTAAGGTTTTTTCGGTAAAGTCACGTAGGTAAAA
>CM025628.2:9986363-10001674 GCA_014621495.2 Entosphenus tridentatus | reverse complement strand
TTTATTAATTAAAATTTTTTACCTACGTGACTTTACCGAAAAAACCTAGGAATATGAATCCTTGCAGTCACGAAAGCTTCAAATCTATAAATATCTGAGCACCTGCCAGTCTGAAGCCTGGCGAGATCGGGTGGATTGCAGGTGATTTGGTCACCGGCTGTGATGTTGGTACAAGCACCAGAGTTTCCAGTGCCGGCAAAACGTTCGAAATTGGCAAAAAATAAAACTGTCACTGCAGCAACCAGATTCTTCACCATCTTGTAAATAATCTGCCTCCACTTTAATAGAGCAACCTTGCATAAAGGAGATTTAACACGCAATCATAAATATCGCCATGAATAGCATGGCGTTTATGGCCTCCATACAACAGGTTGTAAAATACAGGCACAGTTCAATGGCAGGCGGAATTGCCAATTTATGCACGCAAATAAAAAAAAAGGTTACGGGTGTTTTTTTTTACATTTTTAATATATCAAGGGGAACAAGGGGATTGTGTAATGGTTTGTCCACTGGACCGTCAAATCCGGAGGTTGCCAATTACCCGCACCTCCAATTAGCACGGATGGCTACGTACGGTGCAGAATATGTTCAACATGCGCACACACATCTCCCCTGCACGGCATTCGAATCAATGAGCACAATTCTAAAATTCCCCGCTTCTGTCTACCCATAAGTATGCATGTGTTTATGTATAACTGCCGGTTGGACAAGATACTAGTCACGCACCATCAGCAAGCTGTGTGTGGTGGGGTAAAGTGTGGGTATTCTCGCCTCTTGCAAGACATCTGGCCAATACTGGAAGAATAGGCCAACTACCCTCCACAGTGGTTCTTTAGATCTTCCTCTATAGTGGAAGCCTTCCACCAGCAGTAGCATGAGCAAGCAATTGCAGGACTGCAACTTTACCTTTTACCAAAAGACAGTGGATTGTGTAGCCAAAAATAATCATTAATGGAGGTTGTACAAAATAAATAAAAACATTGACTTCATTATAAGCTAGTCTAAGCTAGTCTAAACTATTTCAAGGGAACCTTGTGTACGTGCTCTTGTCTGTATTGTTAACAGTTTAGTATTATAGAGTTTACTATGATTAACTGTAATGGATTTTAAATGTACGTTTTGTGAAGTGGCATGTACAGGTTGACTGACCAAGAGGCTGAAGGGATTTTCCGTTGTACGATCTCCTCTCCAGATTTTCCAGAACCTCAGACAGGTGCTTGTGCCTTCAGGGAAAAAAGACATTAGCAAGGTAGAACAAATATATTAACGGACAGTGCAAAAGAGAGGAGAAACACACAGATTAGGGAATTTGTGCAGGTTAATGACATCATTAAAACCGTGAAGAAAGTCAGCTGGCTTGGGCTGGATGCGTCATTCGAGGGGACGATGGCCGATGGTCAGGCACAAAGACGGAGCGGCAGCCGAGGAACGGAACGCGTCCGAGAGGAAGTCCACAGAGAAGATGGAGCGGACAAATGAGGTCACGTGCTGCTACTCGGTAAATTATTGCATTTCAAGATCACGAGAGAGAGATACGCCAGTGACTTGGGGGGGGCCTTCATCCGGCAGTGGATTGATCGTGGCTGCCGCTGATAACATAGCAAAACAAAAAACGGATGTCATAGCAATGAGTAGTTCTTTCACGTATGTGTACATGCAGGTACGTGCACAAGAGTAAAGTGATGGCCCTTTAAACACCTTAAAAAATTCCCACAAAGCGTTCCACATCGCACGGCATGGCGAGTGTGCGCTCAAGCTGGCGAGGAGTGAGAAATAAGACGACGCATTTAATCATTGGATTCCCCGGATTTATGATTCCCCCGGCTTTATGAAAGATTCCCCGTTCGATTTTGATTAAATGTTCAGCTTCGAAAAAGGAGGTCATCGCCAGCCAAGGACAGGCTCTGATTAAAACCCAATGGGGCCCTAAACCAGAGAAATATCATGAGCCCCCCCCCCCCCCACATATGGTGTATAAGGACCACGTGACTCTCCCTTCTTGACAAACCCTCATGGACACGTAGGCTCACTCTGGCTGTTGAATACTCGCGGACTTTCGTGGTCAGGGCTCACGAAAGGTCTCCCGTCTCACCGATGTGGGCACAACGCCACAGAGAGCAATTTGAAGAGGTGTAAATGAAGCTTGAATATGTGCTTCGGCGCGTCTCATGTGGAGCTGGCTTATGAACCACACGGGACAACTGGTGAAATGGGTAACCACAGCCCAAGCACAAATTGCTCCTTCACACCACCTGCATCCCAGTGAAACAAGCTGGAGCGTTATTCCATCCTACCCTGCGATTATATTTGGGTACAAATGATTCGCCCCCCACATCCATTCGATGAATTGTCATGTTTCAGGGTCACGATTCGATTAATAAATATATTGTTTTTTTTTGCATTATTGAGGAGCATGCAGAATCTGTAATGGCTGCAGGAGCCACGTGAACTCATCACAACATACACAAATCGAAGATAAAATCGATCCTTGGATCACGATTTGCCACAAGCATCGCGAGCATTAAAAAGTCTAATTAGATCCACGAGCTGACGCATCTTTACATGCCGAGGTTATAACGGCGCATCGATTGCCTTGCGAGCAGAATTACATGTAAGTGTTGCAGCTCCTCGCAAGCTCCACAGGAGTCAACCCGTCGCGATTCCTCAGCGCGAACAGCCCCATGCCTCCGGCCTGCAGAAGCGGCCAGCACAGGGCGCTATGGCCCTTCAGCGTCGCCAAGTGCAGGGCCGTGTTGCCGTCGGCGTCCCTCGTCCGGCAGTCGATGCGCTACGCAGGCGGACAGGCGCAAGCACGAGCGGCAGTCGAGGTCAACCATTCTCAGTGTTCTCCGTTCGTCGAGTGCTGGCATCGGCCCACGCTGCACGAATCTCCCTTGTAAGAATAGCCGGGCAACTGGCTAAACGGTATCATCCGTGTAACAAATTAAAATAAGCTCAACCTCAAACTCAGCGGCAAGTGATATCAGAACCGGTCCTGCCCTCCCTTTGGCAACTGCCTCCGACCAATGTGGTTCAGTGCTGTAAAAAAAAACCCTCGTGACCATCACGGCGTTGCGAAAAGCTGTCAGTTATTTGCTTTTCAGTGCTGGAAAATGACGATACATTCAGCTCTTGATTATCCATGGGTGGATAATCCAGAATGTAGATTAATGGTGCTCACTCGTGCCTTTTTCGCACCCATCACCTCCACTTCCATGCAAACTACTGACCGTAAAACTCTAATTTAATCAATCAATACATTAATTAAACCCGAGTTTCTTTAGGCGCTAATCCTCACTCGTAGGTGATAAAGCGCCCCACGAACGGCAAGTAAATTGATTACTTTAAGCAATAAAAAAAAACCTGGCGACACGTTATTTGTCTTCACACCCATTCTACGATAACCGATACAAATCATAACCAAATTTACGTAAGTTTTGCATGATCCACTCCTTTTTTTAAATCTGGGGGGCGACAGCACCTGATTCCCAATATCCCGGATAATCAACAGCTAACTATATTCACCAACTATGGCACCAGCGGACTCTAATCAGCTGCACGCAACCTCCGATGTTGCGGCAGCACGAAAATAAATAATGCCCGAGCTGAGCGCTGCTGTCACGCTTTGCAACCTAGCGGCGTGTGCATTCCGTCCAGCTGTGGTCCGCGGAGGCCAAAAGCCCTTTTTGCTGCTAACAATCAGATTGCGTTCGGTCCCTTGAAATATTATTTCACTGTACAATCGGCGTGTTTTCCATGAAGCGTGGCTTTGGCCAGTGCTTTCCGTCGGAATAATATTTGTGGCTCTATATTTACTCATACTTGGCACAAACACAAGGCACAAGATTCAAATTTAAAATCTTAAGTAGATGGGGAACATGGCCCTAAACTAGATCCTGAGAACACGTGGAGCTGCTGACAAGAGTTTTTTGCGTGCAAGGCTGATCCAGGCAGACATTTCCATGGCAAACTGCAATATGAAGAGCCGGTTTTCTAACCCCTTATGGGGTTATTTACCATAAATAAATCTTGTTTTTCTTTCATTTACTCATAATCAACGTGTCACCTCCAATTGTCCATCGACTATGCTGTGCATTCTGCCTCATTCCTCTCTCGTTGATTGATTTTCTGCACTTTTTTTATTATTTGGTATTTGTAATCTGTTTCTCTAACCATTTATTTATTTTCATCCAGGTATCCCTTGAAAAAGAAACTTGTATCCGAATTGGTTTCTCTACTGGTTTTCAAGACAATGTATCCATAACACTGTATCGATACATAGCACACACAAAAAAATATGCCCTGACACAAATGCTGTTTGTGAGCACCTATTAAGGGTGGGGATGGTGTGGCCAGATCCGTGCCCGGCCACCTTCGTCTCCTCAGTGCTGATCCATGCCACACCACACCAGATGCTCATTTAAGGGGAGACTTCAGGCTGGTTCAGATATAATTTGCCACTGATGTTAGCCATGGCCGGAGACAATCGAGCTGTCTGGTTCATAGCACATCGCTCTTAACCACTAAACCTCCCCTATCTCCCACAACATCAAACAACAAAGACACACACACACGTTTTACATGTGATCAATTTTCTCCTCCCAGAATTTCAGCCAAAGAGAGTAAATCATTTGGGTGGCACTGGACAAACATGTTTTTGAAATGTGTATGGGGAGGCAACACCACTCCCAGACTGTAAACTCAATCTCATCACCTCCCGTGGCACGACGGTAAGGTCACCACCACCTGTCCTGGCTTTCCTGCAAAGTCCTCTTTTTTAAATTGTCCTGGGAAACCCGTACATCTTCCCGGGACATCAGAAGTCCCGGTGTTTATCAGTTGCGGAATAATACGTCGCCCAAGACACCGCATTGACATGGAGTGCTCCCACCCTCTTCTGGTACTGTGAGATATTCTGTTCCTCAAATCTTGACTGAAAGCTTTCGTGACTGCAGGAATTCATACTCTTTGGGTCTTCGGTAAAGCCACGTATTGTGCTGTATTTTTTCACCTGATGACGATTGCTTGTGTTGCGATCGAAACGTCGTGATATTTTTTATTATAATTTTTTTATTTACGTGGCTTTACCAAAAGACCCAAATAGTATTCTGTTCCTCATTACATATCCCGATTTTTACGCCTCAAGCCCACACCACGCTCACACGCTCCAAGAGCTCTCACTTACTTTCTTTGCCAAGAGGAAGCAAACAACATCCAAGTTTCCCATCCCAGCTGCGATGTGCAAAGGATTCTGGGAATATGTGTCGGTTGACAGGAAATGGAATTTGCCAGTTTCCTCAAGGTACTTCAAAGCCAACCTGTTGAGAGAGAAGTGTTTTTTTTAGCACAAGCACACAGTTAATAGGTAAAAGTACAGGCAGGCAATTTGCTTGATAATGACACTGCTGGCAGAAGGGCCTCCAACTACAGTGCTAGAAAGCCCCTCTAGAGAGCTAGTCTTTAGGCATCAAGCACACGGTGAATAGTGATGTTTAATCCCTTGGGCCAGAAAGGATGTCTATTTCGGATCTCCCTTGAAATGTAGATATATGATCTCAACGGACGCTAATCTCGATATATTGCTAAGGACAGGTACAACGTGTAAACACGATTCCGTCTGCTTGTGTCTTAGCTGGTTATGAGTACAGAATGTGCTGGCAATGACGAGGGCCGCCAATTTTAGTGGCCACACTGGTGCACTTAAAATATGCATGCTCTGCGAGAGTTACGAAATTAATTATCAACTTCACGGCAAAGTACGTACATGTACGGCCCTTTGTCAACCCACTGCTGGATAAGGGCTTCGCCATGCCATGTGAGTAGTCGGGGTTATTTGACCTGCTTCACCACGCTGCTCCACGCGGCTTAGTGAAGGGGCAGCATTGAAGCGCAGTACAAATGCAGACCATACTCCAGTTCCCGTCTACTGCCCACAAATGAGCGCAACACCGTAGCCGCCCACGACAGCATGGCATGCATGGTGGTCAACCATCCGAGCACTCGTGTATTTGGGTGCAAATCTGCTTAAGGTTCAAGCATCCGGGGAGCTTGGGTAAATTCCAGGTGATGTATACATGAAATACAACTGTGAAAATGACAAACTAAATGTAAAGATCCCGGGGGTATTAATTTCTCAGCATGCAACATCAAGTGGCCATGGATAGTGCCAGGTCTCTCACACGCTGCCTCCAACGGTGGCGTGGTGCAGGCCCGAGCGGCCGTACTTGTCCAACAACGTGACGTCGGCGCCACTCTGCACAAGGCGGTGGATGATCGCGACGTTCCCCCTCCTGCGGAACAGCATCGCACGATGATAGCAGAGGCAGCAGCAGCAGCCGATAGCTGTTTGTGCCGCACCTGTCAGCGATCCTCATGCATTTGTGTTCGTCAATATCAGCCTAATAACGAGAGTGGCATCCAAGGTTATACTGTATTGGCGAAATATGAGTGTGTCAAAGGGTGAACCAAAATCAGGCGGGTGCGATATATGATAAGATCTATGTGTGGTGGTCAGGTGTCGACCTAACAACTCCAGGATCCAATGTAAGGGTGTGATGGTGAGTGAGGTGTATTCGTTTCAACATGATTGGCCACGATGACCTCTTGACCCGGGAATATGCATACATGCAAATATAAGTAGGCGGAAAGGAGGATTAACTAATCTTAATTTAATGATTAAGCTATTAACAGATTATCTTGGCTGTAGAACATAATCACTCGTGTTTACAGAGCTCAAGCAGTTCCATTAGCACTGCCGTACAAGGGAACGGAGGCAGTGGTCAGTGCATCGCAAAATGAACTCCGTAACCCGAGTTAAATTCCCTACCACGGCGAACATTTTCTAGGGAGTGATATCGAAACAGATACTCGGACTCCCCTTCACTACCCAGCACTGGTCAGTGAATCAACCCCCGATGACCAACACGGTATAAAGAGGCCACCATGAAGCCGTCGATTGATAAAAGGTTGAAAATTATTACTATTATAGCAGACGCAACATATGACAGCCTAAAAGGGCCAACTTTTACATATATAAAAACATCATATTCTCCATGTTTTCATCCACACGGCAGAATTAATGATAAACGTGCCGATTTATTTATTTAATGCCAATTAAATGTTTGTTTACAAACTAAATTCACAATGAACACAAATGTTGAATGTTGCCCTTTTTGGGATATAAGATAACGTTTTCTGAGTTGATCAAAGTTCTGCAGTTTGTCCACTAATGAAAGCCATCAAATTGCTCCATTGGCAAACACATAGTAATATCGCCCCCTATTGGCAATCCTGGCAGGACTCTCCCATGGATAGACAAAACCACCAATACACAAGTTCTGCAAGATATGGGCACTGACAGGCAACTGCTGAAGACCATCATTACCAAGACGTGTTACTACCTAGGTCACATTGCGAGAAACGACCACAAATACCAGCTATTAAAGCAAATCCTGGAAGGAAAAATCGAAGGGAAAAAACGACCAGGACGGCCAAAAACGACATGGCTCAGTAACATCAAAACATGGCTACAATTAACAACAGCACAAACTCTACACGCCGTGCTAGACCGGGACCAATATCATCGTGAAGTCGCACACGCCGTTAGGCAGCATTAAAGAGAGAGATTGGCAATCCTGGCAGGACTCTCCTGAAATAGTCTTGAGACTCGGTGAGGCTTTCTTGGATAAATGTTAATGGGGGGGGGGGGGGGCGACATAAGCTCGTTTTCCCCACCGGCAGGCAAAGTGGAATGGCGTCTCTCCCGCGTCGTTGCATAAGTTGGGGTCGGCCTCGTGCTGTAGCAGTGCCGCCGCGATGTTTACGCTGCCACGGAAACACGCGTGGTGCAGCGCTCCCAGTCCGCTCCATCCTGCCGATTCATGGGAAAACAAAGGCAAAGATGCCCCGTATTGTCTTAATAGACCGTTGGGGCAAGTGCTGTCAGCGAGCACCTTTGAAGGCCGACACGGCACACGAGGGGGTGGGTGGCCAGCACTGCGCCCGGCCGCTTTTTTCTCCCCAGTGGCGATGTTTACACACCGCACCAGGTACTCATTTTGAGGATGAGTCGACCTAAGGGAGGCCCATGACCAGTTCAGATAATCGTCACTGGTGTTGCCGTGAGCGGGAATCGTAGCGCAGTGTGCTAACCGGTGCAAAAACAGGTACACACACACACACAGATCCCCGGTGAGGCTTAGAAAATGGGATTCCATTGAGAATAATGGGAAGCAAGTTAACTTATTCAACATGGAATTGCCCTCAATTTTGTGTCCTGTTTTCACAAACCCACCGGTGCCAGCGTGCCCTGATTTGCATGGGCAGCAGAATTCAGTGCAGTAAAATCCACTGTTGTACTGCACTTTTATGCTTCCACGTCTGTGTCCCCTCCACCTTCCCCAACCTGCACTGGCGAGCGTGGTTTAGGTACGATCGAATAACCCCCATGGTCCACACGACACGACGAATGGGCCGTACATTTGCACTGCTGGTCATGCCATCCGACAGTTGCACTCAGCAATTGGAGCGCAGGTGATTGTTGCTTCAGCAGCCAAGGTGTCAAAATACAAATGTGTTTTCACGTGTGGTATTGACGACGGAACAGTTTTACACAATACTGCACTCAAGTGCAAAGGATGTAGTCAACACAGTACAGTATATTCATGTTACATATACCACCTATTTACTTGTCAGTAGCCATTTAACAATCACGGAGCTGTTTTACCCAATTTTTTAAGGATGTCTCAAAGAGCACATTAATAACGTGTTTGCCATTCATGTTTTATTGAGCATGCCTACTGCATGAATGTATTAAGCATAAGGCCATGCAAATAGATGAAATAAATTGTATTTAGAAGCAGCTGCAGGAGTAAAGGTGCTCATAACGATGTAAAGAACTAGACAATGTCCATGAAATGTCAACATTTAAATCTTACACATTTTTCACAACCAAATTACCAGCGAGTTTTTTCCCCCTTTATTTTCCAAAAATAATATTCTCTGTCAACTCCAACAGTGAATCAGATGCATGGGGAATTAATTGAGATATTTATCAAGGATTGCCGTCGTTAAATATTTAATTGATAATTTTTGTTTAAATCTCGGCCAACGGTCATACATGGATCGTACATAGCTCTTCACCAATGGTAAAGGTCTCTGGTTCCTGTCAGAGAGACTGGGCCCTTACTTGAATGTTCAATGAGAATTACTCAAGCTGCTGTATACGACACGGAGGGATAAAGTACACTTCTTACATTCCAAATTGCCTACGTTCAAATCACACGGAACGTGCTCTATCTCAGAAGCTAAAGGGGGATGGGCATGGGCATCCTTTGGATGGGCCATCGCCATTCCTTTTTAACTGGAATCCAGAGCCACTTGTCTGACCGGTTTCAACTGGTTGCCATTAATCACTTCTTCTGAAAAGACCCCCATAATGAAGGGGGGTTCTGCAAGCCTCCATGCTTGGCCCTATCCTGTGCTCCCTGTTTGTGAACAATCTTGGTATTGCAAACTTACACTCTGTCATTAATATATTTGCCGGTGGTGTCTGGGAAGTGAATGAACTATTCAACCCACAACTCCAGCTTAATGTGTTAAAGTTAGTCCTCAATGCTCAAAAAATGAAAAAGTCTTGTTGTTCTCCAGCTCTCTCCAAACCTAGTTTGCCCTTCCTGCGAATCGTGTCCCTGGACTCACATCCCATTGAACAGGTCAATAACCTTTAGTATCTAGGCATCATCTTAGACTCAAAACTGTCCTTAAAATCCAACATCAATCATATGGACAATAAGATCAAAGCCAAAATCGGTTTGCTCTGCAGAAATAAACACAGTCGTATCGCACCTCGGCTCCGTCATAATATAGCTAAAGCCACCAATTTCCCCATCTTTGACGATTGCCACATCTACCACCTTAGCCTTCAAAACCACTCTAATACGTCTCGTTCTGTGATACCACTCGGCCCTCTGCTTTGCCCTTGATGCCCTCCTGTAGTAGGGCCCATCATTGTGACCCCGATGTCGCCTCCAATTTGTCCCTCCCTTGACATCCAAAGAAACCACCAGTTGGCCGTCTTCACCCTCATTTTAAAGAAATCCACTAAATATCCAAAGGGTCCTCTCCTGTCTCCGCAACATTCCCCATCCGCGGCATCAGAAGCACCTCCTTGTTCTTACTGAAAACATACAAGCTGTTACAACGAATTTTTGGCGACATGTCCTTCCACGTTGCAGGCCCATGTTGCTTGCTGGAATGCCCTTGTTGCCTCTCTCAGTTGGGACTCGGCTCCCTCCCCTCCATCCATCATTTCAAATAACTCCTAGCTCAAAATGCAGTTTTTGGCCCGCAACCTGCACCCAATTCGTTTGCTGTTACTTTTACGAATTCCAGCGATGGTTGTTTTTATTCGCTTGATTACACCCGTTTCTCCTTGCGCACACCTCCTTTCCAACCATTCATGACCTCATCCTTGTTTTTGGTGATGTATTCGTTTATATTGTTAACAAATTTTTTTTTACACCATTGGAACCTCATTTGCCAGTAACAAAATATGATAATTGTTTTTTTTTACCCTTTTATCTGGCAACAAAACTGACACCTTTTTTACGAGGAGTCATGTTTGCATAGACCACAATACCTGCAGTCTTTTGGCGTCATCTGGTCAAACCCATGTGAGACTAGGCTCTAAGGAAAGCTGTCTCGGGTGTGGACCAATCAACTTCAAGGGCAGTGCATACATTATCAGAGTTATGTTTTTTGTTTGCATTATGACTGCAGATATTGTGGTCTATGCAAACATGACTCCTCGTAAAAAAGGTGTCAGTTTTGTTGCAGATAAAAGGGTAAAAAAAAACAATTTAAAAAAAAACATTATTTAAGCACTACTTTTGCCTGCACCTCCGACGCGTTCTGTTCGGTTGTTGCCTGTTCCTCCGTAAGCATCACTGTGCTGTGCTGATGCACCACGGATCTCCCTTGCAAACTATAGCTGGGTAACTGGCTACACGGGAAATGATAAAACATGGATGCCTGAAACAGGTGTCATTGGCTGCCATGTGGCTATGTCGTCGTGAGATGGCGATACTAGCAAAAATCCATTATTGTACTGTACGCTCTAAAACATCTATGCTGCTCGCCTATACCAACTCGCACTGCACAACGTGAAGTCTGATCATTTACAAAAAAAAAATCGGAATTAGAAGATGTATTTATACTGGTGGAATCCGATGAGATAATAAGCTCTTTTCACAATATGTCCAGTCGGGGCGGGTAAGAACGTTACAACAACAGTACGAAAACCATGATGTAATACGTTATGGAGAGGCACTCATCCAGCCGTGGGTCGACGAAAATTATGGTACGGCGCATGTGCTGAAAGGGCACTTTCGTGGCTTTATGCACGCCTGGAATCCAGCACTCTGGCTCCGAGGGTTGGTGGATGGCACAAACGTGCGAATACACCCTCCCACCCCCCTTGTACGCCGAGGCTGCCATCTCCTACTGGATGGCTTGCTGGATTAGTTTCCATCTGTACGGGGATTAAACATTTTCCTCGCACGCACGCGTGGGGGTTTTTTTTCCCTTTTGGGCGCTTCCGTTTCCTCCCAAATGTGGTGATGGTGGTGGTGGGAACTGCGAGCAAAATTATAAATTCTACAACGTTCCGAGATTTAATTTGCACGAATAACACGATATATGAAAAGCATGCTTTTGTATTATGTACAAAAACATTGCAGATAAGCCCCTATCGGATATCTGTGGGGGGAAAAAGCTTTACAGCTAATCGGATTCATCCAGTATAAACATTTTTTGATAAATAAAACACAGGACGGGTGTAGAGTTTTCCCACCACGGCCACCAAATGGTGCGAGACGCAGAGAGCGGCCGGTCTCCGCTGTGATCCTCACCCCTGACGTTCACTTGCCCGGGATCTTGGAGCAAGAGGTCCAGGCACGCTTGCAGATCATCGCCTCGGATGGCCTCCTCCATGCCGGGCACCACCTTCTGCTGGGCCGCCACCCTCATCGCCGCCGCGGGGTTCGATTGCTCCACGGGATACAACATCGCACGATTTCTGCCTTATCCCTTTGATCAGCCGCACCGGCTAAATGACTTTTGTTGTATCTTGATTTGAGTGTGTGTGTGTGAGACTCTAATCGACGAGCGCAAGCAACGCGTCAATTGCCTACGCGGCTGTCAAGGCGCGTTTTGACGAGTGGAGGAGGCACGGGATGAGCGGAGGAGGCACGAGGTCGTTCGCAGAGGTGGCGACGGCGGCACGGGCGTTTAGCCATCGTCAGCGGCGGGACGTCTCCACGGCACGCAACGGAACACACACCCCCCCCCCCCCCCCTGGGTTTAGCCGATCACACGCATGGCCACTGATGACGGGTGTGTGGTGTGTGTGGTGTGCTGTGGTGTGTTCCTCCTCCTTGTCACGGAATACAAAACATTGAGCTGTACCCAGAGCACGCACGCACACAGCCGCCGATTACAATACAGATTTCCTGTTGAGTGATGTGGTATGTACAGTATGCATATATCGATGCACCACTGCAGGTGTCCTTGTGCCTGTTTCTAGTACGTTAATCGTCACACGACGACTGGACCGTCATGCCATTGCCATACAACGAGAGACACAGGGCTGCGCACAGAGACCCATCGACTCACTCGCACGTAGACCTGCCGACTCGCACAGAGACCCACACAAACACACAGATTCACTCACACAAACACACAGATTCACTCACACAAAGAGACACAGACTCGCACACGGAGACTCAGACTCGCACACGGAGACTCAGACTCGCACAGAGACCCACACAAACACAGATTCACTCACACAGAGAGACACAGACTCGCACACGGAGACTCAGACTCGCACAGAGACCCACACAAACACACAGACTCACTCACGCAAACACACAGATTCACTCACACAGAGAGACACAGACGCGCACAAGGAGAGATCCACGGACGCGCACAAGGAGACCCGCAGACTCGCACACGGAGACTCGCAGGCTCGCACAGAGACCCACACAAACACAGACGCGCACACGGAGATCCACACAAACACACAGACTCACTCACACAGAGCAACACGGACGCGCACGTAAACCCTCCATAGACTGCATGCGGACAGCGCGCCCGGCTGGTGTGGCAAGGAGCGGGTCACCGTGCAGCAGGAGCTCTTCCGCTTGCGTTATTGAAAACGGAAAGAGCGTCACCGGGTGCTATTGTTGTTTCAGTATTCTTTTGAATTTAACACGTTAACCTAAGTTGTGTTTTAGTTTGGACACGTACTGGTGGTATTAGCGAGAGAGGAGTGAGGGGGGGTGATGTTGATGAACCACGTGCGTGCGTGAGCCGGCAATGTTCTCCATCCGTGCGGAGTTCGCGTGTTTTTACGGCTCGAGTCGGGATGATGGAGTTCCCTTTTGCGGGCTCTTGAGACGGGGTTTTGCCACAGGAGGGGGGGGGTATCGGCAAACCCAAATAAGAAGAAGTGCTGTTTTTTGCGAACTTGGTAAAAAAAACCCTCAATATTTCAAGATCCGCGATGCATGTCGTGGTCGATACGAGACGGCGGGCTCCTTAATAAATAACGCGTCGCGAAGCGGTCCTTAAAAGAGCCGCAGGTTGGTGACTCGTGCCAATGGTGAACTAGACTTACGTGGTGAATTGGACTACCATGGTGAACTGGACTTCCTCTGGTCAAGCGGTTGGTCAAACAAAATAACAATAAGAGCCATTTTTTTACAAATTCGGTGATCAACAAACAAAAAACGCCCTCAATACTTCAAGAGTCGTATCGCAGTTCTTTAAAGAGCCGCATGCGGCACCGGAGCAGCAGTTTGCCAGCCCACTTTGTTCTACACGGACTCAACCCCCGATATATTAGTCACTCAGACCAGTGCCGCATTAAGCTAGTGCGAGGCTTGTAGCTTATGTTATAAAGGGGCCCTACATTTTTTTTTTAACACGTAAATATTAAACTTTTTTTTACTTGCACAGCAAAGTAATTGTATTTTTTCATTTGCTATACAGCCAGATAATACGGCAAATCGCTAACCTTAAACACCGAGTCGTTCATAAAAGTTGAAGGTAGTATAGTACTATAGTAATAGAGCAAGTGCAGAATCGCTGAACTGGAATTGATAGCTTGAAAGCATTTAGCGAGAGGCCCTTGAAAGTGCGAGTCCCGTTGCATCTTCTACTGTTGCTACTACGATAATCCGGCACGGACTCAGCCTGGGCCTTATACAAACGGAGCCAGATAGAGTGCAGCTAACGTTCACATACCTATTCTTGGTTCTTTCGGTAAAGTCACGTAGAAGGGAAATAATAAAATATTTCCCTTTTTGTTTCTTTCGGTAAAGTCACGTAGAAGGGAAATATTTTATTATTTCCCTTCTACGTGACTTTACCGAAAGAAACAAAAATATGAATCCCTGCAGTCACGAAAGCTTTAAATCAAAAGTTCACATACCTGTCAACCCCTTATCAGCGCCTACCTTAATTACAGACCCATTCAGACCTTATTGGTCACCCCATGCCCCTTATACATCTCAACGTTCATCCTACAAAGTCCCATCAGAAGGGAGAAACACAGACACATAAGACAAAAAACATTTTTTTTGCCCATATCCAAACGGTTGTACGTCGTATGGACCTGGAAACTAAATTTCCCTGTTCAAGAACACGGGTAAACCCTATGGGTTGAGAGCTCTGCGTTCATCTTAATGTCACGAAGCCATTAATTCGTGCCACCCGAACACAACTTGAAATATCTCCCGACTGTCAAATCCGGACAGGTGGCAAACCACAGCTAACCCCCCCGCCTCCCAGCACAAGATAAGACGGAGGTGCTGTTTCCAGATTAAAACAGTTAAAGGAGAAGCCATGCAATTACTTTGCTCACGACACTGCTGGCAGAAGGGTCTCCACAAGAGGGAGCTTTAGAGTGTGGTATTTGGCCTACTCTTTCACGCCAGGGAATGTAGACGTCTTGGGGGCCGTCCATAAATGACGTCACGCGATTTTTTACTTCCCCCCCCCTTCGTCACACGGCGTCACAAAAATTAGACCCCCCCCACTCAAATATGACGTCACAAAGCTCTGCCTTCCCCCCCAAAAATAAACCATGCTTCAAATCGCTTTAAACTATTGTCATTGTAGTGCGTATTTAACGTGGCGCTGCACTCTGATGTTATAGGAGAAAACATTCATTAAAACGTCTATTTAATCAAGTAGAACGTGTTGTCTACATTTATTGAAAGTTGCGCATTTTGATGTGACGTCACATTTCT
>CM025628.2:9874784-9974492 GCA_014621495.2 Entosphenus tridentatus | reverse complement strand
CACACACACACATGACACACACACACGTGCAAGGACACACACCATCACACACACATGACACACATACACGTGGACACTCACCATCACATACACACACGTGGACACACACCATCACACACACACCATGACACACACACACGTGGACACTCAAGACGCACCACGCTCTCCCCCCTCCCTCGGCGTCTCTGCTCGTGCCGCCTGCAGGAAGTCGCATCAGCGCTGCGAGAACCCGCCTCCCTCCCTCCCTCCCCTACCGCGCAAAAACCACACTCATCACATCCTTCTCTCCCTCCCTCTCCTATCTTCTTATTCTCCTTCCTGCCCTTCCATCCGCCAGTTCTTGCGCTGTGTGTGTGTGTGTCCCGCATGCGTCGTGTATATGTCTACATGTGAGGCTGTCGCTGGCTGGTGTGTCCCTGTGGGATGGTGCCTCGTCGCTTGCTCCAGAGACACGGAGCAGAGGAGGAGGTGAGGACGCGGAGAGGGTTTGGGGGGGGAATAAAAAGCCATTGTTGTCATTGTAGCATTGTTACATCGTCGTCGTCGCACTTGTCTCTTAAGGTACGTGGAGTATTAGGCAGAGGGGGCCCTAAGCAATGAGACCTCCTCCCTCACCCCTCCCAAACGTATTCGCGTGTCGTGTGGCATGGTATAAGTGGGTCATGCCTTCACCGCTGCGCGTACACAGGTTAATGATGTAAGTGTGTGTGTATGTGTCTCTTAATGATATCTATAGCTCTGGGTGGACCTTAATGTGTTGTACACACACATGTGTGTGTGTGTGTAGCTGTGTGTATATGCCTCTTAATGATATATATAGGTCTGGGTGAACCTTGATGTGTTGTACACCCACACACGTGTGTGTGTATGTGCCTCTTAATGATATCTATAGCTGGGTGGACCTTAATGTGTTGTACACACACACGTGTGTGTGTGTGGCACGGGCTCTTCCGTGGGAATTGCGACAAGGCAAAGGCGCAGCCGTGCAATTTCGAGCACTCGCCACTGCCGTTGGAATCGTTCTTCTCCCGCTTGACGGCGCTTGGCCTACTCTTCCAGAGACGTCTTGGGCAGTAGGATGGGATCGTGGCGGAAGGAGGGGGGGGGGCTTCATCCAGCAGTGGATAAACCATGGGTGACTTTGATGATGAGAGTGTCATACACGCACACAGGATACACAATATATACACATACAGGCTACGCACGGCAGAATACACTTAACATAGCCTCCACAATATCCGTGTACATTCATTACTTACACGTTGTTTACACACTTGACATAAGACACGCAATGTATTTCCATAGGCTACAACACTACACTTTGAATAACCATGCACTCTTTAGAGTGTGTACAGTAACAATTAATTCCCTCTCCCGTGTGATATACATCAATGATACATATTGCCCTCCCAAGTGTGATGTTACTGAGCACGAATTATAAGAAATGCACCCAACTGCGTTCTTACATGTGCATGTACCGTACGAGATAATGTTTTATCTATGGTGATATTTAGTCACGGTATCGTCTCCCACGTGAGTTGCACTATCTGCAGTATCCCAGAGAATTTGCTGTGTGCCTTTGTGTCTTATTCATTATCAGCTTGTGTCTACGAGTGTCTCGATTTTCTCACGATCATCACAACCACAACCACCATCATCATCATCATCGCCATCATGAATCACTGTTACTGTCTTCATCATTAACCCACACCATTATTGCCATCATCACTACCATTCTCATCATGACCACCACCCCATTCACCATCACCACCATCGTTTTTATGACCATCACCACCACCTTCATCATGTCCACCACCATCATTGTCATATTCATATTCAGTCAGCACCACCACCACCACCACCTTTTTCATGTCCACCACCATCATTGTCATCTTCATAATCAGTCGGCACCACCACCTTTATCATGTCCACCACTATCATTGTCATCTTCATATTCAGTCAGCACCATCACGACCACCACCACCACCACCTTTATCATGTCCACCACCATAATTCTCATCTTCATAATCAGTCAGCACCACCACCACCACCTTTATCATGTCCACCACCATCATTGTCATCTTCATAATCAGTCAGCACCACCACCACCACCATCATCATCACCGCCAATTATAATGCTCGCCCACACCACCACCATCATAATCATCAGCCAGTGTCTACCCACTGCTGGATGAATGCCTGCCCACGCTGCCCCTTATGCGAATGTAAATGAGCCATAATGTCTACGAGACCCTCTCCGACATGACACGACACGATATCTCTGCATGACTGTGCTTATACACAGACGTGTGTGTGTGTGCTGCCCTGCCATGGAACACCATGTACAGTGCTGTGGTCGTCTTGCCTCACATAGGAGGTAAGAACACCCAGAGGAGGAGGGCTGTGAGTAGCGTTGCAGTCGTGTTGCGTCGTGGCTGGCATTCATGTTTTGCCCCAAGGCTTGCAGTGGATGAGCTGTCACTATGTGCGTACGTGTGTGTGTGTGCGTGGAAGAGTTAAGAGTTTGTGTGTATGTCTGACAGACAGTGTTGCGTGTGTGTGTGTGAGAGAGTGTGTGTGTGAGAGACAGTGTGTGTGAGGGTGAGTGTGTGTGAGAGCCAGTGAGTGAGGGTGTGTGAGTGTGTGAGTGAATGTGTGTGAGAGCCAGTGTGTGTGTGTGTGTGAGAGAGTGTGTGTGAGAGTGTGTGTGAGTGTGTGTGAGAGAGTGTGTGTGTGAGAGTGTGAGTGTGTGTGTGTGAGAGTGTGAGAGTGAGTGTGTGAGTGTCTTGTGTGTGTGAGAGAGTGTTAGTGTGTGAGAGCCAGTGTCTGTGAGTGTGTGTGAGAGTGAGTGTGTGAGGGTGTGTGTGAGAGTGTGTGTGTGTGAGAGCCTGAGTGTGTGTGTGAGAGAGAGTTTGAGAGTGTGAGAGCCAGTGTCTGTGTGTGAGAGTGTGTGTGTGTGAGAGAGCCTGAGTGTGTGTGAGAGATTGTGTGTGTGAGAGAGCCAGAGTGTGTGTGTGAGTGTGAGTCTGTGGGGAGCGGTGGTGTAGTGGTTAGCACGCTGCGCTACGAACCTAGCGACCCGGGTTCGATTCCCGCTCACGGTCAACATCAGTGACCATTATCTGAACCGGCCCTGGCCCTCCCCCAGGTAGACTCAGCCTCAAATGAGTACCTGGTGCGATGTGTAAACATTGCCACTGGGGAGACAAAGGCGGCCGGGCGTGGTGTTGGCCACCCACCCGCTCGTGTGCCATGCCAGCCTTTATAGGTGCTAGCTAAGAGCACTTGCCCCTACAGTTTGTTAAGGCTATACGGGGTACCTTTATCTTTGTATGAGTGTGTGTACAGTCCATGTGTTTTTGAACGCCCACAGTGTGCACGTGGTTTTGAGAGCCAGTGTGTATATGTGCGTGTGTGTGTATATGTGCAAGAGAGTGTGTGTTAGTTTTACTGTGCGTGTGTGTGTGAGAGAGTACATGATGTAAAGGTAATAATATGTAGTGTGGAGATAAGGTGCGTAACAACAATAATACTCCGCTACAGTAGTATAATAACAAAAACTGAAATCCACCACAACGACAACATGAAAAAAATCATAAAATTTAAACATTTCCGAAAGCGACCACAATAAAGCATTAAGACAGCTGCCTACCGGCATAAGAGAGCCTTGTGTATCAAAACACACAATGCGTTTGTACACAAAGCTATGTGTGTGTGTGTATGTATATGTGTGTATGTATGTGGCTAGAATCATGGTGATGGCATCATGACTGACGCTGCCTGCTGGCAACCGCACATGGGGGGGGGTTGGCCATCGCCACGCCACCCGACCGCCTTTGTCTCCCCAGGAATAATTTGAGGCCGAGTCGACCTAGGGGAGGTGGCACCCAGGACCTGGGATCAGATAATCGCCACCGGTGGTAGCCGTGAGCCGGTATCGAACTCGCTCCCACCACAGCACAAGCTCTTACCCCTCGCTTTAACAATGGCTCGAGCAAGCTGCCGGAAGGGATCCTGTTTGTGTTGACGTTCTTGATGAGGTGGCATTGAGAAATGTACAACAAAAAGAACCCCACAAACAGTGTTGTCAGGAAATGTTTCGTTACTAGAAAAAAATGTTTTGCTTGAGCCTGGGATATCAGCTGGTCAATTACGCTTGTGCCGCTTTCGAATCGACGCTTGTGGTTAAAATGACAATGTTTAGCTTTACATTTCGATTTAAAGCTTTCGTGACTGCAGGGATTCATCTTCTTGGTTCTTTCGATAAAGTCACGTAGAAGGGAAATAATAAAATAATAAAAATAAAACATAATAAAATAATTCTCACGACGTTTCGGCCACAACGCAAGCAGCCGTCCGCAGGTGAAGAACAGGTCTGTGACCAGGTCTGTTCTTCACCTGTTTAGCTTATCCTATTTTTTTTAATACAGTACTAATTTGAGCATAGCTACGTCTCGTCTTCAGTCTTCATGTATCCATTGCATTCTTGTGACCTCTCACGGGGTATGGGGGACATCAGATGCCCACTGATATAATTCTTCCGTGGCCATTATGAAGTTGCTTGATGCATACGTACATAGTAATATGTTTTTACCCTTTCAACTGGTACAAAAACTGACACCTTTATACAAGGGATCATGTTTGCAATAACCACAACACAAGCAGTCAAAATGCAAACAAAAAGAAACAACTCTGATAATGATATGCACTGTGCTTGAAGTTTTTGTACCAGTTGAAAGGGTAAAAACCTATTACTATATTTTGCCACTGGTAAAGGAGGTCTCAGTGTAAATGCTTACCCCGAGCTCTCAATACTCTATTAGTGCACTGTTTTTGAGTTGTATGCCTTTTGGCATCATCTGGTCCAAAACCAATGGAGACTAGGCTCTAAGAAAAGCTGTCTTGGGTGTGGACTAATCAACTTCAAGGACAGTGCATATCATTATCAGAGTTTTTGTTTGCATTTTGACTGCTTGTGTTGTGGTTATTGCAAACATGATCCCTTGTATAAAGGTGTCAGTTTTTGTACCAGTTGAAAGGATAAAAACCTATTACTATATTTTTCCACTGGTAAAGGAGGTCTCAGTGTAAATGCGTAAGTACATATTGTTATTGTTGTGGTACTACTGCACAATTAACTAAGTAGAATCACTCTACTACTGTCTCCTTTCATTATGACGTCTAACCTTCTTGTTCAAGGAATGTGTCGTCTGCAAAGCGAGAATCATCCGTGCAGTGTTCACTCTTTATGCAAATGTGCCAAGGATTGCACAGTTTTTTGTTCTGTCACATCAAACCCAGTACGCCTCCGTGGCGAGATGTTAACTACCTCGCCCAGTATACAGGAGGTCGTGGGTTCGACCCTGACGCCTGTATATTTGGAGTTTGCATTTCTCTTCTCCGTGGTCGTGTGGATTTTTTTTCTCCGAGTCCTCTGGTTTTTCCCTCCACATTTAGAAACATGCGTTTTTAGTATTTGGCTGCGATACATTTCCACATGATGGTAAGCCACTACGTTGAGCTATCATTTGGGGTCAGGTCGCTTCTGAAAAAGAGCTATATAGCTCAGTGGGCCTTATCTGGTGAAATACAAAAAAAATTGTTATAATAATGTAGTGAAAATACAATATTGTTATTTATTTTATTCAGGATATCCGCGATGATTCTCACAAGGTTCCCTTTTCAGGAGGATCCTGCATTGGCGATGTTTGGCCAAGACATTTTTAAATTCGCGTTGAAAGAGAAACTGCCGCGAGTCTGGGAAGATGATGGCGAAGCAGGAGACATTCCATGAGACACACACACTGCAATTTTTATTCTGATCATTTTGACACATTGATTCTTTCCGTCAGTTTTCCAAGCACAAATAGAATTAATATTTGCTTATCTGTGCATATACCCAAGCACAGATAGCTCATTGTTCACATGAATAGCTTTCGATTGCCAGGAATGATGTATCCTCTTACGACAAGCATAATGGAATGTATGTAGAGTGTACATTTGCACAATATGAAATCACAATATGAAATCACTGAAAATGTAAATAACCGAAATGCATTCAATGATACGAATTAACAAGCAAAGCACAAGAAGCTGGTTGTGTTTGTGTCATTTAGTATAAAATAGTCTATCGGCGCATTTTAGCCCTTTGTCAATCGAATTCTGTATAAAGGCCTCTGCAGGCTGGTGGATGTCCTCTCCCCTCTCTGGCGTGTGCCCCCAGCGGTAACTTACAGCGATATAAAGCCATAATATAGGTTTTTTGGGTGAGATCGTGTAAATATAAAGATGTTGTTAAACCCGCCAGCACCCGACACAGCCAATTAGTAAGGTTTGTCACGTAAACAGAACATGCCAATTCGTTACTAGTACAGCACACCGTTGTGTTGGAGAGCAAATCCACAATATTTACAATCTGAGTACGACCTTTCGCCAGTAATTACAACTAGCTTCAGGCGACAGCCAAATTTGTGCAGAAATCCTCCTGTTTCGTTCCTTAATAGAGGAATAGATGTGATGACGCCACTTGTGAGCCCTTCTTGTGCGAAGGTGGGGGGGGGGGGGAATTAATGAATGCATATAAATGACAATGGGTAACCATTGCCGGTCGGGTTATTCGTATGGTAAGCAACGCACATTATGCATGCACATTATGCAATGACATAAGATATAAAGCCGTAAAACAAATACCGTCCATGCAGTAAACTTGCCATGTTGCCAGGTACTGTGATGTATGCCTTACAGTATTCCAGTGTCTTGTAGTTGGGGTTGGTGGCTCGCACAGAGATGGAGTCTCAATATTCATGAGACACCACTAACCTATTGGGGAATGGTGCAAATCATGCATATGGCAGTACAGAAAATCTGGTACTGTTATGTTATCCGTGTGTAGTGTCGTCTGTGCGTGCGGGTGGCGTGCGTCGCACACACAGCCGGAGACGAGGTGGGCGCAGGAGGCACCGCTCTGCCCTTTTATTGTTGTTTCCGAGCTCACGCCACCACTCAGGCCCCCTCTCTCTCACGACCCCGCTGCCGCACGACCCGGCCTAGACACGACCCTGCCCGCGTTGCACTGACGGCGTCGACCGAGACAGCCAACGACTGTCCGGCCGCGCAATTCCCGGGCGAAGGCGGCAGCGACGAGGGTGGTGACGACGACAGCGGTGACGAGACGAGTCCACTCCCAGAACCGGCAGCCTGGAGCTTTCGCTCTCAGCTGCTTTTATTCCCCTCGACGCGGCTTGGCTCTGCCCTAGCTGCGCCTCCCTTCTCGAACCCTCCAGAGGGTTCCAGGGGCTTCCACACGAGGTCTACCATGACCCTTGTCCTAGTTCCTCCGCCCTGCCGGCACACCCGTGCATGTGCTCACCTGCAGTTGCTGCTGCTGTCCAACAGTCAGCGCTATGTCACTACACGTGTAAAGCAATGCAGTTTAATTTGCTTATATGCGGGTCTTGTCCTGGGCACTTCAGTTTCCTCCACACAAATTTAGTCCAGTGAAACTCCTTTAATCTGCGGTGATGGTGGATTTTATTTTCCCTGTGTAGCCACAAAAACATACGTTCTAAACGTGGTTGTTTGTGGATGAATGCTAATAATAGTTATGAACTTTATGTCTCCTGGTAGCAGCTGATAAGTGTGGATAATTTGGAGATTTTTAGTATTTCTCTGAGATCATTTACCACTAACTCTTATCCCCACTGACAAACACGAATGAAAATTATAATAAGAATTTCCCACCAAATCCAAGTTACTCTTATTTTTCGCCGATAAGCGTGGGGGTAATATGATCAATGGGCATGCGTACAAGAGGATTTTCTGCAGATCGACTCAGGGCCATAAATGATTGGGGCACATTAAAGGAAGATTTGCTGTCAAGCAATTGGAACAAACATCCCTGCTAAAGACGATGCTTCCCATGTCCGTGAGGCTTCCCCCGATAGAGTGTAATTCATTATTAAACTGACTAATGTTTCTGCATGAAAAAAATCTCAGTTGCAGCGTTTGGGCGGGTGCTGTTTTTTGCGCAGAGTTGAGCACTTTCCAGAGCCTCCTTGTTGCTGCACATGGTCTGCAGGAGAAAGAAGCCGTGCATAAACGACATGCCGATTGCAAAACTGCTGCCGAGCTATATGACAGCTCGCTTTCGTCAGCCGCCTTCATCTGGTCAACTGTGGTGGTGATTGCGTTGTTTCAGTAATCCTTGTGAACGAACCGGCAGCTGCTGCTATATATATATAAAACACCTCCGTACAGTAGTCGGGCACCCATGTCTAGTTAACTGCACCCGCCGCATTGCTTTTGTGTTCAGTTTGTTTTCTTTAGACAATCTGTTGGAACTTGTGTGGATTGTGTGGCGTTGCATCAGCAAACATAACCTCCCTCTGCGATTGTCATGCGACCACCTGCCATTGCTTGGGACTTTGCACGTTTCCAATTGTATTTTGGGTTTGGAGATACAAATACAACATTTTTTTTACTGGACTCGGAAGATTGGTTGGTAACCTTTGTGACCAGGGAAGATATGTTATTTGTTCCTCTTCTGCTATGCATATTCCACATGTAATTGTCATCTTAAGCCTGGTCCCAGCAGACACACAAATCTGGTCATATATCCTTTCATGAGCATTTAACTACAGTGATAATGATGACAAAAACAGCTATTTTGACAATTATCTATGGCTGTTGATCATGACTGTATGATGATGATCTGTGTTTTAGACTGTTAGCTCTATCACATATTCAAGTATTGGAATTCTGTATTTTTTTCCAACCCTGTACGGTATGCATTTGGCATCCTTGAGGTCACTTCCACAGCTGTATTACAGCTTCATCAGCCTGCGTGGAGCAGCCATGAACAAGCGGCCATGAGATTTTAAAGGGCTTCTGTGTGGCTTTCACGACCCCATCACCACTTCCCTGTCATCGGCCCTTGTAATGCAGCCCACTGCATATTTCCGATCCATTATCCGGCACTGCACGTGACTGATTGTGAGCTATTTGTGTTTGCTTATCTTGAAGAACATTGATTTGTTTAACGACTGGGACTATTACACTGCTGCAGAGTGTAGGCTGTATGGATTAAGTGTAGATTTTGGAAGCGTTATTTGTATTTCTTTCTTGTGCAGCAGTATAAAATTGAGGACCAAATGGGAAGCGAGTTGCAATGCTTATTGGTAATTTATTATGCTAATGGCGCCCTCAATTGCTGGCTACATGCTGCATGTATCGTCATAGTGTCCAACCCTTGACTGAGGACGACACGTATTTGATGGATGGCAATGCAGACTGTGTTTCCTCCTGTGAATTCTGCTTTCTGAAATTCAAATGAGCTCATTACCCACTGGAGGACACCCATTGAGTGGCCATGCTGAATGTCTCAATGGGGGGCTAAGGTCATCAGTTTGGGATCTATGACCAAATCGCCATTAAATGTGGCTAATCCCAGATGATAGTCAGGGTTTAAAAGTAAACTAATTTTTGTTTTTATTTGACCAGGTAAGGCCCACGAAGCTATATAGCTCTTTTTCAGAAGCGACCTGGTCACAAATGATAGCTCAACAAAGTGGCTTATCATCATGTGGAAACATAGCAGCCAAATACTCTAAACGCATGTTGATTCTAAATGTGTTTCGGAAGGACCCAGAGAAAAATCTACACAACCACGGGGAGAGAGAGAGAACACGGAAACTCGAAATATACAGCAGGCGTCAGGGTCTGGATCGAACTCACGCACTCCTGTAATAGGTAACCACAAGGGCTTGCCTAGGAATTGTAAACTTTGGGCTGTAAGGTGGACAGGAGATGACGACACTGATTGTCACCCCTTGCACGTTTTGGGGTTGTTTTCTCTCCAAGTAACGGTAACTCCACTACTATCCTCCCACACGCAGCCAAACATTGATTAATGGAATTGGCCAGACATCCCAATGCAGGAACATGAGGCTTTGCAGAGTGAATGAAGAGTACTGATGACAATTCAATGTCTCCACCCTTGTTCACCATAAATTGCAAGAGCGTCTCTGTATCATCCAATGAAAAGTGTTTTTTTTTCTAGAATCTCAGTTTGTGAAGGTTTGTTTATAGTTTATACATTTCTCATGCTGGCTTGCACACGCACAAATTTGATTCTTCTTGTCTGGCGGAGTGAGGGTGTCATGATTTAGTGTCACAATTTTATATATATGTTTAAACAATTATTGTTATTGTGGTGAATGGTAATGCCTCTAGTGGCTGCAGAACTGATGTCAATCTGTTACATTCAAGATATACGAAGAAAACACAATTCGATGCGTGTATCATCAACTTAATATTGATTAATTGATACATAATTTTCCTCCTACGTTGTTTTTACCATTTTGTTGACAATTAAATTAAAAACAGTGTTGTGCATTCTATTTTATGAAATAAACATACCACGATTCTGTAAGAGCATTTGGGAAGTATCTCTTTGGAAGTCAAGTTGGCTGTTTAAAATTTGACTACCGGGCCTAATGTTGCTGCTTATTTTATGGCCTATGTATATTTAATGCATTGACTTAATGCACTGCATCACTGTTGTAATTGTATACTTCTGGCACTGAGTTTGCATGTAATTATGAGTAAACCCTGGCAGTTTCGTACCACCTGATGTTATTTGGGCTACTGGTATACAGTCATTTGAATTTGCAGTAGTCGTGAATATTTACATTGCACATCTTTGCACATGGCAGCTTATTTGAACTTTTTTTAAAGGTGTACGAGTGGCTTGAAAACTGCAATGCCCATGCCCAGGCACCACGCTCAGAGTTTCATGTGGGTCTCATGACACCATGGTTAGTGAGAAAGGAACGATGCCGTAAATTCAACCATTAAAACCCATTTTTACGTTCAGGACACATGCTTTGACTAGTGCTTTTTAGAATTGATTATTTATCGTGATTGCAAATAATATAAAAATGAGATATTTGGGATAATGGAATTATCAGACCAGTACAAATCAGACAACACGTGACGAATCGTAAAAAGGAGAGAGTAAACAAGGAAGACTAAAATAATAAATTTTTGTATCGAACTGCAACATAGACTCATGGCAATGAAATGGCTGTGGAGGGTAAGCCATTGTATACCTAACGGCAAGTGAATCACATTGTGCAACAGCACACTAGGTAAAGACTTGGCTTCCATCGGATCTCGTTAGGACCTTCCACACGTCAAGGGCCTCAAGTGAGTAGTACAGTACTCCTCGATCTTGCCTCACTGAGCGAAAGAAAACGGCGTTTGGCTGTCGCTAACCACGTTCCTCAAAGAGGAACCCAACCATGAAGCGAGCAAGCAAGCGCCATGATCCGTGGCAGAGAGCGTACCACGTGACATCGATACTGCATTTGGTTAAGCACGAAGGCAAACACGTTCCATTTGCTTACACTATTTGGTGGGGTTCGGAATCCTCGTTTAAAGTGACGATCCCATGTATGTATGCTCGCTCGCGCCCTTTTTTGGGATTATATCGTTCAGGTCTCCCACTGGTTTCGACGCGGGAGCCTCTGGCCACACTTGGTGTCAGCTGCCACGTTTTGTGATCCTTGTCAAGCGAACCTGTTGTGCCAAATTAGTACCGATTTAACTATTTACTGTTTATATTTAATAAAGGTGGAGGGGGCAGGAGTGCAGTGGTTAGGGACCGTCCATAAATGACGTCACGCGATTTTGGACGATTTTTTACCCCCCCCCCCATGTCACTCGGCGTCACAAAAAGTCAGACCCCCCCCCCTCAAATATGACGTCACAAAGCTCTGCCCCCCCCCCCCCACAAAAATAAAACATGCTTCAAATCGCTTTAAACTATTGTCATTGTAGTGCGTATTTAATGTGTCGCTGCACTCTGATGTTGTAGGAGAAAACATTTATTAAAAGTCTATTTAATTAAGTAGAACGTGTTGTCTGTATATATTTAAATTTGCGCATTTTGATGTGACGTCACATTTCTCAAACCCCCCCCCTTTCCTCGTCACACATCGTCACAAATGTCTGACCCCCCCCTATGTGCGTGACGTCATTTATGGATGGCCCCTTAGAGCATTGGACCCTGAACCCCCATCAGTTTGTAATCAAGTGCCGGCCACAGCTCACATCTGTGGCAAGTGAGATTTGAACTTGTCCTGAGCCCTTCTACCCCCTCCCCCACTGCCCTCTCCCACTCCCACTTCACCAACCTGCACTTATCAGCACGTTAGGGGCCGTCCATAAATGACGTCACACACCTAGGGGGGGGGGAGGGGGGGTCAGACATTTATGACGATGTGTGACGGGGGGGGGGTTGAGAAATGTGACGTCACATCAAAATTCGCAAATTTAAATAAATATAAACAATGGAATTGTTATAACAACACAAATTTTGTTAATTTTTATTCTTATCAATTTTATTATTTAAATTTATTAAGGACACCTTTTATTTATTCCATGAAGTAGCATTTTTCTTCTCCATGAGAGAAATGAGAAGCATAAATGTTGTAAAAAATTTTAATGATTGTTATTAAATATTTTTATTTTAATGATTCTACCAGGGCTTATCATTATGTGGAATGAATATGTGATTGTTATAATTGTACTTTCCATTTTGCTTCGTTCTACTACAAAGTTTCAAGTATTTTTTAATAGTTTTAATTACTTTAATATTTTATAATTATGAGAGAATTTCAATGTAATATTCTGAACATCTGCAGTTTTAGTTAGACGTTGAATATTTTCAAGTGAATTTTATGCTAAATTTCAGCTTTCCAACGCCTCCTTTTTAATACGTGTTTTCTCCTACAACATGAGAATGCAGCGCCACATTAAATACGCACTACAATGACAATAGTTTAAAGCGATTTTAAGTATGTTTTATTTTCAAAATGGAAATATGACTTGGGGAGGGGGCAGAGCTTTGTGACGTCATATTTGAGGGGGGTCTGACTTTCTGTGACGCCGTGTGACGAGGGGGGGAGGGGGGGTCAAAAATCGGCCATAATCGCGTGACGTCATTTATGGACGGCCCCTTAATGATGTGTGGTCAAACAACCCCTCAGAACGTTAATGCCTGCAGGGGCCTTCATCTAGCAGTAGATTGGCATAGGGGCAGTAAATGACCATTATTTTACGTTATTAAAAAGTACATGGGCAAAGTGGGGAAGTGATCGAGGAAGAGTTTGATGGCACGTAGTCACTTATGTTGTCTCGTGGATAATATTGCGAAAGTTCAAGGAGAAAACAGCTGTTCTTGTTGTGGTCGGTATTGCTAAACAACACGCACTGTATCCCACATGCAAAAACAACACGTTTCGCCCACTTTACATTCTGCGGTAAAACATGTAATGAGCCTTCCGTTGCCTTTCCTGGCCACGTTTCGATCAACAGATGCTCAAACAGCTATCGCATCGTGATACGTTTTGACAAGATGCGTCGTTATCAGTACCTCTCGGGCAACGTTGCAACGGGGTGCCTCGCGGGAGAGAGAACGTTTGGTTTGCTACAGTGTTTCGTTTCCCTGGGGGTACAAGAGGAACGCATTGTTCTGCGTTTATGGAACGCGCGCATCGAGATCTCGAATGTCTGTAAACAGAGCTAAATAATGGTCCCCATTTACTCCATACAACCAAACTTTCACTCGATAGAATGTCTTGCTGCACAATGAACACCGACGCATGAGCCCTTCCCGTGTTCTCTAAAGGTCAAACTTATCTGCTCTCTATCCAAGCCCTGGGTCAATAGTTGTGCAGTCGTGTATAAAACGTAACAACAAATAAACAAATGAAGACTGCAATAACTGTTGCCAACCTCATCTCATATTCGCAGATTACTTGAGCATTTCTAAGTTAATTATTGAAGAACTAATCGTGAATTAGCATACGAGTTGCAGTATTAAGAGGCAAAACAAGCTTGCTAAAGTTGTTTGAGTGTGTGTGTGTACTTTGTATTTTTTGTTGGCACGAATGCCCTTCAAAAGGGAGATGAATCTCACTTTCAGCTTTCCTCAAGGAGAGAAAATCAGCAAATCTCAACAGGTCTAAAAAGGTGTGAGATTCGTATTGCGAAGGATAGCATTGGTGGTAGACAAGTCGATTAAAGCTGCAGTAGCCATGAGGAAGAAGACAAGTGTGATGACTAAGTGTATAATTAGTTCGTTGCTTTTTATCGATGCTATTTAGTTCATTGTTAAATGAGTCAATGTCTACTATAACCCCCCGCCCCCTACCATCTGCCCCAAACAATTTCTGAAAATGTCCTCAAAATAGGGTCAGACCGAGATGGCTTCTGCATTCATTGGCGCTGGTGAACGAGGCCCCATTTTACACGCTTAGCCTTACGTGCTGTCGTTTCGCAGACCATCGGGCTTCTCAGCGCGACCTTCTTTGACCCACGGCTCACACGTGCAGTTGGCCGTATCTGCTCCGGCGGTGGCTTCAGTGAAGTGGTGCCAGTCCAATTTTACACCCCTGGAGGATTGCACCTGCCCGCCTTGGGAGCCGTCGATTCATTTTGTCTCGTTTTTTGTTTTCCGGCACCACGGGGGCGCCCCTCCTTCTTTCTCCCCCCCCCTCCGCCACCGTGTCAGGACGCCGTGGGGCGATGAGCTTTGTGTTCCGGCGCATCATGAGCGGAGGGAGGCAACGCTCGGAGGAAGGCCAGCAGGCGCCAGCTAACGGCTCGGCGGCGGGCGCCACGCCACCGGCGCAGCCCCACTCGGAGCAGGCCTCGCCCGAGAGCTCGCCCTCCTGCCCGGGCCTTCGTGAGCTGCGCAGGCTGGCTGCCGAGCTGTGCCAAGCGGGACGGCCGCCCACCGCCTCCTCGCCGAGGGATCAGGAGGAGAAGCTGTACAAGGCCTTGCCACTCTTCAACAAGGTCAGCTCTGCCTCCGCCGCGCCGCTTTTTCCTCGGCGAAGCGACGGGCCTCGGATTTTCCTGTGGCTCGCGGCCTGGTCACAGAGTGGACCATTGCGGAGGTTGCCAAGGGGGGGAGCTGGCAGGAAAATGCACATAAATAAGTAATTACGGCCCTCGTTTCTGCTGTAACTTTAGAGTGCCTGTCCGAAGTACTGTACTTGTTGTGGTGTGTGATATATAGACTGTGCTTAGTGCAGTGTTACAAGTGAAAAAAAAAGAGTTAGTTTTGAATGTTCATTTTTCTTAACACATTGGATATTTTATTAGGTTCGAATTTGACATGAATGCATCTACTGATGGATGGTATTTTTTTGATTATGGAATGCTAAAGAAGGTCACACTGATCTGATGTTACGCTTCTCAAGAACACCTCATACACAAAATGTGGGGGTGTGGAACCATTTCACCCCTTCTCCCAGCGATTTCAAGAATCATTGCGATTCAAAGGTTTGATTGCATAATTTGTTTAATCTTCTTTAACATTGCAATGCTTGGTCATGCATCCCATGGCTGCAGGAGAGACTTTAACCCATCACTTACAACGTATACGAATTAAAACTGATCTATTCTCATGCATGCGATTTGTGAGCTCTAAGAACCGATATTAATTGATAAGTTGCAGCGTTGTCTCATCCTTACGAGTTGAATACATCCGCAGCATTATATGATTAAATGCTATGAGGAAAGAAAAAATTAAGAATAGGCTTTACCCTTTATGGCAATAAAACAGGTGTTAAGATTTCGATTTAAAGCTTTCGTGACTGCAGGGATTCATATGCTTGGTTCTTTCGGTAAAGTCACGTAGAAGGGAAATAATAAAATAAAACAATAAAACTCTCACGACATTTCGATTGTAACACAAGCAATCATCATCAGGTGTGAAAACCACAGCAAGAAAAGTTTCTTGCTGTGGTTTTATTATTTTTATTTTATTATTTCCCTTCTACGTGACTTTACGGAAAGAACCAAGAATATAGGTGTTAAGATGTCCAAACACCAAATAGATAGCCTATTGCAATACATCGACTCTGCATTAATCACATATACTTGTGGCAAAACATGTAATCAAACATTCTCTGATAATACACACGTTGTCTTTGAAACTGATTGGCCTGCACCAGAGACAGCTTTGATTTGAAGTTTTGGTGACTGCAAGGATCCATACTCTTTGGTTTTTTCGGTAAAGTCACGTAGGTGAAAACAAAATAAAAATGAAAACAACAAAATTAAATGACGACGTTTCGGAAGCAACACAAGCCTCCGTCATCAGGTGTGACTGCTCCAGTAAAATTACTGTAGCATATAAAATATGTATAAAAGCGTATACAATTTTATACGCTACAGTAATTTTGTTGGAGCAGTCACACCTGATGACGGAGGCTTGTGTTGCTTCCGAAACGTCGTCATTTAATTTAGTTGTTTTCATTTTTATTTTGTTTTCACCTAAGTGACTTTACCGAAAAAAACAAAGAGTAGAGACAGCCTTCTTCATGGCCTTCTCTCACTACTGGCATTAAACCAGAGAACAAGCCAAAAGGCAAACAGTTACAAAGGCAATGCAAACATCGAAGCATTAATTGCTCAGGTTGAGAAGTTGTACAGGGTGTTTCAAAAAGATGGACCCAATTTCAAAGCAGAATTTTTCATGATGGCAACATCTTAAAACAAACGGTTTAATGAGTTATAAAGTTTTACTAACCATTTTATAAATGCTCTATGTGCCCTCCACCTGCTGTACAGACAACATTGAGACGATAGTTGAATTCGTCCCAAACGCCTCTCAAAGTGTCTTCTTCCACTGAAGTCACCGCTGCCGCGATTCTGATTTTGAGGTCATCCAGATTATTCGCTAATGGTGGCACAAAAATACGGTCTTTGACGTATCCCCACAAGAAAAAGTCGCAGGGTGTGATGTCTGGGAATCTTGGGGGGCTAAGAGTGTAGCGCCAAGTCTTGGGGTCCCGTGCGACCTATCCAACGTTGAGGCAGTGTATCTTGCGAATGACTGAGGCTAGGGGCTGTTTGTGCGCTGGGAGAGGCATCTCGCGGCAATCATTTGTAACTCTATGCCCCGCCCTTTCAAGTGGTAAGAGTTTCATTCAAGGGCGATTCGTGGTTGCAGAGATATAGCGATTTCAAATCGGGTCCATCGTATTAAAACACCCTGTATATCTATAGGACCTTTGATACTGGCAAAAAAGGTCCCATAGAAATGCCAATGAGGTGGGCCGGAGTAAGGAGCGAGGCGACAGGCTGTGAGCGTTTCTGATTTTTCCTCGCAGGTGTTTGAAGGGGTTCCGCCCCACCAGGTGTGCGAGCGCTTCCCCAGCCTCCTGCAGTTCACCTCCCAGGTGTCCAGGCTCGCTGTGAGCGAAATCAGGCGTCGCGCGGCCAACAAGTCCACAGGTATCAAATATTTTGTCCCTCGGGTGATAATTATAATTCCAAGAAGCTAACTAGCCGAACTGAGATATTTTTGTATTTTACCAGGTAAGGTCCACTGAGCTATCCACCTGGCCACAAATGATAGCTCAACGAAGTGGCTTATCATCAAGTGGACATTTATAGCAGCCAAATACTCTAAACGCATGTCGATTCTAAATGTGGAGGGAAAAACCGGAGGACCTGGAGAAAAATCAACGTGACCACCATGGAGAGAGAAACACGCAAACTCCAAATATACAGCGGGGCGTGAAGATCAGGATTTAACCCACGACCTCTTGAAAACATTTTAAGGCTTTTTCAATGAGTATCTTTCACCCATTTTCGCACCATAGGGGTTGTTTGACCATACTTCACTAAGACATTGAAATCATTTTTTGGGATTGCTATAGATTTCAAGTTTTTCTATCTTGATGCATAATTACTGAAATCTATATATATACAAAAAAATTCAAAGGATGATATTGATACAGGATTAACTTTTTTTTAAGCAATGCGAAGGCAATTTTTGAATATATTTTTTTGTCAGTCTGCTTTAAAATATTTCAAGAACAAAAATATATTTTAACGTCACCTTAATTTTGGGAAGGATTATCATAATGTGCACGCACACACCTCATGTGCTGTGTCCCAGTGCGCGGTGTGTGCACGCTGGTCGTGACGAATGAGTTAAATTTTTCTCTATTTTTTTTTAAATGTCATGCTAAGAGACGCGTATCTGGAGAAATAGCTTTTGCGTGTTGTTTTGGCCACAGCTGCCGGAGCTTTCGAACAGCTGCTCCAAGGTTTAATTAAGTCCTCATCATAAATCCGCGGGCATTGGTGGTACTTGTTAACATCCTTGAGTTCGCCACAGCTTATTTCTCGATGTGCTGCTGTCTTTTAGATTTAAAGCTTTCGTGACTACAAGGATTTATACTCTTAGGTTTTTTCGGTAAAGTCACGTAGGTAAAACATTTTCATAAAATAATAATAAATAATAAATGAACTTAATTACATTTTATTGAGTAATTTTCATGTATTATTATTTTATTAAATAACAAAATGAAATGTAATTGAGTTATTTTCATTTATTATTAAATTTTATTTAGTTATTTTCATTTATTTTCATTTTATTATTATTATTTTTACCTACGTGACTTTACCGAAAAACCCTAAGACTGCAAGGATTCATAATCTTAGGTTTTTTCAGTAAAGTCACGTAAGTAAAAAATAATAACTGAAAATAATTAAATTTTATTTATTTATTTTTATTTATTATTATTTTTATTAAATAACTAAATGTAATTAAATTTCGTTATTTTCATTTATTATTAAATTTAGTTATTTTCATTTATTATTATTTTATTTTATTATTATTATTATTTTTTACCTACGTGACTTTACCGAAAAAACCTAAGAGTATGCTGCTGTCTTTTTGCTCCAAGGGAAATTCACTGTGCCTGGCGTATGTGATTAAATGTGCGCATATCTTGTGTTACTGTCCAAGTAAAGAGCACATTGGTCAGTACTGTACAACAATTTACCCGTCATTGTCTCTCAGAGTTGATTGTCATCGGACTCTAAATCAGACGACGCTATCTATATCAGATGACTCTCAATCAGAGGGCTCTATATGTATCTATACTCATGCAGTGGGTTTATTTACTTAGTTGAGTAATAAACCTCCCAAAACAGTAACTTGCAGTTTGGTTACATGTTAAATTATTTAAGTTATCTATGGTAACAGGATATTTTCAAGATTTTTCATGGCTTTCGGGAAATATGCTGCGGAGAAATACACAAATGTATTATTTAGAAAGTCTTGAGATTTTCATGGACAGATATTGCCGATGGATTTTGTTGCCCCTTTGAAATGCTAATCTCACTTGACCACTACACAGAACCTCATTAAGATTTATAAGCACATTGCCATGGTAACTCTTTTGCAGAATCAGGCCTAATTGGGGAATTTAAAACAAGACGGATTGTGTAAATCTCTGTGGCGATCGTAGCAGCTTATAATGTTCATGCCACGTGCTCAAAGTAAAATTCCACGCACATATACAGGTCCGTGAATGTGGACCAAAAGAAATGTTCATGCCACGTGCTCTTCACGAAAAAAAGTTGCACGCAACTTGTCCCGATACGTTTGGCCTTTTCTTTGCCCTTGGGGGCGAGTACATGGCACATACCAGAGGATCACTTAGATGCCCTGCTTGGGTTTGTGCCACCTTTGTGGCTGCCAGCCAGCTGAATCACAAAACACGTCGCAGAGCGGAGCGCATACCCCGACTGTCCAAAGTGTGCTGCGGGTTTGTGATTACGCACAGTATGGGAATGACATTTCAAGGATCAACATCGATGTCGCAGCAGTTTCGAAAGTGCATTGCTCATACTCAAGCGTGTGTTTGAGACTGTTTTTACTTTTTACTTTATTGCCTCTTCAAAACAATAACTTAGACTCACGGGTTTGGGCCTTTTGGAAGGTGGTCTTCAATTATAGCTGGTTGAACTTGTCCATAGGAAGAAAAAAAAAATTCATATAATGATTTTGTGTTAAAAAAGTGACTTTTTCATTATCCATAATAGAGGTTTTTGGGTTAGAGCGCGTTAATATAAATGTGTTGTTAAACCCGCCACCACCTGACACAGCCGACTAGTAAGGTTTGTCACGTGAAAAAAACACCGGTGTGCTGTACTAGTAAAGAATTGACACGTTTTATTTACGTGTCAAACCTTACTAATTGACTGCGTCGGGCAATGGCGGGTTTAACGACACATTTATATTTATACGATCTAACCCAAAAACCTCTATTGTGGATAATATTGGTCGCGAAAGCCTACGTGTTAAACTGACTTTTCAAATTATTGACCGCACACATCTATAACCTACAGCAGCAGCAGCAGCCCTTGAAAGGATGCCCACATAGTACCAGTTTGTGGTAGGCTGGACCACATCTTGTCGTGGGGTGCGTTTATCTTTCAAAGGTTCTCGATACTGCAGACCTCCCCTTGAGCTCCCCCCCCCCCTCTCAGAGCTCATGGTTTCACCCGCACTTGGCCTTGCAGAGGCAGCTAGTCGTGCCATTGTGGAGTTCCTGGAAGATACGATTGGAGAGGATGACAACCCAGGCTGGAGGCTTCTCACAACCATCAACCTCTTGTCTGGAACAGGGCAGGTAGAATGAGCTCACACATTCCCTTTGTGCCGACACCTCACAGCAGCCTAACTTGTTTTAGTTGATGCTCAGATGCGATTTTTTTATGCATCGGTTTAGGTGTTGGCAAAATTATTGGGTGTTGGGAAATCAGATCTGGTGAAGGCTTTGAACTCATCATGGTTGGCAGGTGTGTAGTGATGTACCCCCCTTTGCCGTTGATGTGAAGAATTACACACCTTGTGAAGAATTACACACCTTGGGGCTGCTAAGATCAACACTAGATTTTATTCTCTAAAGCAGACGAGTTTCCTGCACGGAAAAATATATATAAATTTAAACTCCTCATTTGCGCCCATATATTTATGATACATGTACTGGAAACATACTGCACGTGCATTTCTGTGACGTGTTTTGCATAAAATTAAGGCTCTATTTGGCAAAGCACCGTGGTACTATTGTATTATTAAACAGAGCGTGGGTGGATGGTTGCATTCACTCAGTTGCTCATATAAACTGGCACAGTTGCTACGATGAAGGGTCAGGCAGGCTAATGGATGGAACCCAACTGTAATGGAAAATAAAATGCGAAAAGCTGCACCATTTTATTTCTCGCGCAAGAGGCTGGATGCCCGTTTTTTGGAGAAAGGGCCTTTTTGTCAGACTTGTCAAGTCTAAAAAATAACCAACAACAAAATGCTTGAAATGTATAAAAGCACAACGTTGCACAAAAAAATAGGCATTCTCAAGCAGTATGAGAATCGGGCCCATGGATGTCACGTAACTGATCGTCGAACGAATGCGGCTTTCGCAGAAAACGGTGGACTGCATGACAACGATGTCGCTGCCTTCCACCCTCGTCAAGTGTCTGTACCTCTTCTTCGACCTCCCGCCCGCGAGCCGCTGGGAGGGCGACCCGCGGCCCGACCCTGTCGCCCTGGAGAAGCGGGTCAACCTCCAGACGCTTTTCGTGCAGGTGCTTGGCAGCGTGGGGAGGGCTTGCACGGAGTTCCTGGTGAGAGCGGTGTTAATGCCACCCGCAGGACCCTGGCAGCATGGGGAGGGCTTGCACGGAGTTCCTGGTGAGAGCGGTGTTAAAGCCACCCGTAGGTGCCTGGCAGCACGGGGAGTGCTTGCACGGAGTTCCTGGTGAGAGCGGTGTTAAAGAAACCCGCAGGTGCCTTGCTTAAGTGGTTCCAGTGCGGTGCGATGTCTGGGTGTAAGTGTCAATGAAAAAGCAATAGGAATATTGTCAGAGTACGGCAATTTAAGGCTGCGTCTGAAACTGGGAGTTTTGTGTGAGAATTGTTATTTTCCCCCTATGGTTTTCACTCATCGCAATCATTGTCACTTTCAAAAATACCATAGCCACATTGATGCTTTGATGTGGCAATTCAATGACAGCATTGCTGCAGATAACAATTGAGATGGACAATGTATGTAACTTTTTTTATTCACTTATTTGGCCTACTCTGAAAGAAAGCTTATTTTCTGGACAATGAGATTTTGTGGGTGATCAGGTTTTTTTCCAGGTTAACCCTTAATTTCACTTTACTTGCATCTCACGTTTCAAACATAATACGAAACATTTAAAATCTCATTCAAACCAAAATAAAACAAACATTGTGATCACCTCCTCTAAAAGTATACGATGTTTCAGAGTAAATTTTAGTCTTTCTTTACAATTTTTTTTTTTAGGATTGTGTCGTTTTAACACTCAAACGTTTACACCATATTATCCCCTGATTTTGTTTCATGATACTTACTCAAAGGTCTTTTGCAAAATGTTACATATCGTCTCGATCTGCTCTCACTTGTAAAGATAACATGACGCGCGAGTGTGCGAGAGCTGCCTGCCCCCGATCGCGCTGACGATGGCGGGTTCCGTGCGCGGCAGATCCTGGTCCGGCTGTGCCGCTACCCGTCCCCAGCAGAGGAGCTGGTGCAGAAGGACGATCTGGCGCTGCTGTTCGGTGCCGCCACGTCCTGGTGCCCCCCGCATAACCTGGCGTGGCGGAGGAGTGCCGGTGACGTCCTGCGGGCCGTGTCGCGCCACGGCCTCACCAACAATGTAATCCGATACCTCCACGGTGAGCACCTCCGGCTGGGCCCTTCCCCGGTCTTGCATCCTTGCTGCACTTGTCCTGGTTTTTGCCAAGATTGTCCTGTTTTAGAGGTTGAGGTCATTGTCCTGGGAAATGTGTAAGTCTTCCCAGGATTATTATTGGAATTTTTTTCAGTTGGGTAGTAATACACCACTCAAGACAATGCATTGACATATATATGTCCTGTCTTCCGATTGTGAGATGTTGTGAGATGTTCTTTCTTTGATATAAATGTTCTTCCTTTGATATAAAGAAAGAACATCTCAATAAAAACTAAATAATTTTTGTATATATATGTATCTGGCATGTGTCCCAAGCTTAACGACAACAGTTTGAAGCTCCCTTAATAATAAGACTAAAGTTACACCCGTGGGCTCCATTGCAGAAACCCGTTTGACGTCACAGTGACGTCACTCAAATAAAAATTTTTGTGCAAAGTCTTGCGACGAGCGTGCTCATCGAGCCGCGAGGAATGCCAACCAAGCGGCCGATGCACAACGCGCCTCCGATGAGCACGGTCGGCTATGTACGGCGCGAAAGACGTTCAACGTACGTACACAGTGACGTGTGGCCGCGTGCCTCCCGTGTGCTTTGCGCGTCACGCGCGGTGAGCAGAGAAGCAGTGCGTGGCGCGCTGCGTGCACACGGCGCTCAAGACGCCCGACCTGTCGGCGGCCGAGGCGGGCGAGATGCTCGTGTGGCTCGTGTGCTTCCTGCGCGACTCCAGCGAGGCCTCGCCCATCCTCATGGACGACTTTGCCGACTGCCACGGATACGAGGGCCTCACCGACTTCCTCCTCAGGTGCCCCCCCCCGTACGCACGGACGATGTAACGTAGCGTTGGCCACACCACCCCCTCATGTTCAATTCCGGCCTGCCTGAGATGCTCACTAACAGCGCTTTCACTTTGAGTCTATGCAGTCTACGTAGGGCACATTCGTGTCTTTTACGTTCTTTTCGCGAGCGTTCGCGGGCGTGTTTCTGTCGGTTGACTTGAACAGCTGCTCGCTAACAGCACTTGTCCCGGCAGCCAATTAGAGGCTGCACTCGGGGTCGTTGTCTTTACGTGCGCCCGAGCCTTTCCTTCGGGCTGCCCGGTTGTTTGGCCACCAGGCTGGAGGACTGCGAGGGCGAGGAATGCAGCGACACGCTGCGCGACCTCATCATGCTCGTGGCGTCGCTCACCACGTGCGGGGCTACCGAACTTCGCGCGACGACCGGAGGCAGCGCCAGGGCCTTCGTCCTGCCCGGCTTCATCCTGCCCCAGCCGTCTGGGAGGGGTAAGGTAACGCCCAGTGCCACCATTTCCCTCCCTGCCCTCCCCTCCCGTCACTCTGTGCCGTTTCGCCACTGTCCGTTCCACCCATTTAAAAGTTGTCCCTTTATTCACCGCTGTGTCATTACCACACGTCACTCTGCCCGCTTAATATCAGATTAATGATGATGGCTGGGACGATTAAGGCACGGGAATCGGTTCCGTCACAGAATAATGCTGTTGATGTGATGTTGCTGACAGGTTGTTAATGGTGTTGTTGTTCCTGGAAAATGGTTTCAGTATAATGAAATAATATTGTGTAATTTATTTCCTGATTCACATTTTAATGAGGCAATTTATTTTAATTGGTAAACTTGGGAGACCGTGACCTTAATTGTCCAGCATGGGACTGTGGCTGCTTAAATATCACACCTGTGCAAAATTCATCCAGAATTAAGTGCGGCTACGGGGTGGACTGGTGGCGCAGTGGTTAGTTCACTGCACTACAAACCCGCCATCTGAGTTCGATTCCTAGCCATGCCTACGTGGAACCGGTCCTCGAATCCCCATTTCACCAATCCACTGACCAAAAGGATGAGGGATGGTATTCCAATGCCTGAATGGCATTGGAATAGTTTTGATACAGCAGTGGATTGACAAAGTCCTGTATTGTAATACTTTATGGTTTTGATAATAAAATGCATTGCCGTTCGCATGAGAGTCAAGTGATGTATTCCGCTCTGCTTCACGATTTTTTCGTACCCCTCCCAGCGCCCATCAGTTTCCCCTCGCCGTGTCAACGCCGTCTCCTTTTCGCGCAGGCCTCAGCGTGCGCAACGTGCAGGCCTTCTCCGTGCTGCAGTCGGCCTTCGTGCGCTCTCACGGCGAGCAGCTGGCGCGCGCCACCCTGGACGCCATGGCCAGCGTCTACATGTCCGACCGCGCCAACTACTTCATACTGGCGTCGCAGGGCCCCGGGGGCGGCAACAATGGCAGCAACGGCGGCGGCAACGGCGGCACGGGGGGCAAAGGTCACGAGGCCTCTGCCGCCCTGCACGGGAAACCGGCGTCGGCGCAGACGCGCTACTTCGAGATCCTCGACTACGTCGTGTTCCAGCTGCGGCACGCGCCGCGCGCCGAGCTGGCCGGCGTGGCCGCGTCTCTGCGCGCCAACGCGGGGGGGCCCTCGCCGGGGCCGCTCGGAGCGGCGGCGGCGGCCGCGTTGCTGCGGTTCGCGCGCCACGCCCCGCCCATCTTCCGCGAGGTCTACCGGGAGGCGGGCCTGCTGGAGGCACTCGTCGGGGGCCTGCACCACTACGCCGCCTTCCTCAAGAATGCGGAGGAGCGCGAGGCAGCCGGAGGAGACCGTGAGCTTCCTCCCCCCCCGCCCCGCCTAGCTTGCGAGCCGTGCAGCCCTCCTCTGCAAATATTTAATCTCCCTGTTCTCCCTTTTTTCATTCTACTCGTTACCGAGTCCTTTCCCGCACGTTCCATTGTCACGGTTGGCTACGTACGGTGCAAAAGAAGTCCAACGTACGTGCATACTTGTCACATCGATGATGAAGCTGCTCCGCTGGACGCGCATTCCAGCTTTGCTATAACATCGGTATAAAGTCCTCCTAGTTAAATGACACTGCTCTCTGTGTCCACCTTAATCTATATTTGTTACTTTTCCTCTCGACCATATGTCACCAGCGTTCTACCAGGTCATGCATGTCACACCTGACTATGACCAAGAAATTTGAGTTTTTGTCTTTCTCTTATGGTGTACAGTCTGACTTGATCACTTCCGTTGGTTCTGCTTGCTAGGCCACGGAATACGTCACGGTCTTGACTTGTTTGCCAGGCACTGCATCTCTGTTGTTGTAATGACGAGTTTGTGAATGAGGTTAGGACATGCTTTAATTTGTGTGAAGTGTAATGTGTGAAATATGTTTACACTTTTTTTGTCTGTTTTTTGTTAAGTAATGTGAATTACTTAATTTGTGTACAATGTGCATTTGAAGTAAATCAGGTGTCTCTATCTGTTAACGTAACGGTACGTCAATGATTTGTTTTAATGTTTAGAGTCTGTGGGTGTTCATAGACAACTGAGGGAGCGGTAACGTTTGCCGCCCGCTCAGGCATTGTAGATGGATCAGTCAAAGAGTGGAGTGAGTACGCCTGCTTGGTGCTCGAAACCCTGACCATCATCTTGCAAGGATCCAACACCAACTCAGGTACCCGAGCGTGTTCCAGCAGCAGCAGTACCAAACCGCGCTCACAATAACATTACCATTGGCACTTTGTAATAAAATATGTCAAAAATAAATAAATGATACAATGTGTTGGATGTGAAGGCGTTCTCCATTCCATATCAGTCATGGAGGTTGTTTGGCCAAACTTCATCATGCTGGACAGTGTCAGTTGGTAAAGGGGAGAAGAGGCTTAGGGTCGCTTTAGACATCACTGATGTTAGCTTGTGGCCTGGTATCTAATTGAGGTCAGCCGGGTCAATAGCGAAGTGTGCTAACCGCTGCACCACCACTCTTTTCCCGTGTGTCGGGCAACTGCCCCCAAACAATGACCTCGCAGAACAACAGTCATCTCAAGTCGCTTCAGTCGGCTCTTTATCCCCACCAATTGGAATCAAGATCATCTGAATCAAGATGATGCACTTCTGTGGCCGTCTGGAATGCTCTTCCTTCCGATATTAGGAAAGCCACTGGAGCTCCTCACTTTTAAATCGAGATTGAAAACTCCTTTGTTTAGAACTGCATTTTGCATCTAGTTTGTTGTCCTTCCTCCGCACCTCCTATTAGCACGGTCGGCTACGTACGGCACGATGAAATAAGTTAATCCTACGTACGTGAGAATACGCCGCGTACCAGGCGCGCACGGAGGGAAGAGCGTTCACCCCCCGCTGATCGCCGCCGCGGTATGTTGTCGCCCGCCAGACGTGTTCCGGGAGTGCGGCGGGGCGCGCAGCGTGCACGCGGTGCTGCGGCACCCCGCGGCGCGCACCCGGGCACTCGCCCTGGAGCAGCAGCTGCTGCTGTCGGCGCGCGGCGAGGAGGAGATGATCTCCATGCTCAGCCTGGCCAACTCGCTCGCCACCGCCTCGCAGCTGCGCCTCCGCGCCGACATCCTCACCGTGAGTCCGCGGCCCGGGGCGGGCGAGCCGTCCAGGAGGAGGTGGAGGGAAATGAGAGGAATAACAGGCGGTTGTTAATGCTAACTAACTGTGAAACGTTTACGCGTTAGTTGCTGCCCGTGTGTCCGTTCGTCAACCCATAACAGGGTGGGGGCTGAGGGGAGGCACTATAATGCTCATAACAATGATTCAGTCAGAACTGATCTCGGGCGTAGTTGTGCCGCTGTTAATGGACTCGATTGCGTTGAAATCCACAACATTTTGAGATGCACATCAGAGAAAAAAGGACAATTACAAATTCATGAACGTGTCTTGCGCCGAACAGCACCCAATCAGCTTCAATCTTGCCAATTAAAGACTTCCCGGGGACAAACACGTGTTGAAAAGCATTACGGAATCCATATGTACTTGTTATTTTTGCCAACTTGTTAATCGTCTAAATGCAACCGCACGTTCAGAACACTGTGCGGACACTGTGGGGGGGAGGGGGGGTCCCTGCACCGCTGACGTCATTGAAGCAACAGGCCCTGGGAGAGTCCCCACTCCACCGGTCCGCAGCCGCACCTCGCTCCTGCTCCTCTGACATTAACACAGGGCTGTATAACAGGTCCACGGGTGTGTCATAGGATGCGCGACGCTTTAGATTCGCCGTAATTTAGGCTTTGAAGCCGCCGTCGCCGCTTGATGGAGGCTGCCTCCTTCCCTCGCTCGCTCGTTCGCTCTCTTTCGCTGATCAAGCTCACCGGGGGGAAGCGTTGCTGCGGTTGGTCTGTGTTGTTCTCTGCAACATACAGGGTGTCCACGACGTCCCGTTGCCCCCCCCCCCCCCCCATGACATTTCGCAGCGCCATCACATTCACAGCATTTCACTTTGGGCTCTTAATTATGCAGAGGTCACCATCGTTCTCACGACATAGGAATATCTTCTTGGTTCTCTCGGTAAAGTCACGTGACTTTACCGAAAGAACCAAGAAGATGAATCCCTGCAGTCACGAAAGCTTTAAATCGACATGGGAGTAATCTACGCTACATTCTGTTGTTCCATCTTGCTCTCAGGCGCTGCTGGGCGTCCTACGCGAGAGCCACCGGTCGCGCCGCGCCTTCCGCCGCGTCGGGGGCTTCGTCTACCTCCTCTCCATGCTCGTGTCCATGGAGTCGTCCCTGTCGGCGGGCCAGTGCGGCAGGGAAACCCCGGAGCGGACCGCCGAGGTGGTGGAGCTGACCCGCACGACGCTGCACGCGCTCACCGCGGCGATGCGCTGCGAGCCGGCCAACGCGCACTACTTCCTCACCGAGATCGGCTACGAGAAGCTGGCCGACGCGCTGCGCTTCCTCGGCTGCTTCGCCCAGACCCGCGACTTGAACCCTGCGCCGGTGCCCGCGTGCACCCCGGAGCAGGTCTCCTTCTTTGCCGAGCTGATGGAGGCCGACTCGGAAGACGGCGTCGTCGGGGACTCGTGCCCTCCGACCCTCGTGCACTGCGGCCGCGTCTTCAGCCACCTCTACAAGATGGCCACCGATTCGTTCGACCGGTGAGGCGTTCGTGAAGCGCAGCCCGTTAAGCATTTTAATTCTGCTAGTAAGGGTCATGATAAAGGTTGTTTTTTTTCATGGGCTGGATCGCGTAAATGTCACTGTGTCGTTTACCCACCACCACCACCGCCCGACACAGCCAGTTAGTAAGGTTTGTCACGCAAACAAAACGTGCCAAAGAGTACCGACTCGACAGTAAATCCAAAACATTTACAGTTTGAGTAGAATGGTGCCTGGGATTGTGTCAGTTCATTAGAGCAGGTTTTTGGCACACTACAGCAAATCTATTTAACAAGTTAGACGTTTCGACTACAGAAATTGCGGTCCTCATCGGAATTAACTTTCCCCGCTGTAGCAATGGCATTATGTACACAACTCAATCTACACTCTGACCATGGAACCCACTGCATTCTAGATTCCTCTCTACAGATATGGGTGTGGATTCACATCTATTTTTGTTATATTCAGGTGGGTGGGGGGGTGCACGGGTGAGACGGTGGGGGTGGAGTGATTGAGGGAAGATGGCGATGGATGGCTTTGTGTGTCCGCGGGGACCCCATCGCGGTGGTCGGGTCATTTCAGGCCTGGGGTCGATACGATCCACTTGCTGTTGTTGAAACGTCTCATTTGACGTAGAAAGACCGCAGTGTCCAAACCTGTCGCGAATGTTAATTCGTCGTGAAGAAACGTTTAGCAGGGGAGCCGCGTCAATATTATTGGGAGGCCCTGTTCTAAACGCTCATGGAAAATATGTGATCGTGGTGGCAAGGGTTCTCTACCGTGATGTTGGTATGTAATGGCCTACTCTGTTAAAAAAGAAACAAATGTGATGCGAGACCTAATGTCCCTTTAGAGGCTGGTGCGCACACTGATGATATACCGTGCAATTTAGTTCATGAATCAGTAATCAATCACATGCAATTTGTTTTTGGTATGTTAAATATTAGCAAGTGCTAATTAATAAATATCAAGCCAGTGGTTATTAATATTCATTTTTATGAAGCAATTTGACTGAAGTGGTAGCACAGTAATCAGCGCTGTAATCAGCGCTGTAATTAGCGCTGTTATTAGCGCTGTAATTAGCACTGTAATGAGCACATCCTGCTTTGAAGCAGGCTGCTGAAGTTTGATTCCCAGCCACGGCCAATATCAGTAGCAAGTAACTCTTGAACAGGTCCCGGGCAACCTACCTACAACCGGCACCGATCAGTGGGGTGAAATGTGGTCAAACAAACTCCCAAGACTGCCATGATTGTGGGGAGAGGCCTTAATCTAACGTGTAGATTGCCAGAGGGCTGTACGTCGTGGATTTTTAAAGTCCCCCACCTGCATGCACAAGCTGTAGAAGTTTGAAAACAGGATAATTTTGCACTTTTGAAGTCTTAAGCCAGATATTATAGTTGGTTGACTGCTGGCGTTAAAGATCCTGGCAGCTTTGCATGGAATAAAAATGTCTTTACTCAAAACAAGCCGTATATTAAAGTTATACAAAGGGGCAACAATCCCCATGTAACGCATGAGTACTGTGTGGGCCAAATGTTGTTAGTGGGCACTCGGATACACGAATTCACGTGATTATTAAGTAAGTGGCAATTGTCATCGGCATGCTGAGAATTGAAATTCTTTATCTTCTGTACGCGTGGAATTCATCACATTCCCTTTCACGCCTCTCCAATTTGGCCGTTGTTGCCGTGTCTCCGGGTCCTAACTGCCTTTTTCTTTCTCTGGGTCTGTCGCTTCATTGCGGGCTGTGATGGCCACTTTCTTCTGTCTCTGTGCTAGCATGTCTGTTCTGGAAGCATGGGCTGACGGGGAGGGCACTGTTCTTCCTTCTCCCTGGGCCTCCCCTTCCCCTCCCAGAACCAGGTACTACGGGAATACAGGGATTATGGCCTCTTGAGCCGATGTCCTGTATATATAGAAAAACACTAAACGCTTTTTTGTTGCTCTTGTTTTCAAACTCTCTTTCGCTGATCAAGCTCACCGGGAGGAAGCGTTGCTACGGTTGTTTCCGTTTTGGGGTCTCTGTTGTTCTCTGCAACATACAGGGTGTCCACGACGTCCCGTTGCCCCCCCCCCCCATCACATTTCGCAGCGCCATCACATTCACAGCATTTCACTTTGGGCTCTTATTAGTCCAGAGGTCACCATCATTCTCACGTCAAAGAATAATCTCCGCTACATTCTGTTTTAAATTTTACTTGTCTCCGCCGTTATGTTATCTATATTGTACATCACATACACGGCCCTTTGTCAACCTAATGCTTGATGAGGACCTTCCCATGCCTTGTGGGTCGTGGGGGTAATATGACGATCCCTCACCGTGCTGGTCAGTTGAGTGGGGGGGTTAGTGAAGGTGGAGAGCATAGACATGGAATAATAGTACAGTACAACAATAGGTTTTCCTGCACTGCTCTCTGTTGCTGCCATTGTATCAAATGCAACATAGTTTTAAGCATGCATACAGACTCTGGTAACATCGGGGCGACAGGGCATCGTGGATGTTATGAAGCCATAGTTTGTCAATTCATTTCTTAAAACCGAGGTTTCATTGACATTTCCCGCAACACCACGCACACATGACTGGCATTCCCTGATGGATAGAGTTGATTAATCAGCCACTGCTTGAGATCACCAAGTCTTCACCGTGTGCGGGAGCAGGTTGATATATTCTAGTGGGGACAGCAAATCAAATTGGTGGTGGGTGAATGGAAGCTGAGGAATTAAGAGGATAGAGTAAACTAAGGTCACCAGGTTCATAGCACAGTGCAATAATCACTGTGTCACCACTATATGGTTTGGTAAATGTTATTAGTGCGAGAGAACTCCACCTTGACCTTTTATTCAGTTTGTTGAAATTGAAAGCCCTTAGTTGAGGCATCTTAAGAGGTTCCTTTCGCTGTGGGAATGCACGACCACATATGTGTAACTCCTCCCAGCTCACTGTACCCATTGACTTCCCTAACCCTTTTTAAGTCTAAACCTGGACCTTTTGTCTGAGCTGTTATAACAGTTATAAAATCCCACAGCTCATGTCTTAAAGGCAACGATCGATACAAATGACACCATATAAAACGAGAGAGAAACAACTCAGAAAAAATACAAATTGGATGATAAAAATATGACAATAATTTAACCAAATCTTCAAACGATGTCCCCCCCCTGAATTGTAACACGCCATTAAGCACTGGGGCAGAGTGGTGATTCACTGCTTTCCTAGTCTTTCTCTTCATATCAGATTCACTTTGAGCTATTTTATTAACTTTATGCATTTTCACATTCCTTTGTTTAAAATCCATTTACAAAATCGGTTCACTTGTGTACCCTGCCTGCTCTTCCCATACAACGTCTTGATAAATGCTCGCTGTGAATCCACGTCTTGTTGCACTGTATTCCTTTAGCCCTTACGGTCGTCCAGGTGTGTGTAATATCAGCAGTTTCGGCAATCACGATAAATCTCAGTGAAATTTCACATTCCTCGATTGTCGGTGACGTGCGTGGTCCCCGCTGGAGCCCCCTGTCTGTGAGCTTTCACGGAGGGCTCTCTTAAGCAATTTCATCAGTTTATTCTTAGCAATTTCTTCACGAGTGCCTTTTGAAAAATGTTAAACGTTTTGGCATCCCGAACAGGTTTCTCCTGTTTGTTCGTGACCTAAAAATAATCATCAGGGGGCAAAGTCCCTTCCTTTCATTTGTTTTTTTCATTGTCTTCATAATATGGCCATTATCACCTGCCGCTAACGGACACCCATATAGGTTCAAGAGAATACTAAGTTAATAATATTCTTTTTTATCATGAAAGCCTCAATTAGTTTTAAGACTTTCTCAGGAGGGTACATTTTTGAGCGTTTGGCTTGTGAGAGGAAACCAGAGTACTTGGATAAAACTCATATGCAGGGAGTAACACTCAAAGATCTGTACAGATAGATTCAATAATCCAGTTCTGTACTGCTATCTCCTAACCACCTCACAGACCAAGCCTTCAATACCCAGGCAGTATCCCATCCAATTACTAACCAGGCTCAACTTCCGGAATCTGTAACGCTCAAACAGCTTAAAGTGTGAATTGATTGTAAGCCATGCTGGATGAGCACTGCATTGGGTTTACCATCATCAATGAATAATTTCAGCACAAATATCAATGCTTTGCTTCAATAATGAATTATTGGCTCAACGGCTTTGTTTAATTCACAGGCGGGCACTCTATGGGATGCCCTGTAGGCCAATGTCCAACGATTGGCAGGCCACGGGCTTCTTTCAGGCGAGCCCTGACCCTGCCTTTCTGGTGCATCCTGGCGCCGTCCTGGCTGCAGTTGACCTCCTCCCCTCCGTTGTCTCGGCAACTGACCCACAGGTAACTCCGTAGTCTGCACGTTGAAATTCCAAGCGCAAGTTTCTAAACTTGTTTTTAGAGGTTTGTCTGCAATTATATATATATAGATTCATGCTGTAATGCCCCTGCAGCAAATGCTCTACATGACTGTGCTGTGTAGGTGTGTGATTTTGTGATAATTTGGCAATTACATTGACTCAACTTGAAAATAATTCATAAACACACTTTCACAGTGCATGGAGGAGTCAGCAGCAATCCATGCTTCTTAGAGTTGTATGAGACAGTTACTAATTTTAGAATCAGTATTTTTTTCGCAAAAACATTTTTCCTACTTTTTTTCCTCCATATTTTACTCAAATTCATTTGTGGTTTATTTTTCAGTCGAATTTTTTTCCCCTGAAGTATATTAACTTTTACTAACACCTAACTTTGCATACCTTTTCTCTGCAAAGGACATGGGTAATTTTAAACAACGTGGCAATCCAATACATTAAATGAGTACTTCATCGCAATTGGTTCTAGGTTTTGTTATTTTCCTCCGTTCCCTTCCTGTGTCACCCACTATGCAGATTCTATCCTCACATTTTCAGTCCAGGCTTAAGGCCTTCCTCTTTCCATCCACCTATAAACAACCATTTGCATCTAATAATGTCTTAATTAGCACGCAAATTATATTCCCCTGCTGCCTGTTCTTCCTAGCTTTCCCGCCTGACGTAAGAAAACATAAATCCCGATCTTTTCCCTCAGTCCACCAATATGCACAGCATATTGATATTCGGTCGCATTTAGACGTACGCTTTATAAATTTAAATTGTGTTTGCAGTGCGGTATTCCAGAACACTTGATGAATTGTCCTCGGAGAGACGGACATCATATAACCCAAGTGCAGAAAAAAGTAGTCCATAGGCGCCCCTCAGCCGCGTCAATGACTATTTGCGTGGCGCGGCGGTGGTGGTCTCGGTGGTGCAGCGTGCCGTGGCGCTGCAGTGCGCGGTGGTCGACCGCCTGGGCTTGCTGCTGCAGTCGGAGCGCAGCCAGCAGGTGCTGAGCGAGGCCGGGCTGGCGCGGCGCCTGCTGCTGCGCTGCTGCGGCGCACTGGCGAGCGAGGCGCACCCCCTGCACGACGGGCTCCAGAGGGCCTTCGAGCGCCTCGCCTGTCACGGCCTCGAGCCGCCCGTGCTACGGCAAGTGGCGGGCGACCCTCGCGCACGCTCGCAAAGCGTGAACGCGCGCACACGCAGCTACGATGCGGACGCACGCTTCTTACGCTCGCGCGCACGTGCACGTTTACGCATACGACACACGAGAACAAAAAGACAAAGATGCCCTGCGTAGCCTCAACAGACTGTTGGGGGGGAATGCTGTTAGCGAGCATCTATGAAGGCCGGCACAGCACACAAGGAATCATTGATTCATATAGATTCTTCAGCTCATCGTGCGTGTGTGTAGGCATCGATGCCTCTTTATTCATAAATGTTTGTAATGGCTTCATGTGACCCCTGCAGCAGCTGGTGTCGGTCACTTCATTCACCGCAACGGTAAAAAAATATATAACCGAATGGCGAGTACGGATCATAACAATTTGTAGACCCGCTGGGATTCGGGAGAGATTGAATGGTTTCATCTCTTGAGATTACGGTGATTATGATGATGACGACGACGACGATGATCGTGACGACGGACTTGTCGGTTGCAGGGCGTTCCTGCGTCTGGGGAATCCCCTGAACTGTGCGGCGTGGGACGAGCGAGACCTCCTGACGCACCGTGTGCACAGGGGCCTGGACGTGTGCCACGACCCCACCTCGCTGGGTAGCGGAGCCCACTCTCACAGACCAGTCTCGCCCCCCTTTGGGCATCGTCAATTACCAGTGAAAGCTCATTTCTTTAAAACTGCTTTTTGTGTTTTAGTTTATTGTCCTTCCCCCCGCACCTCCGATTGGCACGGTTGGCTACGTACGGTGTGAAAGAAGTTCAATATACGTGCATACAACCAAACGTTGGCCTGCTATCATTCAATCTGTGAACCCAAGTCTCGACTGAAGAAGAGACCCTTAAAGCCCAATGTGTTATCATCTTAACTATATATAAAGAAGGTGGATGTACTTGCCTGAGACCAAAACACCTGGAATGAGCCCAATCTCATCGGATCTCAGCACTTAAACAGGGTTGGGCCTGGATAGTACTTGGATGGGCATCACCATGTGAAAAACAGATGTTCTCTGTCAAATTTCTAAGCTCTATATATAAGCTACATGTGGCAGAGAACAGGGCAGCAGAATCCATTGTTGTGATGTACTATGCTCCCACGTCTATATACTTCGTCTTCAATCCGCACTGACCAACATGGTGAAGTATGGTCAAACAATCCCCACAACCGACAAAGCATGGGGAGACCCGCATCCAGCAAGGGATTGACAAATGGGCTAATGTATATCGTCGTAACTAAAAATGACATTTGCATGCTGGGTAAATTCACTTGCTCTGGCCATATTTTCAAAACATTGTCTTGTTCTGCCCCTTGCAAAATAATACTGTTGCTTTATATTCATCACATTACACGTATAATAGTTTATATTTGCATTAAAAAATCCCCCAATAATAATTTATTGGATTCCAATTCACTGTTCCACCATTAATAATTTAATACATTTGTTTTACATTACCATACAGTATTTCACAAAATAAGCATTGGTTTGATCAATGTCCAGCATTTACATTCTGTTTTTGTGCGTATGATATTCCATTTAAGTTTTTCCACCATTTATCATGCTTATTAGTCTGCTGATGTTTAAGGCTGTGGTGAGCGCCGGACTGAGCCAAATATTGCGTGCGTCGGTCGGGCAGATCCGTCGGTGCCGGGCCGGCCACCGGAAAATTGCCGCATCAGCCGGAGCCTCCTGCGCCCAGCCGAGGGCGCCGCCCTCCCCCTCACCCGCATCAAGTGCCTGGTCGCCATGACGACGCCCTTGCACACCCGCCACAACATGGCCGCCGTGCCGCCCCCTTTCTTGGAGTTCGACATGAGTGTGGAGGGCTTTGGGTCAGCAGCAAACATGTCATGATGTCTTTGGAACGTTATCTAAGTGGCACTATTAATAATGCATTGCTTTTACGTTTGTCCGCATGCCATGTCGTTGACACGATGATACATTTTGACGTTCGATATTCTTGTTGTGTGTGTGTGCCGTTTCACCGCGTTGTCAACCAGAGTAGTCAATAATAGATGTTTACTTTATTTTGTTTATGTTTTGTGTTGCTCTCAGCTGTCTCTTCCTGCCCAGCCTGGCCCCCCAGAATGCTCCTGGGGGGTCCAGTGTAGCAATCTCACCCACGGACGACTCCGTCACGAGTGGAATGGGCTCAGGTGAGCACTGCGCGAGGCACACCGTCGCACCTCTCCCCACGATTCCCTTTTGTTGTACACACCACGAATGCACGAACCTATGCACATTTAGAGCAGTGTGCCAATAGGGCTCTGTATCTGAGCAGCTTCATGGCCAAGCGCGTCGTACGATTGCTTATGCGAAGGAGACCTGTCACCCGCTTTGGTTGAGATGCCCCATCAATTGCAATGATTTATTGTTGAAGAATGCAGAAAATGCCTTTTACAGATACTCATGACTGCTGCTGGTAACGTTGTACCCTAAAATACAAAATGTATATAATTCTTGTAATATTTTATTTATCTCTTGCCCTGATTTGAATTTATTTATAATTTAACATTTTCTTTGCTGTTTCCTAAGGATGCCTTAGTTTGGCTCTCTGAGCCCTAGGGCATGCCCACTGAATCCTCTAGTCACCTCTTGTTTCCTTTCTTAAGAACGGTGAGCGTGTGTGCTTGTGGATGCACATGCCCGTGCATACACGCATGCGTATGCGTGCATGTGTCCGCGCGTGTGCATGCGTGCGTCAATGCATGCTCGACTTTGGAGGCCGTTTTATTATTCGTTTGTCTTTGCTTTTGAACGTGTTGAAGGGGACCCAATGGTCACAGCCGACAGACAGACGATAGACGTTTAAATCCCAAGTAAGAGCCCATCGAGACCAGACATCTCTTTTGCAAAGGAGACCTGGATCAAAGTAAAAAAAAAGAATTGTGCACGGCCCGTCAATCCACTGTTGGACAATGGGCTCCCCACACCATTCCAGGTTGTGGGGGTCATTTGAACATGCTTCACTACGCTGGTCAGTGCGCGCGAGTGAAGATGGGGAGCATAGATGTGGGAGCGTAGTGTGCGACAATGTATTTCGCTGCACTGTCCTCGGTTGCCCACGAGCTAAAAAATTCAAAACGTAACCACACATATATATGTCACGGCAAATGAAGTGAAAGTACAGTGAACCTTCAGTGTATAATGTTTTTCAGGGGAACAATAAATCAGGGAACGGTGATCCGAGTTGCGTAGACAAGGATTGTTTTGGGGCTTTCAACTTATCCGAGATGGGAAAGTGCACGGAGCAGGGACGTCATAACGAGGCTTCAGTTTACGGACATAAATACGAAAGAGCAGAGTATTGTATGCGAAAACATGATAAAAATGTAACTAAACGAAAAATGAAACGCAGTTTAAGATTTAAACACGGTGACAATTGTGGATTTGATTGCATCTTTTTAAAGTGAAAAGATGTTAGCTAAAAAACACACACGTGCATTCGTACCGTCCCAGTCGTGAATCCAGCACCCCGTTAAAGCTGACTTTGGAGGAATGGCATTAAACTGAGATGGTTTTTCTATGTAAATTGTTGCACGTGTGGTGGAGCATTGTTTTCAAATAAAGCATTTACTAATCGTCGTCGAAACTCGATACAAACGATTATATTCACACATTAAGGTTCGAAAAACTAGTCAATCTTGATGGTAATGGATATATATAATCACCTTAAACAAAAACGTATATCCCAAAACGAACTTTAACAACAACAAAAAAACACTTGACAGTGGGAGGAGATAATTTGACCAGAGCTCCCCCATTTTAAAGGGAACCTGCAGTCTCACCGGTCTCCCAACGTGCCCTTGAGTAGACCGCTCGATCGAACGGAACGCCGCCACGCTGACTTGAGCGTCCCTCCTGCGACAGGCGAGCGAGTCTTCCCTCCGCCGTCCGGCCTCTCCTACTCGGTGTGGCTCTGCGTGGAGCGGCTCGACTCTCCGAGCCAGGCGCACCCGGTGCGGCTGCTGACCCTGGTGCGGCGTTCCACCGGCTCGGACCGCCACCTGGCCTGCCTGGCGCTCTCCCTGCTCCCGCGCGACAAGGCCGTGCTGCTCTGCACGCGCGAGCAGCTCCTGCAGGAGATGGGTGAGACGCGACGGCGGATGAGTATCCCTCGTCGGAATGCAGTTACCGCACCGCCTTTACGTATTTATGCATGTGTGTTGAACTTCTTTCGCACCGTACGTAGCCAACCGTGCTCATCGGAAATGCGGGGGAAGGACAACGAGCTGAACACAATAAGGAGTTCTAAAGAAATGAGTTTTCAATCTATATTTAAAAGTGCATCGCTCCAGTGGCTTCGTAATATCGGAAAGAAGAGCGTTCCAGACGGCCGCAGAAGCGCATCTCAAAGCACACAGTACAGTGACCGTCTTTTTTTCATGGTTAGCCAAAAGCCACTGCGAGGATGACTGGAATTTGAATGATGGCTATGCTCCTTGATGAGATGGGCTATCCGATCGTTTAAGTAATTGATTACGATTACACCTACTGTTTATTTATTTGATTACTAGACTGAATGGGTAAACACGAAAATTGTTGTGATTATTTCAGTGTTCCAGCATGCGTGTGAGTTCTCTCAAGATACTTCCGGTTTCTCCAACTTGCAACATAGCTCTTTAGGAACTGGTCAGACATTCCCAAGCAAGACATACTCAAAGAGTGTGAGGCTGCGTTAAACTTGTGCAGTGACATAGAATTGGTCACTTAGCAGCATAGCGCTGGCTGCTGGCAGGGAAGGGGACCTGCAGCTCACAGCAGCCCTGACTGACAGCAGGCCACGTGATTGACCCGAGACAGATCTAGGGGAAAGGTCACGGAAGGGACACATCGAGAGCCCGCTAGTAGGTTCCAGAAAGGGGGCGTGGCCGGGGTGGAGCCAGGCCACGCTGACAGGATAAGAAGGGCCCCGGGAGGGGAACTCGGGGCTGTCGTTTGGAGTGGGATCCCCGTCGTTGCTACTGAAGATCGTCGCCTTCGTCGCTGTCGTCGTCACTTGACATTGCGCTGCTAGACGGTAGTTGGCTGTCTTCGTTCAGCGCCGTCAGTGTCAGACGGCTAGTGTTGTGTGTAGGCTAGTAACAGTGTAGAGTTGTGTATCAGCGAGAGACAGCAGAGTGTGTACCCGTGTAGGTTGTGTATTGTACAAAGTGTGCTCGGTGTTCATTAAAGAACTGCCTCCAAGAACTTACATCTCCAAGTCAGTCACTACACTTGTATGTATAAGAAACTACTTTTATAATATATTTTTTTCAAATACAGGTGTTGCCCCTTGCAGAAGTATTTGTTTTCAGATTAGTAGGTGCCTGTTGCATTTCTGCATTCCACAGACCCATGCCGATATTTCCCTCCAATGCAGAAATGTGACATCTCAGTGCTGTAATCTGTGTGCCCATATGCAAGTTTTAATAGCCTGCAGGTTTAATATGGCAAGGGGCGTGTGCCATTTTCTGTTAATTATTCGCTCACAAGTGCCCGCCCCATGATGCGGGGATAGCACAATTGTAATAATAATTGGGAAAAGACTAAAGAGAGAGGCATTTATGTTGGCGCTGTCACAGTACTTCTAAAACTATTTACTATTTTATATTTTACCAGGTAAGGCCCACTGAGCAAAATAGCTCTTTTTAAGAAGCTATCTGGCCACAACTGATAGCTCAACGAAGTGGCTTATCACGTGGAAATGTATAGCCAACTACTCTAAATGCTTATTGATTTTACATTTCGAGGGAAATTCCGGAGGACCCAGAGAAAAATTCCACGTGACCACAGGGAGAAAAATGCGCAAACTCCAAACATACAGCAGGCGTCAGGGTCAGAATCGAACTAACGACCTCCTGCATACCAGGTGAGGTAGTTAACATCTCGCCACCATGTACTTTTTTGACCACGTGCAGACGACAGCTCCCAGGATGGCTGCGTGCGGTTCGTGACACCGGAGCTGGCCCAGGAGGGCCAGTGGCACCACCTGGTACTGGTGCTGAACCGAGGGGTCCTCAAACCAAGCTCTGCCAGCCTCTACGTGGACGGACAGCTTGCTGGCAACACCAAGGTCGGCCACACCAACGCCCCCACCGTTGAGAACCCAGGCAGATCGCACTCCACCCGCTCCACTAATCTGGGCTCGCCTCTCCGACGGCCGTAGGGACGCGGCGTTGTTTTTTTTTTAACGAGAGACTCTTCGACGCTTGCCCCGTGTGCGTGCGGGACGCAGCTCTCCTACATCCAGGCGACGCCGGGAGGCCTGGGTAGCGCGGGCGGCCCCGGGGCGCCACCGCTCCTCTACGGCTACGTGGGCACGCCGCCCGGACGGCGGAGGAGCTCGCCGCTCGCGTGGCGCGTGGGGCCCGTGCACCTGATGGAGGAGCCGCTGGGCCACGCCGCGGTGGCCACCATCTTCGGCCTCGGCGTCCACCACACGGGATGCGTGCAGGCCGTGCTCCAGAGGGGTGAGCGTGGCGGTGGCGGTGGAGGAGGAGCGAGCCGTTAAAGTTCGCGATTTGCGGTTGTCTTGTTACTTTCACAACCTTTTAAGCTGTTGTTATCCTTCGCCCCCCTGCTCCGCACCTCCAGTTAGCACGGTTGGCTACGTACGGTGTGAGAGAAGTTCAACATATGTACATACGTAAGCTAAAAGCAGGGTTGAGCTTGGATGGGCAGCCAACATGCATACCGGGTGCTATAAATTACACGGGCTACGTGGTTGGGCAGCAGAGGGAAGTGTCGCGGAATCGATTATACCTTGTAGATCTTACAGGATGGGTGGGGGTTTGAGCCAAAGACCTGTCAGTGGGCAGGACCAAATAGAAAATAAACATACTTCTACGCTCCCGCACTCATCTTTAATAACTCACACTGACCAATCTGGTGAAGTATGGTCAAATAAAACCCTTCACAGTGTGCAGAGGCCTTCATCCAGTGGTGTACTGTATATTGTCGAAAGGGCTCTACATGAGCATCTGGTTTACTTCTCAAGCGAGCATGTGTTGCTGCTTATCTCTGTTTTTTCTCCGTGCTATATATATGTACATACGCGTATGCAAATTGCATTCATTCAGGTACCATCTGCACGCCAAGTTTGTCTTGTGCCACTTCACCCAAACACGGGGGGATGTTTTATTCATTAATGCAAGGATATAATAACATATCCTGATCGCCCTCGGTTGGTGGTGGAAATTCCACGTTCCTATGGCCAGGGCGATTTTACAATATGACAGCTCCTCTTGAGGTCTGATAAAGTAGCACTTGGCACCCGGATGGTTTACCAATCTTTGAACTTTTAATCTTCTGGCAGTGAGTCATGTGCTCTAGGCACTGCCCCCAGCCATCCATTTTTGTTATTTACTGTAGTACCTTGAATTCCACTGCAGCTGCGTGTTCATTTTAAACAGTTTTTATTTACCTACTGCATACCGTCAAACCCTTATCAGTGCCTAACTGGTCACCCCGTGCCCCTTATAAATGTCAACGTTCATCCTACAAAGCCCGTATTGAAATGGCTGTACGCCGTATGGACCTGAAAACTCAATTTCCCTTTACAAGAATACAGGTAAATCGTATGGGTTGACAACGATGCCACTGTCTATTTTATCAGCAGGCCCCTTTGGTTATCAGTTGATTACCACCTGGTTCTACATAAATAGCTTAATTTGGTTAACAAGAGTAATAAATAATTAATTGCTTTTGATGTACGCTTTGGCATCTCAGTGGTTGATTGGAGACCATTCATTACAATTGTTAATCAAGCTTAGAAACCTTTTCATATTACCATATTCTATATTTTATAATTGCCCTTATTACGACGGGTTTTGTCATGCAAAAACAACGTCACCATTTGTACAGGGATCGACACAGCTCTGTGATGTGTTTTTTCGGGTCGCACCGAGTGTTGCTCGGGACGACGTCCGACATTTCGCTGCACACGCTGGGAGCTTCTTCAGGTCACGGGCTTGGGCAGCTGCCGAGATTGCACCGCCCATCGTTCGGCATGCTGCCCCGACATTTCGCTCTCCCGCCCGCGAACACATCAGAGAGAGCTGCACAGGGCACAACCGGGGAAAACCCTGCACGGTATAATCGCTCGCCTATAAGACACAAGCACCGGAGAACGTTTATGAAAGCAAGCGTCTGCCATGGGTTTTTTTTTATTTCCCACAGCGACGGAAGGCAAGTCAGAGCAAGCGGGCTCGGCGACCGTGTCGCTGGTGCCAGAGGAGCGGCTCTCGTTTGGCCTGTACCCGCTCTCCGCCTCGCTGCTCACCGTCGCCAAGATCCGCAAGGCCTACAACAAGGCCGACAGCCGCGCCGTTGCCAAACAGGTGAGGCCTCGCTGGCGACTGGCACAAAGCCACGGTGCAAAGAAGGATTATATATATAGTGTAGGCATGCTGGCAGGCAGGCAGGCATCCGTTCGCAGTGATTCATTACGATTGCACAACACACGCGTCGAATTGTGCACGTGGGAGGAAATGTATTGTTGTTTGATTTGTGTAAATCACACATTTAGGAGTGAATAAAAGTGTACAAAACGAGACGCAAACAACGTGAAACAATAGACAGTACAAATGAGGCAAAAATAAATGATGAAATTGAATGGCAACCAGGAATTGTGACAGTTCACCAAATTGCGAGGCAGGTGAATCATTCTCTGCCGAAAGTACAGATCGCATTTAAGCACACGTTAGAGAATGCCCATAAGTTATGACGAAACTTGTGAGACAAAAAATCCGTGAAAATCTGTGTCAGCCTGGCCACTCTGATTCTTAGCAGCCTTGTGCCTTCTACACTCGGCACACTTACCCAACAATGCCTCTGCAGGCCTCTGAAAGGCACCACCTTTGACTGGAGAGGCAACAGAACGAAACGTTATTTTAATTTATTTGACCAGGTAAGGCCCACGGAGCCACGGAACTCTAATGAGCAACGTTTTTTTTGTTTTCTTCTCTTTCACCGCGGGGCAGATCGGTCTCTCGTCCAACGAGAACGTGACGCCGGTGATGCTGCTGCACAACGCGGCGGGGCACCTGGGCGGGCCCTCGCGCACCATCGGCGCCGCCGTCATCGGCAACCTGGGTAAGCACCGGCGCGCCGCGTGTCACGCGCAGCCCGTGGCCGGCTGCGTCCCTGCCCCGCGGTTGCACGCCGTTCCCTCGTTATTCACGGACTCGCCGTCCGCGATGATTCCCCCTGATGCCCGTTCTTCCAGCTTTCCTCGCCTCGCCTAAGAAAACATTAACCCCCCCTCCTCCCCTCATCTTTTCCCCACGGTCGACGAATGTGCACAGCTTGCTTGTTTTGCACAGAATATTGGGATCCGGTTGCATTTGATGGATGCCTTTTAAATTGAAATTGCGTTGGCAATGTAGAGTTCCTGAACACGTGATGAATTGTCCTCGGACAGACAGACATGATATAACCCATGTGGAGCAATAAATACAGTATTCCCTCGTTATTCACGAACCTGCTATCTATCTCTACACTACTGCATCGAGAGAGAGAGAGGAGAGAGAAAGAAAGTGATGAGATGAAGTGGTGAGACAGAAAGTGATGACATTTATTACTTACGTATGTATTTAAGGTAATTCGTCGGCCAATTTCGTTATCCGTGAAACGTGCTATTCCCAAGCATCTCCGGAACGTATCCCTCACCGTGAGGGAATCCTGCACTGCTCCCTAACGTCACACGGCGCTCTGTGCGACGGTATTCCCATAGTTTCACTGCAGCCCGTGTGACATTGCTGCACATGTGACACTGCCCTGTCTGACGCTACTCTCCACGTCACGCTGCTCCTCTAGTCACACAACGTATCGTGTGACAGGTTTCGTAATTTTTATTTAAAGCTTTCGTGACTGCAGGGATTCATCTTCTTGGTTCTTTCGGTAAAGTCACGTAGAAGGGAAATAATAAAATAATATAATTTTTATTTTTATTATTTTATAAATAATATATATATTATAATATTATAAATATTATTGATATTATTTTATAAGTATTATTTATATGATTTTATAAATAATATAAATAATATTTATATTCTTTTATTATTTCCCTTCTATAAATAATATTTACATTATTTATAAAATAATATAAAGAATATTTATATTCTTTTATTATTTCCCTTCTACGTGACTTTACCGAAATAATATCTATATTATTTTATTATTTCCCTTCTACGTGACTTTACTGAAAGAATATAAATATTATTTAATTATTTCCCTTCTACGTGACTTTACCGAAAGAACCAAGAGTATAGGTTTCTTAATGTGACACCTCTCCAAACGTGACACCTGCTGTCCATGTGACACTGCTCCGTACGTAACACTGCATGCTGTGTGCCACTCTTTCCCGAGGGAAATTGCCCGCCGCATTAAACCGCCCTTGTCGTTAAGCTGGGTCTCGCATTACCCTGCGCCCTTGCCTCAGGATCTACTTTTACAGCTGCTATGTTTCTCTACAGCCCTCATCATTCTTAATGTGGCAATGGGTGTTAGATTCACCAAGCCACACCTTTCTTTTTACCATCCTGAAAGCATTTTTTTGTTATCAGTCCGCAAATATATACAAAATGTAAATGTTTCTTTTTCGACGGCCTTTCCAATGTGCTTCCTGTGCCCGTCATTGTTAACTTCACTGTCAGCCTTTGTGTGGATCATTACATCAGGGGTGAGCCACGTTTTGTGTAAAGCATAACTTGTAGTTTCTGTTGACTCTCACGTCATGCAATAAAGGACTGTGACTGTGTGAGCCGGCGATTTACCTTTGAGCCGGGCGTGGTGGAGCTAACTTGTGAGCCAATGCTTTGGAGGCAAGGGACGGTAAATCGCGCAGATTTGTGAAACATCTAAATCCGCTGGGATACAAGGGGGCCAGCAGATGGCAGTACGGCTAATCAGTTCGTGAACCCATCTGTGTGGACCCTAAAGCAGCCATGGGTTTTATCCAGATGTCTCCAGTTATCCCCCACACATGCAAGAAACTCCACAAAATGTGCACGGCCTTTGGCTCTGCGCCGCGGGAGTTCCGAACGGACGCTTCGTCGCGTGATTCCGCACCTCCTATGAGCACGGTTGGCTACGTGCGGCACGAAAGGAGTTCAACATACACACGTACATACGTTAGATGCCGATATCCCATATTTCACTAAAATTTAACGAATATATTTCGATTTAAAGCTTTCGTGACTGCAGGGATTCATCTTCTTGGTTCTTTCGGTAAAGTCACGTAGACGGGAAATAATAAAATAATAAAAATAAAACGTAATAAAATACAATTCTCACGACGTTTCGGCCGCAACGCAAGCAGCCGTCCTCAGGTGAAGAACAGGTCTGTCGGAAAGACACCGTCTGAATGACAGGTCTGTCGGGAAGACAGCGTCATTCAGACGCTGTCTTCCCGACAGACCTGTTCTTCACCTGAGGACAGCTGCTTGCGTTGTGGCCGAAACGTCGTGAGAATTATTTAATTATGTTTTATTTGTATTATTTTATTATTTCCCTTCTACATGACTTTACCGAAAGAACGAAGAAGATTAACGAATATATATACGTATTTGAATAATCTCAGATGTTGGTCAATACACCTTCTAATAAAGTTGGAGAGGAGTCGTTGGGCTGGTCAGTGCGAGCGGCGGCGTGACGACGCGGCGGTGGCTTTTGCGCATTCCCCCCACCCCGGCAGGAGTGCGGCGAAGCGCCGCGCGGCCCGTGGCGAGTTCCTTGCAGTGCGTGGGCGGGCCGGCCCTCCTGCTGGGCCTCCTGGCCATGGCGGGGGACGTGGAGGCCCTCTACGCCGCCACCAAGGCCCTGGTGTGCGCCGTGCGTGCAAGCGAGCTGGCCCAGCGGGAGATGGAGCGCATCCGCGGGTACCAGGTGCGGCGTTGGCACTGCCTGCCATCGATTGGAAACGGATGATGAAACGGGCGGTGGACACCTACGGGGTGTCTGCCATTAGACCGTGATGATGATACCGATTGATTGGGCCTTGGTTGTGTTGCTTGCAGCTAGGCGCGGAGTGACGGGTTGGCCTTGTGATAAGAAGTGATTCTTATGCTCGTTGATGCACGCATTAAATGGTGCGCGTGAAGTCGATAGTTTAAGTTAATGGAGCGACAGACAAAACTGTACGAATGAAGCATATGAATGAGAAACAATATAAAAGAGTCCATAACAGCAAAACCAAGAAAACACTCAATGACTTGAATTGTTATCCCAGTTGTGAAAATGTTTCGAATTTTACATGCGATTGAATCATCACATGCTTGCTTGCAGTCATTAAATAATTACAGAATACCATCAAAAAATTACGGCAGTGTAATGATTGTATTAATGTTCACGTGCGAGACCAAAAATGCTCACTGCCAAAGGTGGCCAGCTTGAACGGCGCACGTGCGTAAGGGTCTCCGTTTAGCCTCCGAGGCTGTCGGAGCAAGTTGCTCGAGCGGGGCACCAATTAGTAGCCGAACCTTCCCCTAGAAGGTGACGTCCCAGAACCGCCCCTTAGAAGTCACCTCGTGAGCCTCTTCGACCCGCGCGCGCGCGTGGCACTGAGGGCCACGCTTGTCGTTCGACCCCCTTGACGCGTCACTCTTTGATTGGGGGGGGCCCCGACCCCCCCGCCAGCTGCTGGCGATGCTGCTGAAACGCAAGCGGTCGCTGCTGAACACGCACAGCCTGCACCTGGCGCTGTCGCTGGCCGGCACGGTGGAGAGCGGGCGCGAGCGCGACAGCCTGAGCGGCCTCTGCCTGCCCGCGTTCCGCGACCTGGTCACCGACCTGCAGGTGAACTCGACGGCGCCGTCCTGGTCGCCCACGCCGAGGACGATTGGAGGCGCGCGATTTTGCGGGGAGAGCGGCGGCGCGCTCAACCTGTTGTTGCTCTCCGTCGATTGCACGGTGGCGTTCTGCAGGGGCTGCCTGTAACGCTGTGCTGATATACCGGCCAAATAATAGGCAAAAGTTAATTAATGAATTGTTAGTAAAGTATGGAGCAAAAACAACAAAGTTCCTCATTCGCCACTAAATGGCGGTGATTTTTCCTTGGCGCTTGTACCAGGCTAGGTGCACTTTGAAGCCACGTAAAGCATAAAAGGCTCATTTGTAGGGGCTGACGGGACTGATCCTAGTATTGTTTTTTTCCCACTGAGATTGTTTGCAGATGCAGCACCTTTACTCCCCACTGTGCCAACTCACTACATTTTAACCGCTGTGATATAAATATAATATTACCATATTCGCAGACTTGTGTTTAAAGAGGAAGTTTATGGGGGGAGGTGGGGGTCGTAGCATCGTGATTAATCATGTTGTTGTGCACAAGTACAAAAGCCTAAGGCTCGTGAAACCAAACTTAAGCATCTCGGTGAATTTGAACTCACCTGTGGCTTCTCCGCAGATATGGTTCCACTCGCCGTACGACCTGCACCTGTCGCTCCTCGACCACTTCGTTGACCTCCTCACAGAGTCCAGGTAACACGACCACGGCAACTAAGAAGGTAGCCTTGGATTCGCAGCCTGAGTTTCCCACGGCAGCCTTAACGAATCCTATTTTTATTTTACCAGGTGAGCCCCACTGAGCTTTAAAGCTCTTTTTCAGAAGCGACCTGGCCACAAATGATAGCTCAAAGAAGTGGCTTATCACGTGGAAATGCACAGCAGCCAAATACTCGCCATCATGGCAGAATAAAGGGCCAGAACCAGCACCAAGTGTACCATTGAGCACACTCTCGGTGGTGACGTCCACTGGCATCGCTTGCTTAATTCGGCTTCAGAGCCACCTTACTGCTGAGGGAAATGGACGAAAATTACTCGTCGTCTGTATTAGCCGAGGTCAGTACCTAGGCTAACTGAAACCTGTGTTAAACCTTCTTTGACATCATTTACCGACAGGATCGTCGTGGAGCGTATGGAGGGGGACGTAGGGATGGGGCTGGGATGGATTAGACCCAAGGCTTATGGAGACAGACAGCCTAGGCTGCGCTACAAATTCTGAAACAGCCCAAGGCCATACACGGCCTGCCTAGCCGAGCTCCCAGTTGGCTGTGGGAACCGCGGCATCTGTCCTCGCCGCTCCATTTGCCACTCGTTTTGTCAAAAGCGGTGATTTTCTCATTCCTTCAGATTGGGGAAGGGTTTTTTTTCTCCTTCTTCCATTTTCACGCGGATTGTCCTCGTGGTGCCATTGGCAGCTGGAGTGCTTCGGCAAAAGGGGCCAGATTCACATTTGATCGCAATGTCCGGAAAATAATTTCCGTGGCAATTTCGCCCCCCAACGCTGGGAATGGAGAGATTGAGAGATTGACATTCTTTTGCCAAAACCCGGTGGAAAATGTTACATTCTCCACCCATGCGTGTGTGATTGTAATGCAGCAGTGCCAGGCTGTTATGAGACCCGTATTCCCGTCGGGAAGCTGCACGGATTACATTTGTTTTGTCTCTCGGAGGCAGCTCTGATGAAGCCACTGTGTTCCAGTTTATTGAATAGACTTTGTACATACATGGTCTGAGAGTTTAAACCCAGAGATGCAATTTGCAGTTGTCACGCAGTTTTTTTTTTATATGGGATCCATTTCACTGAAAAAAAACAACTAAATATCACTAAAAGAATAGCAAGCTCATGGAATTATTCGACGAGATTATGGTATTTCACTTACCTGTTATTCACACTGCACTGTACATACGTAACTTTAATTAGATATTCTCAAGGGTTAGTATGTGAACACATGGCTGTTTATTCCACGTTGCATATAAACACGCTCTACCACTTCCTTGTACAGCACAAAAGACACTTTGTAAATTGTGGTTTTCTCCTTGAAATTTTCATTTTGTCAAAAAAGTGAAACTGAACTAAAAACGAAACAATTTTTATATTACCAGGTAAGGGCCACTGAGCTATATAGGTATTTTTCAGAAGCGACCTTGCTATCACAAATGATAGATCAACTAAGTGGCTTATTATGTGGAAATGTATAGCTGCCAAATAATCTAAACGCGTGTTTCTAAATGCGGAGGGAAAAACCGGAGGACCCGGAGAAAAATCCACTCGACCACGGGGAGAGAAACAGTGCAAACTCCAAATATATAACAGGCGTCAGGGTCCGAATCACACCCACGACCTCCCGTATACCAGGCGAGGTAGTTAACATCTCGCCACCGTGGCGCCCTCTGAGTTACTACGGCTCTCGGCGGGGCCTCGGCGAGGAATGCGTGCGATGAATCAAGCTCGTGAATGGCTTCATTTCCTGCCGCGCCCGTGTTCCGCCCTCGTTCTGGAGGTCGGGTCTTTTTTTCCCGGGGTTGCCCCCCCGTCCGCCCCATGGGCGCTCATTAAAGTACACGTAATTACGCGTCCTCGGCAACTGTCGTCAGCGCGCACGCACGCACGTGGTTATTGCAGGGGGTATGCGCACTGTGTGGTGCACAGCGGATAGAGTGTTGCACTTCACTCAGGATGAGGACCGTGTGATAAAAAGCACACAGCCTTTGTGAGCATGCAAAAAAACCCAGCAGCAGCAGCATTTCCTCGAGAAGTGTATTGTCATCCTATTACCTTCGCTCACCATCAAGGACAACAATGCATTTTTTCAGGAAATGCTATTCGTTTTTTTACTATTATAATAGCCGGCACGGTTATTCTGTTGTTTTTCACGTCATTTACAGATTTGATAGTGTTGCATTGCAGATATTTGTGTACATATTGTGGGTTATGGGTTAGGGCAATTGTATTTCAAGAGAAAAAAAATATTTTAGTCAAACGGGGTATGGGAAAGAGGCTCGAGAGAAACGCAACGATGAAGCAACCAGGGCCCAGAAACAATAACAATGAGCCCCAGGGCAGCCAGCGCAGCCGGGGCAGCCGAGGGCAGCCGCGGGCAGCCGGGGGCAGCCGAGGCAGCAAGGGCAGCACCAATGAATGGTTTTCCGGCCTTTACCGTTGTGTCTCTGTTTCACCTCTGCTTGTCAGTCGGTCACATTTTGCTCAAATGAATTTGACGGTGACCTAAGACAAAGAGGACCAGAATGCAATTCTTAAGGAGCTGCTGATCGCTTTTCTGAATAATGCACGAGGCCGAGTGCTCTTTGCACGCGTTTCTGCGCTGTTTGAAAAATAACCATTGACGTCAATTCGGTCCATCACTATACCCACACCCACCCTGTGCTTTTACGCAGCGATGTGGAAGAGCTGCGGCGCATCATGCTGGGGCTGCAGCTGGTGCCCAAGCTGCTGCACGTGCTCAAGGACCACACGCTGCCCCTGTCCAAGGCCACTGTGATGTCCATCGCGCGCCTGCTCAGCCTCCTCCTGCAAGGCTTCCCCAGTAGCCACGACATGCTCTGGTCAGCAGCAACTGCTCATGCTTGAAAGGGCAGCGCACACACACACGCACATAGACACAGGAGACACCCCAACAGCACGTACAAGCACACTCAGCCACAGACATACACGGATGGAATTAAAATTCAACAAATTGTTGGCATTGGTGCCCGAACACAATTGATAAAAAAAATACTTAACAAATTCGTAAACAACACTGCCATAAAAAGGTGGCATTTCAGGCAAATGACCCTTCTCTAAAGGATATATATTTTTAAATGTGCTTAGAAGAAAGGGCCATTCCCCAAAAATGTTGCAAATTATATATATTTTTCCTTTCAAGGCAGCGTTATTGATAAATGTGTGAGCAATTTTATTTAAATTTGGATTATCATAATTCAAACGTTGTGGTAAACCATTAAAAAAAAAATCTTTCAATTCCCCCCCCACCACCCAGGTATGGACAGTTCCTCGCCTCCACGTTGCCGACGTTTTCCGTCTCCGAAAAGTTTGTAGAGCTCAGAGCGGACGAACCGCAGGACGACGACGCTTTGATCGACAACGAAGGCACGTGGAAGTTTCGCGATAATTCACGCGCCCCGCTGGTTTTTGTTGTTATAACATACGTATGTGAAACGACACGAACGACGAACTACTAGGAGCCTCTTTTATTGACACAGTAACAACACGAGGTCCCGGCTTCGTGCTTGAAGCTCGTCCCTTCCCTCGAATGTCCCCTCCCCTTGTGCTCTGCCCTTCTATATCATTCCAGCACCCCCCTCTTCTCGAATGTTCCCTCACTGTTTTTTCCCCTAGCCAATCCCTGTCCTTCTCCTCTAAGGGATCCCAACCGTCGCCTCTGGGTTCCACTTCTGTTTCCCGCCTATTCTCGTTCAAACCCTTTTCCTATAATCACTTCAAAGCCTGCCTCCCCGACCAATCACTGTGTGGAAGCCTCTTTCCTCCAATCGGAGACCTTGGCCTACTTTTGTAATAACCGTTATGCTACACGCTGGCTTGGGGTGAGTGTTTGTGAATTTCGGTCATTACGTATGTGTGTAATAAAAAGCGAAATATGAGATGACTGCTTCATCGTTGTGAACGGTGGCTTTGTGTCACGTCGCTGGCTGCTGTTGTGTCGATTTGTCTAGGTATGGAGGAGGATGGTGCAGGCTTGGTGTCTGCCCGCAATATTTTTCTCCGCAACCAACTTCTCGAGGTCCTTCTCGACTTACTCCACACCTCTGCCGAAAAGGAATTCTTAAGCCAACCGTGAGCCACTTACAAATCCGTTGAACAAACATCCTGTTGTGTGTTTAAGGCGTAGGCTTTCGCGACCAATATTATCCATAAGAGGTTTTTCTGTGTTTGATCACGTAAATATAAATGTGTCGTTAAACCCACCACCACAAACATGAGGATTTCTCCGCAAAATGGCTGTCACCTGATGATGCTGGTTGTAATTACTGGCGAAGCGTCGTACTCAAATTGTAAATGTTGTGGATTTACTCTTCAACACACCTGTGTTGCTGTACTAGTAACGCATTGGCATGTTCTGTTTATGTGACAAACCTTACTAATTGGCTGTGTCAGGTGGTGGCTGGTTTAATGACATTTATATTTACGCAATCGAACCCAAAAAACCCCTATTATGGATCCTATTGTGTACATGATTTTCTTTTAAAGAGGGTTACGTCTTGTTTCTTTCAATTTCCATCTATAAATAATGAAAACACCAGAGATGTCTGTGTGGCACATGGGGTCATAGCAATGGGCCTGCACTGCAGCGATATTGAGTTTGAATATGAAGGCACTCACCCGTGATTGAACCTGATTTTCAAGTCGTCGTGCGTTCGTGATCGCAGCCTGATCATCATCAATGAATGCACAAAACAGTAGCCCACATTCCATCTCTAAGGAATTTAACAATATCAGTTTCAACTGCCATTCAATAAACACGACTCTGTAGTGGGGCATGCGTGTGTGTAAAAATAGATCAACTTGAAGAGACCAAAGAAGAAGCTGTTTTGTAGTGCAGGGTGATGCACTGCTCTCTATGTATGTGTGTTGAACTTAATTCGCACCGTACGTAGCCAACCGTGCTATTCGGAGGCGCAGGGGGAAGGACAACAAACTCAACAACAACAAAACAGTTCTAAAGAAATGAGTTTTCAATCTGCATGGACTTTCCAATGGACACTCCTTCTCATGAGAAGATGCCCCCGGCTGCCCCCGGCTGCCCCCGGTTACCGCCGGCTGCCCTGGCTGCCCCCGGCTGCCCTGGCTGCCCCCGGCTGCCCCCCGGCTACCCCCGGCTGCCTCGGCTGCCCTGGGGCTCATTCTTATTGTTTCTGGCCCCTGGTTGCTTCATCGTGGGTTGTACCCGTGGCATTTCTCTCGAGCCTCTTTCTCATACCCCGTCCGACCAAAATATTCAGGCCCTAACCCATAACCCACAATATGTACACAGATATCTGCAATGCAACAATATCAAATCTGTAAATGACGTAGCACAAGCAGGAGAAAGACAAACGAAGTGAAAAGAAAGCAGACACTGTGTGCACACGTGCAGCCCTTTTGTCAGTCCACCGCTGGAACGAGGGCCTCCCCACACCCCGCGGGTCGTGTGGCTTCTATGACGTTCTTCACCGGGCTGTGGAAGTCTTGCAATACACTCACGCGGAATGCATGTACAAATATGCATTACTCGTAGCTTTTCTTCTTCTTGGTTCTTTCGGTAAAGTCACGTAGAATGGAAATAATAAAATAATACAACTAAAACATTATAAAATTTTCAGACTCTATCTCCTCGACAGACCTGTTCTCCACCTGAGGACGGCTACTTGCGTTGTGGCCGGAAACGTCGTGAGAATTACTTTATTATGTTTTATTTTTATTATTTTATTATTTCCATTCTACGTGACTTTACCGAAAGAACCAAGAAGATGAATCCCTGCAGTCACGAAAGCTTTAAATCGAAAAATCGTAGCTTTTCATTGACTTTTCAATGCAGATATCTATCAAGCAGTTTTTTCATGACCGTCGCCAGAATTTGTGGTGACTTAACATTTTACACCAGCTGTCCTCCTCGTTATCCGCGTCCGTAACCCCCCCACCCCCCACCCTCCCACCCCCCACCCCCCACCGTTCCGCACCCGTCCTGGCGCAGGGCCTGCGAGGAGATGCTGCGAATCCTGGGCTTCGACTGGCTGCTGCTGTTCGTGCAGGGCCACCTGCATCCGGCAACGGTTACCGTGGCGATGCGCATCCTCGTGTCGTTGCTTAGCAACGGAGGCATCCTGCGGCGATTCCAGGAGGGCTCGCCAGGAGGAGGGTGGCTTGACCTGACGCAGGCGCTGGTCAGCGGGCAAACGCCCACCGTCCTGGGTGAGGGCACGGATCTCTTTTTCACAGATGAGCTTTACAGCTTATCAGAATCCTCCAGTATAAATAGATATTCTGATTCTAGCGGTGAGCATCACCATTGAAGTGGAGCCAGTCGTTAGATCAAAATCGGTGACCTTTTTGCTCAATGTTTGGACAGAAATGAAACCCCTTGATCCTGGAACGATGCCTTAAGCAGCATTCCCCTCTTCTTGGTTCTTTCGGTAAAGTCCCGTAGAAGGGAAATAATAAAATAAAAATAAAAATATCTATTATTTTATTATTTCCCTTCTACGTGACGTTACCGAAAGAACCAAGAAGATGAATCCCTGCAGTCACGAAAGCTTTAAATCGAAATTCAGCATTCCCCTGTTTAAAAAAAACGGGTGATAAGGCTGTCTTGAACGGCATCGTAGGTTAACGTGTGGTCATCTCTCGCCATGAGTTTAGAATCGATCTCGGTGAGTTTCGGTCACATCAGCCGCAGTGACATCACTGAAAGCACCTGCAGCTATGTGACCCCATCGGAGAACCTTGTCGGCCGTCGCTCTGACGACGACCGTTGCCTTGGCAATCCCAGGGTTCAACGTGGGCCGGGGGCCTGGCGGTGGGGTCATCCCGCGCGAGATCAACTCCGAGGCGTGCCTCCTCCCCGGGTTCTCCGTGCTGCTCTCGTGCCTGCCCAGCCACGCCAGCCTCCCGCAGCTCTACTTCTTCCTGCTCGCCCTCTTCCTCAACCGCCCCATCACCTCCGTTCCCGAAAACGTGCAGGTGAGGGGGGCTGCCGGCCGGCTTGCCGCTCGGAACGCTTCTTCTCTTACGAGGAGGGGGATGTATGTCGGGTAGAAGCCCTCTTAGCGACGGTAATTGGTTTCCACGAAACCGGTCGTTAAGTGATTTGGTCGTTAAGCGAGCGTAGGAAATACATGTTAAAGGCTTAATTCGTTCCGATAGCATTGAACCAAAACACAATGGATATTAATACATAAAGATGCAAACAACATTATAAACACATAATATTAAAAGAAACATGGTTAATCAATGCATAAATTACTACTTATTTTACCTACAACAATCCGTCGTTAACAGGGGAAAGGTCAGTAAGCGGACACATTGGGCCCTATGGAGGCTTATCGTTACGTGATTAGTCGTTAACAGGGGTGGTCGTTAAGAGGGGTTCTACTGCATTTTAAACTTTTGTCGCACCGTACGTAGCCAACCGTGCCAATCGGAGGCACGGTGGAAGGACAACGAACTAAACACAAAAGGCAGTTCTAGTTGACCAACAGCATTTGCACGGGTGACGACGAGGTTGGTGAGCCCAGTGGCGAGCTTTCGAAGTAGCCTGGCGAATGTCTGAAATGCTGCCGATGAGTGAGCTAAGCGGGCGGTGGGGTACAGGACGCTGGGTTCGAATCTGGGTTTCGGCCACCGATCGTGAAACTGGATTCACAAAGTGATGCGAGCCGATGGTCTTACCCCCAGTCATCGATTCTATTTGTGGTGTTTTCGTTTTAAAAAAAATGTCAGCTCTGAGAAATCAAGTTTTCAGTTTGATTAAACATACAACAAGCGCCGGTTTGCATGAAGAGGCCTTCTGAGGAGACTGCATGAGTGGGTTAATTGAGGTGCCGTGCTTGTCTGTGAGATCTCCGATGTCAATTCGTTTACCCCGTGGTGGCATGACACCGACGGCACAGTTGGAATGTAAGTGGAAACATTGAATTGGTAAAGTGTACGTTTAGTGTGTCAGCACACACGCAAAGCATTGATAACCCCTCCCCATTGAGACTTTGGATTCATACATTCTTTACTGCCTAAGTTGGGCCCGGGGTAAATTTGTGTGTTGAGTTGGACACACACCAGCAAGACTTATATGTCCAGCTTGTCGCATGGAACCGTAAAACACAAAAATTTGAGGGTTAAAAAAGACCTGTTAAGTGAATCTCTTTGTCCCCAATCATCATTTATGTACAGTACCTCTCTTTTGCTTTAATGGCTGTATTCTTAAATTCAATTTCAAGAATAGTCTGCTAAATTATGTCTGCTTCAATAGCTATTTCGGGAATGTCATGCCGATAATCTACAACAAAACATTTGTGAGAGAAAAAAAAGCATTCAGTATTCTCCATTAAAGCTTTGCAACTGCATTCCCTCATTCCATCCAATCAATCAATCCCTCGATCGAGCTGTCTGAATCTCGGCAAGAGGCAGTTGTGATTACAAATAAAGACAATGACTTGTGATTACAAATAAAGACAATGCAACATAGCAAAGCAAGCAGCGTTGGCTTGCAGCAACCTATGCTGCCAGCAGTGCGTGTTTTCATCAAAGGGTTAACGGCGGAATTTGATATGCACGCACTTGGGGTGCTTACATGCGTATCCTCCCCCCCATGGACGTGCAGTGCTTGGCGCACAACGCTACAAACCCGACAACCCGCTCACGACCAATTACAGTGGCAAATATTTGAAATGGTCCTGGGCCTCTCCTAGGTCAACTCAGATTTAAATGAGAACCTTCTGTGTAACTATCAGCACTGGGGAGATAAAGGCTGTCAGGCGTCGTGTTGGCCTCCCACACCCACATCGGTGCCCAATACCAGCACTTGCCCCAACAGTCTGTTAAGGCTATACTGTGGGGGATCTTTGTCTTTGCGTGCTGCCCTCCACCACAGCTGGACCTTGACTCGATCTGGCGCTACAGCCTGGGGCTGCCGCCCAGCGTGTTTTCGGCGCCGCCGTCCGTGCCGGCGCCGTGCCTGGAGGCCGTGCTCACCCTCCTCGCCATGCTGCGCTCCACCGTCAACCAGGTGTGCCAGCATCTCTCGTGACGCGCGGGCGGTGCGCCGCCATCGCTCTCGACACGCCCCGAGGAGTCGACGTCGACGATTTTGCTGGTCGACACCTTCGATTTGTGCGCTCGAGATACACGCGCACCCCCAATTAGCGCGGTTGGCTACGTACGGCGCGGAAGAAGTTCGACAACTTAAGTACGTGCGACGCGAATCGTGCGCTCGATGGTTGACCGTTGAAGATTTGTGCTGCGAATGCGGAGAATTCGGCGCACGCTCACGGCGGCTGCTCTTTCCGTGGCCGAGCACTTCTCAAGCTGGACACAGATTCAATCTAGATTTGAAGTGTTTGAAACATCGTGATTTAATTTATTTTATTTTATGCCTACGTGACTTTACCGAAAGAACCAAAGAGTATGGACACAGATTGTTTATTATGATGATTATTTGGAAAATGCTTTTACACGTGACTTTCACAAGCTAGAGCACCAAGACACACTACTCAGAGGTGACTGAATCGTTGGAGACAATATATCAAAGTATTTTAAAAAGCCACATCCACCTTCATTGAGGAAGGTTTTCCTAATAAAAAAAAAATGGAAAAGGAAGCGACCAAAAAAACCCGGCGAAACAAACCACACGCAAGGGAAACGATCCGGGGATTTAATTTCAGACAAAGAGTACAAAATGTCCCGAAGCTTTTAGCGAATATTTCAAAGCAAATGATCCAATGTCCCACACATCGTTGGTGAAACAGATATTATTGGTGGTGGATTTTGTGGTGTCCTTCTGCTCCCCTGTGCCTCCCCCCCCCCTCCTTAAGCCTTGGCAGGCCGAGGAGGAAGGCTCGTGGCTCATCGAGTACCCCGTGACTCAGCTGCAGTTCCTGCAGTACCTCTACCACAACGTCGGCGGCCTGGCCAACGTGTGGACCCATCCCGAGTTCCTGGGCTCCCTCGCTGCCACCATCTTCCCCTACAACCTCCGCCCGCACTCTGAGATGGTGAGCTACACCCAGCCATCTGACTGGCCACTGGCTATTGGGAACCAGTCACTGCTGTTAATCAGTGGGCAGCAGTCACTGGTTCTGGTCGGTCAGCAACAGTTGCTGGCATTCGTCATGTGGGCTGTAACGTGCCCTAAACTCGTGAGCGCTTTGTGCAATTACTCTGGCCGGGTGATGCAGTCGGATGGAGTTGTTTGACGAATTATTGGAAGCAGAGTTGTAACTACGCACAGATTCGCCAATTAATATTTACTGTTTAAGCTCGCAATACACGCGTTGAATCGCTTACTTAAGAAGCGATGTTATTCAATTTGAATGTGTTGCATGTAACCGATTCATTATGACCTCTGCAGCCATGAGTGACCATTACATTCACCATGATTATTCGATCATGACCCAGAAACGGAATAACTTTTCTTTGTCGGGGATGAATCAATGCACACCTCTAATTGAATTATTGATAGTTCACTTCCTATTGGGGTGAATGAGCCCACAGCGATTGATCTGGGAGACACTTGGGCTTTTATCGTAATAACCATCAACAACATAATTATAATCCTGTTTAAAACTTGACATTTAATTAAACTGTGTGTTATATCCAAACTATGCTAATTGAGTCATATTTTGAGCTGAACTTCATTGGGTCAAGGAATAGCTGAGGAGGAGGAGAAGGATGATACTACAGCAGCTTGCTCTAGCCCAGCACTAAGAGATTTCCTCGTCGTGTTCTCTTAAGAAGTGCTGCCCCACGTACCAGTCATCCGACAGAAATACAATCTGTATCATCGAGGGATTTATTTGCCCAAGTTGAGTAAAACTCCGTAATTCAACGTACCCGATGGCATGTGGTGACCGAGCTGAGAATATCGTCGGCTCTTGAGAACCTGACTCAAATGTGGCCGAAGCCTGGATCTTACCCATAGACCTTGTGGCTGGTGGCTCATCACTCTCACACAGGCGCCTGTTCTGTTCCTGTTGAATGAATTCTCCCCAAGCCACCCCCAACCCCTCCCCCCACCCTCTCCAGGGTTGTACAGCTCCAGATTCATTCATTCATCTCACTCTCACTATGTGCCCCTGGTTGTAACCTCTCCATCACATTGCACCTCTCTTGGCCGCTGGACCGTAACCAGTTTTGTGCAAAGGTCATTCCTTGCCTGCTCGTGACACGTACCACTCAAGTAAGCGCGCTTGGTTTTTTTTCCCCAGGAGCATGACATTCCTTCAGGTACAATGACGTTCATTTAGCTCCCTCGACGTGTTTACGCGTCGTACCGCGCGTTGTTTGGCACGATGTCCGACGTTTTTCACTCCACTTGCCTGGAAGCTTCTTCACAAAATGAATTCAGAGCGACACTGCAGTACGAACTGAACACGCATCAAAGGATGGAGGAAATATCGGAGAACTGCATCGAGAGCTGTAGAGCGCAAGCACGCGACAACTCGCACAGTAGTGTGAGATTTACTTCGTTTACACGAGTTTCGTTTTTTCTCAAAGCATGCGGAGTAATGCAACCTCGGCATGTCACAGACGTGGACGTATTCGTAATGCCTTGAAGTCCAATTGCTTGCTAAAGTCCAATTGCTTGCCCCCCTTTCTGTGACCTTGTACTCAAAAAGGAACTGTCGGTCCAACATAACAATGCAACTTCAGGGAAATCAAGTCGCAAAAAACTGCAGCCTAAACAATAGGCAGTTACGTAACAACAGCGTATGCAGTCCGCATCGCTCTACTTGCTTGTCTATACAGCAGCCCACGTGGTCACGTGACTTGCGTGGATAACCATCCGGGTTGGCGTATCATGAGGGTTTGTGTTGCGAGGCTGGCTTCTGTGGGCCTGTTCCTTAAGACCCCCGCGTACGCCACCATCAGCATCGTAATAGTCGCTCGTGAATTAAGACTGCTCTTTACACCCTGAGGGCTTTCTCTGCCACCTCCCATGCTGTAGGCACGCAGTGTAAATATGCTGAAATGTCCTCGCCGTGTCATCACGTTTTTTGATCGGCGTTGCATAATGTGCAGTTTGACACTTAGCCGCCCATATCCTGGGGGCGACCTGGACTGGTCGCGGTCACCTCATTGAGCCGGCATAACCGGATTCGGCAGATTCACACACGTTCACGGCGTCTACCCAGCATGTGACAGATCCAGTTTGGCAATTTTTTTGTTGTTTGAATTATATATTTTTTTATTTTACCAGGTGAGGCCCACTCAGCTATTAGCTTCTTTTTCAGAAACGACCTGGCCACAAATGATAGCTCAAGGAAGTGGCTTATCACGTGGAAATGTATCGCAGCCAAATACTCTAAACGCATGTTAATTCTAAATGTGGAGGGAAAAACCAGAGGACCCAGCAGAAAATCCATGCGGCCACGGGAAGAACATGCAAATTTCAAATATACAGGCGTCAGGGTTGGGATCGAACCCACGACCTCCTGTAAACCAGGCGAGGAGGTTAACATCTCGCCACTGTGGTGCCCCTGCATCACTTTGTCAATTAAAATAAACTATGCTCACGATATGTGCGTCGTAGTCGTGCGTGTAAGAAGCAGTTATTTTCGATTCGTTTGTTTGTAATCGGTGCACTGATCCCTGCAGCCACTAGGGATGCTACATTCAACACTTTGAAGAAAAAAATCTGTTCCCAAATTGAATCGCGCCCTCGATTTGCGGCAGTTTATCGTATTGTAATTGGCCGCATTTTTTACTTACCAAAATATGTTTTGTGATACACCCATCTAATCGTGGCATTTAAAAATACATTATCGATGACTTGTGCACATTCTTTGCAAAGAATACACCGTCACATTTTGCCAAAAGGCAATAAAAACAAGACAAAATATTCATACGTCTTTTTGGGATTGAAATTGTGACCCTGAATTGCAAGAATTCATCATGTTGCTGGGGGTGTACATTTGATTCTCATTACGCGCAAAAATATCCACGCTATTAGCCACACCTCTCCTCAATGCATTTCAAAATCAAGCTCAGCCGGTTTTCTCCAGTGGCCCTTTCAACAATTTTTTTCAGGTTTCAGAAGCAGATTGCTTTTTCGTTCATGTCAGCATTCACTTTGGTATCCCCCTCGTGAAAATTATCGGGGCGTGACACCTTGTGGGCCAGATTGCTTTGCGTGTGAGCAGTGCAGTGCCAACAATTATAAAATTCGCACATTTTTTTGTTGTTGTTTATCATCTATGAATCTGCTTAATTGATTAATGAAGCCAGAACTAAGTTTGCCCACATTAACCGTGGTGGAAATGCTCTTGTTTGGGGTGAACTTTTAACTCCAAATTAAACGTCCCGCTGCCTAATCAATGGTAAGCGGTGCTTTGAAATTTCCTCAGTCGCGGTCAATAAAATAAAACGTAGAGGCGTCTTAATGCAAAGTAATGTTGTGAATCGATTTTTTGTTTTGTTATTGTTGTTCGGAAGCCACCCTGTGACTAAACCCTGAGTGGTGCCGTTTGATGCGAGATTGAATCGCAAAAGCGTTTTAGCAGAGCAAGTAAAAGTTTTTAGGGTCTTTTATCACTAGGTGTGTTTATAGACTAAAGTCAAATCATCAGTTCCCGACTCGGGTACTGGCCACAGAGCGACATCTTTGCCAGGGAACGATCTCAAAAGAATGATGATGACTCTGCTTAATGACGTCTCGTATTTCCTTGGGTAGATCCCTCCTGCCCGCAACACCAGAAAGGCTGTTTGTGTTGTTTTTAGTTCAAGTAAGCCATCCGCTTATTAGTTCTTTTTCCAATTAATTTAGATAAATTATGGCTCAGAGAATGATTTGTATAATTTTGACCATCATGAGAATAACGGTACTCTTTGTCGGAGTGGGTGGTGAAACCTGTGGTCCACGCAGAAAGGGGCAACCGAGACGGTATGTGAAAAAAAAAAACGAATGCATCACCCGGCCATTCCGCCGACATCGTAACCATTGATCACACGGGGCGGGGGCGGCGCTTTCACCGCGGCTCAGGTGGGCGACGTGGAGGACTCGGAGGGCCCCGAGGACGAGAGCGGCGTCTTCACGTCGGAGGCACCCATGGGCCTCAACCGCAGCCGCTCGGAGCAGATGGTGTCGGCGCGCAGCAGCTTCCTGTCGCAGCACCCGTCGCGCAAGCTCGTCGTCGACTTCCTGCGCACCATCGCCGTCGACAGCCTCCTGCAGGGCAACGTGAGCAGGCAGTCGCCCCCGCTCCTCGACATCCTGCTCGAGGTGAGCGCCCGTGGCTGCCCCCCCCCCCCCAGCGGTTCGGCGGTTCGAATGAATCATCGCCTGCCTGGCGTGTGCGGATGCCGCGTGTAGTGGGGCTAAGGCGGTGGGCGGCAGAGGGTAGCTTGGACAAATCTGTTGTGTTGTACTTTTGCGTTCCCACATCTGTACCCCGCCTACACCAAGCCCGCACTGAGTGTAACGAAGTGTGGTCAAGTTGTTTTCTTGACCTGAGCTCCGTCGGGAAGCCCTCATCCCGCAGTGGATTGACAAAAAAGCTGTACATGTAATAACAATAATAATAATAATCTCTCTTTACATTGAAATGGCGCTTAAATGCCTTGGCAACCCAAAGCGTCTTGCATCATCACGTCTCTTTTCATATGGTGGACCCCCAGTGGCGTCTTTCCCAGTGTTGCACTGACTTGCCAGTGGGCGTTAGTCTGCCAGTAAGGAGCAATGATTACTATGTGTATCCATAATTGAGTAATTTGCGGGTAATTTTCCAAATTTGGATCATGACACCGGCACACAATGGCCCACTCAAATTAACTCACAAGATGTTAAAGATCACCTTGAAGCAGATAGTGTGTACATTTTGTTGAACGCACATTGTGGCATTTACCAGGGCGGCCCTTTTTGGGGTTTGAACCACGAATCTTTGCAACGAGTAGCGAACGCTCTGCCTTTCGCAAAAACGTGCTCATACAGAGTACACGTGCACACACGTATCAGAATCAGAACCATCATATTCATTTATACTGGAGGAATCCGATGGGCAATAAAGTTATTTCTTACAGATGTCCAATAGGGGTGGGTCAGAACGTTGCAACAACGAAAAGTACAAAAACACGATAGGAGTGCAAAGCAGAGGAAAGGTAAACAAATCACACAAATATACAAATAAAACGAAACAATTGTTTTTATCTTACCAGGTAAAAGCCCACTAAGCTATTTAGCTTTTTTTCCAGAAGCGACATGGCCACAAATGATAGCTCAACGAAATGGCTAAAACATGGAAATGTATAGCAGCTAAATAATCTAAACACGTGTTTCTTAATGTATACTTATGCCGGGGCCATGTAGGACTTACAATTCCGTTGTCGGTTGAAACGTTCACACACACCTTGCCATTATCAGACAACAAAGTGATGAATAACATTTTCGTCGACCCGGTGTAAAGAAGCCCTTGCAGAGACAGAAGTGACTGAGTGCACTACAAATTACACATGCGGTAGTGTTGCCAGGTCAACAATGTTTTCTTCTGATACCCCGATTCTTGTGGTTAAGATGCTTGAAGTGATTATTTATATATGTTGCTTGTGGGCTGTTTCAAAGCGGTAGGCCTCATGTGGCTGAAGGCCGTACGGAATGATGTCCAGTCCCGTAGGGCCAGAGGTTCCCCGGGCTATGCTGTAAGTAACTCTTCTAGGCGTGGTGATGCATGCCCAGAATCCAGTGCTGCGTAGGCATTAGAGCCATGGTGTTACTTTAGACTCCGCTTGGCTGAGCACAGGCACATTCTAACCGTCGCCCACACCTATCACCTGACAGGCATCGCCGGAGAGGGCCACTCAGAGCCAGCAGAGGGAGTATCAGACGGAGCTGCTGCTGAGCATCATGGGACACCTACAGTCGGCCGACGCACTGAGTGAGCAAACCCACGCAAGCATCAACTCGTGGACTTGGTTACTGGGTTCCCAGTTCACCTCTTGATTTAAAAAAAATTCTAATACAGTCGTACCTCGGTATACGACCACTTTGGAATACGTCGAATTTACTATACGTCGTGTTTTGACGAGAGAAAAAATGTCTTGGGATACAACATCTTGCTTTTGGGATACGACGCACTTGCTAGAACTTGTATGGGTCGGGATGAGTCACCGTGTGCCCACGTAGACCCCGTTCACGACTCCTCCCCTTCCTTACCACCATCCTCGTAGGCTATCAGCTCCTCTCAGCAAGGTAAAGTGATGTTAAATTCAATTTTTATTTCAATTTATTTTAATTTATTTATTCATTTATTTTAGTTTATGTATGCATTTTAGTAACAAGTAGTGTCTAATTTATTTTATACAACCCCATTAATGTGTAATATGCCATATAAAATATAATTTCTTATACTCTGGAACAGATTATTTCCTTTCCCTTTATTTCTTATGGGAAAAATTTGTTTGGTACACGTCATTTTCGGTATAAGTCCTACCTTCTGGAACAAATTAACGACGTATACCGAGGTACCACTGTATCGTATTAATATTATTTGAATTATGGCCTTTTGTCAGTTCACTGTTGGATGAAGACCTCCCCCACGGTGTGTTAGTTAAGGGGGTTGTTTGACCACCCTTCAGCACACTGGTCAGTTGCGAGTTGGTGAAGGGGTGGCTCAGAACTGGTTCAGATATAGTTCGTCACTGATGTTAGCCGTGGCTGGGAATGCATCCTCTTACATTTTGACAAGCAAATGCATTTAGGGGACAGTGAATATGTTTTAAATCGAAATGAGCAACACATGATAGACTCTAACCGATTCATAGATGGTTAAAATCTGGAGTAGTCTGGAAAAGCAGTTCATTATTTACAGTAAATGATACTGGTAGTGACCACTGAACAGAAATTATTCGTCATAAACTGTAACGTTACGCAACTCATTTATCAATTTTAATTTGAACGAGTTACGTTATTGTTCCTGCTTCTCAATGGAAACGCAGCGATTGGCTGGTATTAACACAGAGCTGGCAGCGGCGGGTTTATTTGTGTGGTTGTTTCAACGGAACATGAAATAAGGCGTCTTAATATTATGTATGTGAGTGAAAATGTTGTTCAATACATTTCGGAATGGGACGTAGTTTTTGCAGAACCCTTACGTAACGTGTGCTTCTTTTGTGACATGCTTACGTACAGGACTCTTCTGGAGAACAGGTTTGTGTAAAATTTTAAAATTTTCATGACATTAATATAACACGAGACTGCTGAGAATACAAATGTGCATGACGACATATTGGGGCTGACATAGCAGCATTTTTATCTAAAAAGTGAGACGTTTTGACGACACCAATGAGACCCTAGTCATCATCATCATCATACTTTGCAGCAGTGAGCATTTTACAGTGCTGATGAGTCCTAATTAAGATGAAACCGGTCCACAGTTGTATGTCACTGTATCACTGCTGCCTATCGGTGCTCAAATACATTTTGATGGTGACCGAAGACAGGAAGACCACAATGCACTTCTGCAGGAAATGTTTTTTTCATAACGCACAGTAACTGTGTGCTTTTTACACATTTTTGGGTGATGTTTCAAACTCTTGGTTTTCCGGCCTGCACTGTTCTTCTGTCATTTACAGATTCACAGATTTGATTATGCGACAGGCGTATTTAGGTGATGTGATCTTTTCAGTTGTGTGATTGTCTCCGTTGCCTACTCCCCCCCCCCCTCCAGCAGACAATGGTTCAGGCCGTGGCACCTACACTGCGGTGGCAAATGGGATCTTCTACTTTGCTCAGAGGGTGGTGGACAAGCTGTGGCAGGGCATGTTCAGCAGGGAGCCACGACTTGTGTTTAACTTCATCGCGGAACTGATTTCACAGGTTTTTACAATTTCATTTGCACTCTTGACATCGTACTCACCGCAGAGAACTGTAGCGATACGACCGCACCCTCCTAAAGCTGGCGCCAACCCGTGCCACACGACCTCCCTGCATGGCCTTGCGGGAGCCTCGGTACCGATAAAGCTATTTTATTTTAGTTTTTCCTTCCGGTTCCGTAGACGTACGTCAACGGAATGGAATCGGAAAAAAAATTTGACGACGTACACACACGCGCGAGCGAGCGAGCAGCATCTCTCGTGCGAGTTTCCCCCCCGCGATGCCGAGCGTCGTTTTGACGCCTCCCAAATGCCGCCGTGGGCCATCGTGCGCGACCGCAGGCGAAGCAGCGGTCCCAGGGGCTGTCGCTGGACGGCCTCTACGGCTGCCTGAACCGCACCGTGCTCTACCAACTGTCCCGCCCGCGCCGCTGGCCCGCCCAGCAGGGCGTCCTCCAGGAGAGCCTGGGCCAGCTGCTCGTTCACCGCAACCTGCTGCTCGGGCCCGGCAACTACCAGCCGGACTTCTTTGCCTGCCTGCTGCACTGCCTGCTGCAGATTCGCATGCATAGGTACGACCGCTTTCCCCTGCCCCCACCCCCCCCCTACCCGCCACTCGCGCACAAAGATCTCGTGTTTATACTTATTAGGCCGTTGGGGGAAGTGAGTTTTTGTTCTATGACATTTTCAAAAATCTTAAAATGTGTTATCTTTTTTTCCCCCTGATTTTATTCTGCTCGTGCTATTTTGGTGTCATATCAGTGCGACCCTTCATGTTACATGACAGCCCACAGAATCGGATATCACAGAGCAACCTCTGCGATCCTGTCAAGTAACTATTGGCTCACATGGTATGGGTGAGCACTTTCCCACCCGCTCTGCCACTGAGGGCAACGTTTGTCGATATTTTTCATCATGAGAGCTGGAATTTAGCCAAATTCTTGTGAAGTCATTGGTGACCGGGCTGGGAATGTCAACTCCCCTGCGTGCGTTGGAGAAACCAATTTAATCACAGGATTCGTCCTACCCAGGATCTCGGAAGTTCTAGCTCGGTGCTCTGACCTCTTACCCACCCAGCCATCTTGGGGCAATTGATTTCAGTGAGCACCTACTAAGGCCTGGACGACTAGCGCTACGCTAGGGCATTTTTGGTAGATTATGATAATTATATAATTCTGAGTTGGCCTATCAGGTAATCGGAGAGTGCGTGCCACTGATGTTATCTGTTAGAGTGCCCTGACTACTGCTCTTCACATTGCATGCACACACTATGTAAAGCAAGACATTGCAATATTAATCTTCATTCATTTACAACAGTTAAACTGTCCTTATATTGCAAAGGAACATGTGAGGTTTATTTTTATTGGTCTAAACTAAACACTGAGCCACTTGACTCATGTGGTTTGTTTTGACTAATGACAGCCATGTAAATGTATGCTCACATTTCGGCAGATTATTGACCAATATTGGTCTCATGATTACATTGTTTTATATATATAAAGCAATGCATATGTGCTCATTTTCTTAAGTATGTTTTAGCCAATTTGGTTTTGCTAGATTTAATTTAAATCCTTTACAATTGTATCCGTTTCCCCTTGTCCCCCAGATTTGTAGACGGCTTCGGCCTGGAGGCTCGCTCGGCTTGGCACGTCCTGTCCACCTCTGACCCTGATGACGAGGAAGCCAGCCAGGGTAAGTAATGCTCTTTTCCATTTAAAACATAACCCCACTCAATGTTGTTGTTTTTTTCATAAGCCGTCAGTATTATTGTCTGCCAGGGACGTCGCCCTCTGTCCTGTAAGGCAAGATGAGAGGTGTTTGTGCGTGCAAGCCAACGGCCGTTGATCAAAACTCGGTGTTTTATTAGGATTGTGATGATGCGTTGATTCTTTGATTAAGTCGTCAGTTATTATGCTCGCTATGAAATGCGTATTATTGTGTTTTTAACAATAGACCATTAACCATATCTCTAAATGCATACGCTAATTTCAGGTTTAAGGCACGAACAACAATATTACAAGCGTACATATTTTATCCAAGAATCGATTCAATTGATTTCTGGAATCTAATCACGAAAACCCTGGATCGCGACGACCCATCGAAACCACGGGTTGAGACTGAATGGCTCCACTCCTGCGCTATCGTTGCCGAGCCCCGGCACGCGAGCTGGCGCGTCGGGCCTGTAGCCGGTGTGCGTTGTGTGTGATGCGGTCAGCGCGCGCCCAGCTCGTGAAGCTGGTGCGCCGGGTGTGGCAGGAGCTGATCGGCAGCAAGCGGGCGGTGGTGGAGGTGCTGTGCCGCAGCCCGCTGCCCCCGGACACGCTGTCCGACCCGGGGCGCTCCGACCTGGCGTCGCTGCGCCACCTGCTGGAGGAGCCGTCCACGAGGGCCTGGCAGACGTACCTCGGTGCGACCGTCGCACGCCCTCGCGGCAACTCGCCCACGGCATCGCCGGCACGGTCGCTGGGAGGTTTTCGAAAGGCATCGCAAGCAGTTGGTGCTGAGCGACATCTCGCCACGCCGGCGAGATGTTAACTACCTCGCCTGGTATACAGGAGGTCGTAGGGTTGGATCCCGACCCTGACGCCTGTTGTATATTTGGAATTTGCGTGTCTCTTTCCCCATTGTCGCGTGGATTTTTGGTCGGGTCCTCCGGTTTTTCTCTCCACATTTAGAAACATGCGCTTAGAGTATTTGCCAACTATACATTTCCACGTGATCAGCCATTTCGTTGAGCTGTCATTTGTGGCCACGTCACTTCTGGAAAAGACCTATGTAGCTCAGTGGGCCTTACCTGATAAAATTAAATAGTTCAGTTTATAACGCACCTACGATTAGCACGGTTGGCTACATACGGTGAGAAGAAAGTTCAACATACATACCGTATAAATACGGCTATGGGTGTTTAAACATTATCAACTAATCATTGAGGCCACACTTTCATATGTTCATGCTAGTTCGTATTTATATAAATGCACACTATTTAGATACAAGAGGGGCAGATAACACCCCCGCATGCATTTGAATACTGATACGTTCAAAGAAGGGTTTTACATGCTCACGTACATTTCCATTGGTGCAGAGTTCGCGCTTTCAGCTGTAAATCTGGCGTGCTTACTATTTTCCCACGCCAAAGGTCAGGTAATGGGTGTGTAAGTCCATCTGTCGGTCTCCTGACGACACCACAGTGCTAACGCTGATGTGTATTTTGGGCCATCTCCGTGCCAACGCCCATTTCCTGTGACTTCCTCGCAGGCCAAAGGTCAGCAGTAGCATTGTCCAAATGAGCCATTTCGCTTCATGTACAAGTGGAGTCGCAGTCACCCTGAAGGTGATGTGGAGGAACTGATTGTTGAGCCTTTTGTTCGACCATCAGTGACTGAGCTGAAAACATAAACATTCTCACGCGGCCGATTCTACATGTTCGGCAAACTCATTCGTCCTAATTGCTTGAATCAATTGGTTGACATACTATGCCCCAAGTAAAGAGCCACTTCGTGCTTACATAATGATGACCCACATCTCTACAGTGTCCAAAATTTACATCCATACGAAATCCCGGTGAATCCCTACAACGCCTGTGATAGTCCTGATTCAAATCCAGGAATATAGCAGTCACTCCTCATTGTGTTCCTTAAACTTAAACTTTTTATTTTACCAGGTAAGGCCCACTGAGCTGCGTGCAGCTCTTTTTCAGAAGGAACCTGGCCACAAATGAAAGCTCAACCAAGTGGCTTATCACGTTGCAAAATACCGCGGCGGTGCGAGCACGAGCCCCCTGCCTTAACCGTGCGCGCGCGGCCGTCGCGAACGCGCGTCTCGCAGGCCACGAGAGGAAGCAGCTGAGCCGAGCGGAGCAGACGGTGTCATCGCGCCTGCGCGTCGGCAGCAGCGGGGGCTTCGCGCTCACGCGGCTCACGGGCAACAGGAAGCAGCGCAAGGAGAGCGCCGCCAACCGCTCCGCGCCGTCCTTGCAGGTGAACGGCCGCATCGCCGGTCGTCTGCACGGCAGAGGTCGCAAACGGGTTTTGATTCCTTACCCGTACCCGTACCCGGCCGCACCAGGGTCGCAAATGGGTACCCGTACCCGTACCCGGCCGGGTACGGGTACCCGTTCTCTACCCGTACCCTACCCGAAATGAGTGACAAACGGTTACTCACCAGTGACTCACGGCCTACCCGTACCCGGCCGCACTAGGGTCACAAACGGGTACCCGTACCCGTACCCAGCCGGGTACGGGTAGCCGGGTATCGGGTAGGGTACGGGTATCGGGTACCCGGTTGCGACCTCTGCTGCACGGCCCCCCCCCCACTGCAAGCGCTTACTCCGGGTGGATTTACGTGGTCGCTCACTGCGCGGATCTCTCGCGTGTTTTTGGGGTTGTGAAGAATGGCGCGCGGTCCCACCCGGAAAACGCATCAGAGAGCAGCTCCTTTACCATGAACACCATTCAAATTAAGCTTATAGCCATCATGCAAACTCCGGTCATCACGTGAACTTTGGTCATCCTCGCAGCGGATTTTGGCCAGCCATCGAACAAAGACGGTCACTGCAACGCGCCCTTTCAGATGCGCTTCTGAGGCCGTCTGGAACGCTCTTCCTTCCGATATTAGGAAGCCACTGGAGCTATGCACTTTTAAATCTAGATTGTAAATTCATTTCTTTAGAACTGAATTTTGTCTTTAGTTTTCTGTCAATCCCCCACACCACCGATTAGCGCGGTTGGCTACATATGGTGTGAAAGAAGTTCAACATACATACAATTGTCAATCCACCACTCGAGAGAACGGCATGCCGTGAAGCACTTTGCCATGGCAGTAGCTGCATGGTGATGATGTGGTTCCTGTGCGCGTTGTGTAGGATGCGTCGGTGTGGATGTTCACACACATCGCGGTCGTGCGAGACCTTGTGGAATACCGCTACAAACAGCAGCAGGAGGTGAGGTCCGTCACACAGAGTGCGGTGTCCTGAAAAGACGACGCCTGTGGGCATGAGTCATTGGCGGGCTTTCCCCATAGTGCTTCATTCTAATTTTATTTGTTAATTCTTTTTTTGACAAATATTATTGTGGATAGGCAATGTGGTTGTAACATTGCGATGAACACCAGCACTTGGAAAACAGTGGCTGCTTAGCAGGAATAATATGATGCATGGATTCATTGATTAAAATCGATTCTTACACTTAACGATACAAGTATTAAATCTTGATCGATTTTTTTAATGCTTTGTATATGATGCAAGACAATTGGTTCACGTGACCAATGCAGCTACTTGAGGTGTTGCATTCAACAGGAAGTAAAACAAACAACAATAATCTAGTCTTGAATCAAACCACAACTGCGAATCGTGATGGTTCATTGGATCGCGAGAGGGTTTGTAGCAAATCGTTGTGTGCATAATTGTTCAGTGAGCGGAGTGCCATACAAAATAGGTGCGTGCTCACAGCTCTTCAGAGGTCGCAAACGGGTTTTGATTCCTTACCCGTACCCGTACCCTACCCGAAATGAGTGACAAATGGTTACTCACCAGTGACTCACGGCCTACCCATACCCGGCCGCACCAGGGTCGCAAACGGGTACCCGTACCCGTACCTGGCCGAGTATGGGTAGCCGGGTATCGGGTAGGGTACGGGTATCGGGTACCCGGTTGTGACCTCTGCAGCGCTTTCTCTGATCGTACCGTCAGCGAACACCTATCACCCTGTACTACGTTCCAACGTCTACGCTCAATGCCTTTACAAAACCACACTAACATCTGCGGGGAAGTATGGTCAAATAGCCTCCATGACCCGCACGGCATGGGGAGGCCCTCATCCAACAGTGGATTGACACAAGGGCCGTGCGTGTGTACATTATGCGCCTCGGGCCTTAGGCCTTGGCGTGCACGGTCGGTAGTGCAGCGGTTAGCGCGCTGCGCCACGAACCCGGCGACCTGAGTTCGATTCCCGCTCACGGCCGACACCGTTGACGATCATCTCAACCGGTGCTGGGCCTCCCCTAAGCTTGACTCGGCCTCAAATGAGTATCTGGTGCGGTGTGTAAAAACATCACCACGAGGGAGACAAAGGCGGTCAGGCGTGGTGCTGGCCACCCACCCGACCCGTGTACCCTCCCGACCTTCACAGGCGCTACTCGCTAACAGCACTTGCCCCCCGCAGTTCGTGAAAGGCTACACGGGGCGGTGTTTGTTTGTGTGCGCCGCGCGCGGGACCAGCGCGAGTGCAGCGTGGCGCGGCTGCTTGCCGCCGAGTGGGGGCGTCTGGAGGCCGAGGTGACGCGCGAGCGCGGCCCGTGGGGGCCCCCCGTGGGCTCCCGCCTCGACAAGTGGATGCTGGACCCCACCGAGGGGCCCTGCCGCATGCGCCGCAAGCTCATGCCCAACGAGCACTTCTACGCGCACTACGCGCACTACCCGTACCCGCCGGGCGGCTCCGACAGAGACGACACGCAGGTACGCCGACGGTCGACGAAGCTGCCGGAGCTACGCGCGCTTTTAAATCGAGTTTGAAAACTAATTTATCTTGAACTGCTTTTTGTGTTTAGTTTGTTGTCCTTCCCTCGAATACTCCAATTAGCGCGGTTGGCTACCCACGGCGCGTAAGAAGTTCAACATACATACAATGATAGAGACAGTGGTGACGACGGCGCTGGTGCCTCGGTAGGTGCACCTTGGCGCGCGGGCGACAATGCTTACACGGGTTATATTTGTTTTTGTTGTTGGGATAAAAGCTGTGACCTGGGGTCAACTCAGCCTTCTATGAGTACCTGGTGCAGTGTGTAAACATCAGCACTGGGGATACAAAGGTGGCAGTCTGCCGGCCATACCACCCCCGTTGTGTGCGATACTGGCTTTCATAGGTGTATACGTGTGTAAAGACGACTCCGACGCACGTGTCCTGGGAAGGTTTTCTTTATTCGTGAGCCACGTGCTCACACTCGGACAGGCGGAGACCCCCACTGCAACAGCCCCGAGTCTCCCGCGCATCTCCCTTATATACGGTCCGAGGCCACGCCCCCATTCCCGAACCTTCTCGCTGGCTCTAGACCGCTCGCTCCACCAGCTGACTCCACCGTCCTCTTACGTCACCTGGCCACGCTCCTATTCTCGAACATTCCCGTGGCCACAAGTCCACTCACACCGCAAGCTGACTCCCCTGTCATTACCTCCCGTGGCCACTAGTCCACTCACACCGCAAGCTGACTCCCCTGTCATTACCTCCCGTGGCCACAAGTCCACTTACACCGTGGGTTGACTGCCCTGTCATTACCTCCCGTGGCCACTAGTCCACTCACATTGCAAGCTGACTCCCCTGCTATTACCTCCCGTGGCCACTAGTCCACTCACACCGCAGGCTGACTCCCCTGCCATTACCTCCCGTGGTCACTAGTCCACTCACGCCGCAAGCTGACTCCCCTGTCATTACCTCCCGTGGCCACTAGTCCACTCATGCCGCAAGCTGATTCCCCTGTCATTACCTCCCGTGGCCACTAGTCCACTCACACCGTAGGTTGACTCCCCTACCACGACCTCCCGTGGCTACTAGTCCACTCACACCGTAGGCTGACTCCCCTGTCATTACCTCCCGTGGCCACTAGTTCACTCACACTATAAGCTGACTCCCCTGTCATTACACTTGCACACATACACAGACAAAGGTCCCCTGCACAGTCTTTTACATACTGTTGAGGCAAGTGCTGTCGGCAAAGGGGTGGTGTGGCTAGCACCATGTCTCCCAGGTGCTTGACATCGTGGAGGTCCAGGACATGTTCTGATATCACTCGCCAGTGATGTTAGCCACGCATGTACACAGACGCGTGCACAGAACCTTCACTTTCATGCCTGCGTAATTGTGTGTTGCCAGTGTCCTTGTGGAGAATAACCTACACTTAACTCAAATTAACCGGTGGGCCCTCCCTGGACGTTGTTCCGAGCTGGAGGGCATCTGTCTGACAAAAACTGCTGAGTATTAGCGTTGGGATCACAGCAGTGGTGTAACCTGCAAGACTTAAATGCTAAAATTAACGTCCATCAAGAATAAACTAAAATGTACAGCATTGGTTGAGGAATAAAAAAAATTGTTAAAGTCAGCTTCTTAATACAAACACTAACATTCACGTTTACTTGTATTAAATACATCAGTGTGTATTCAATAAAGTTTAAAACTGTACACAGCTTATTTTAACATATACCTTCCACTCACATGTATATATATCATGTGCTTCCATACACATTGCACAAGGCAACTTTAAATAAACTATGCAAACATAAAATCATCATCGGTCACAAGCAATCCACTGCTGGATGAATCCATCTTCAAGACGCCGCCATCCCTCGTGGTCACATGACACAACAATCCCCCCCATCAGCTGCACACGAGCCAATCCCGTGGCTCCAGCTCAGCCGCATGAATCACAATTCACAGAGTTTATAAGATCACACTCATTGCACACAAAATGCTTGCCACAAATGAACCACAGTTCAAGGAGCATAAACCATCGTGCAAACTTTGGTCATCCTCGCAGCAGCGGCGAACAAAGCTGGTCACCTCATCGCGTGCGTTCAGATGTGCTCCTGCGTCCGTTTGGAACGCCCTTCCGATATCAGCAAGCCACTGGAGCTATGCGCTTTTAAATCTACGTACGGTGCGAAAGAAGCACATCATATGTACGTACGTACAGACGTTGTAATTGGATGAAACTGGATCCTCTTCCCGAATCGACCGTGGCTACTGCCACGTTCTCGACTGCTCTTTATATTATTATTATTATTGTTTCTCTCCTCTCCCAAAGCTCATGGATGAGGCGGAGCAGAGTGGGCAGGATGTGATGAGAGAGGTGAGCCGCGGCCGACACGTCTCCAACGAGCTGTGAGATTAACTCCAGATCCACGCAGGCACGCGTGGTTTAGACGGCGTTCCCGGCGTTTGCTCGCTAAGCAGGCCAGCCTCGGGAGTTGAGTCAGCGTCATGCTCTGTGCTGTTGGAAATCGGCCACCTTGCTGAATGAAGTTGGGAGTCAAGTTTGCCGTGAGTGTGAACCGACCAAAGTCCACCTGCGGCTTACCGGGCGAATTCCAGGTGGTCTGGCGTTGGCCCAGTCCAAACTTTGCATTCGACTAGAGCATTTAGCCTTTTGTCTACAACCTTCAAGTGCTCTTGGTGTTGTTATTATTGTCTTAAGAATTAAAAGTGTTGCTTTATTGGTGGCCCCGTCACCAAATAAATGTATATAACTTGACTTGTAATGGCCGTGGGTATTCTCTGCTGTGATTTCATATTAGCTGACACCTAATTATGACCGAGATATTCTTAAGTTGCCAAAATCACAAGCTCACGGTTGTAAGATAGTGAGTTTGTTCACGCCCAGGCTTAACTCTGTGGGAGCATTTATTGGTGGGAAGTTAACAGCAATTCCGATGCGGAGAGAACAAGTTCTTGCCTCAGGAATGTTGAATTTCTCATAACACAGGACCTCCGATATTAATTACAAACTCTCAGTGCAATGCAGAAACTTCAGGCACTGCACGTTGTGCGCTTGTGATGTAATCCTTTGGGTTCGCGTTTGAGAAACCGCGGGCGGTCGTCGCTTTTCACCGAGCTGCCCCTGACCACGCGGCGCTCACCTCCCCGCAGAAGAGCGCTAAAGTGCGGCGAGTGATCAGCTACGACAGCAAGGAGTTCTACCTCCGCCTGGTGTCGCAGTCCAGCCTGGAGCCCGTGGTCGCCACGGAGACGGCCGAGAGCGAGGCCGCCCGGCTCGTGGAGAACGGCGGAGAGGACGGCATGGTGGGGGTCAAAGGTCAGCGCCGTCACCGCCCACTTTCGTGTGGATTAATAACAGCGGATTAAATATGTGATTTTAGATTCGTTATCCACTCGGTTGGCTGTTCAGAGGCAGAGTGGATCTTGCCCATTCCTCCTTTAAAGGAGCGAAGACGGCAGCGGTGGCGGAGTGTTTACGATACGGTCGACGGTTTGGGATTTGTGGCCGCACTCGCAGGCCGCCGAATCTTCCGTGCGCCACTTGCGCATCAGGCGGCCGCATCGGCCACATGCCCCGTCCCGATTCGTTTGATGGTCGACCATTGGTGGCGAGGTTCGACGGTAGGGGCCCTGTACGAGAGATGTTTATTTTTGACGTCGGCCTACCGCCCACTGAAGATTTGTGATCGCAGTCTCCGGCTTGAGCCGTGCACGTGGCCCCGACGGCGAAGCAGCGGGGATGAGTGTTCGGTGGGTAGATGAGGGTAACGATCGAGTTGGCTGATTTATTTTGCTTCCCCCCCCCCCCCCAGACTTAAGCTCGGATCGTTTGCCTGTCACTTCACATTAGGTCATCGGGCGGTGGTTCTGTATCAGACGATTGTTCCGTATCAGACATACGCTTCAGCAAATGCAGAAATGGTCTCCCCATGTGAAAATACATTTGAAATCGCTCTTCTAAATTGAGGACGGTCAATGCCGAGTGGCTGGCCGCTCAGAATCTCGGTCAGCCGTTATCCTCGTCTCGCGAACAGTGCCCTGCGTACCGACGTGATGTTTGCGATCCCTTCTCGGTAATAAAAACAAAAATCGCGAGCGAGTCTCCGTAAGTCACGCGGCGGCCTGACGTGTCGTCGTCGGCAGGGCTCGTGAAGCCGTTGCAGAGGTCTCGCTCGGGCGTGGAGCCGGGCGCCGGCCTGCCGGGCGGCGACGATGAAGACGGCCTCCTGGACCCGATGGCCGACGGGGCCGGCATCGGCGATGGCGGCGAGAAGACGGAGAACCAGACGGTGCTGAGGCTGCTGGCGGAGGGCGAGACGGTGAGCAGCCCCCTCCCCCCCCTCCCCCAACCTCCCCCTAGCGCATGACTCCTCGTCCTAGCCAGAGCGCAGCACAACCACCCGCAACCTCCGATTAGCACTGTTGGCTACATACGGCGCGAAAGAAGTTCAACATACATTGACCGTAACCCGAGACCACACACCGACCTCATTCCTTCTGCCGTAAACCTGTACCTCGAAGCAGAGAACACTCGAACCACGCAAACCCTCACTAATCTCCAGCGTGGCCCAAGTTATACCATAACATAAAACCACCTTAACCCTAACTCCTACTTTAAGCTTAACTCCATCCTAACGATTTAAACACTAACCCTATTCATTAACTCCTCACTACCCCACACCAAGCTCCTTTAACCGAACTTTTATAATTAACCCTAATTCTATTCAACCCCAGCCACCTCATCTCTCCAATCTTGTCTCTTTTTAGTGACAACTCTTATACGCTTACCCTAACGCCGCACCTCTACCTGAATCATAATCTTTAAAAATGTATCCCCTCCTTCCTTCTCCTCGCTCCCTCTACTCCCTTAACAAAGTTATTCCTCCCTCATCTTCCCCTCCCCACATAAAAGAACACAACAACTCGCTCGTGGTCTCCACTCGGTGGGGCAGGGAGCCCATCCCCCGCCTCCTCTAAACGGTTTGTGCAATGTGCCCTGGGCTCTAATTGAAATACAATTTCTTTTTTAAAACCCCATTAAATAAATCTAATTTACAGTCATCTGAACCCGAACCCTGATCAGTAACACCAAGCAGATCCCAACCTCACCCAGCCTGACCCCGCCTCCCCGCCGTGTCGCTCCCAGATCTCCCAGATGTACCGGTGCGCGCGAGTGGAGGGCCTGGACACCAGCGAGGGGCTGCTGCTCTTTGGGAAGGAACACTTCTACGTCATCGACGGGGTCACCATGACGACCCGCCGGGAGATCTGCGACATCGACATGCTGCCACCCGAGTGAGCAGCTCCGGCACAGCCACTGGTGCAGCAGCAGCAGCAGCAGCCTTATCAGCAGCTGTAGCAGCAGCAGCAGCTTCTTCAGCAGCAGCAGCCTTAGCAGTTGCAGTAGCAGCAGCTTCTTCAGGTGTAGCAGCAGCCTCATCAGCTGTAGCAGCCACCTCATCAGCTGTAGCAGCAGCAGCGTCGTCAGTTGTAGCAGCAGCAGCGTTATCAGCTGCAGCAGCAGCGTCATCAGCTGTAGCAGCAGCGTCATCAGCTGTAGCAGCCTCATCAGCTTTAGCAGCAGCAGCGTCATCAGCTGTAGCAGCAGCCTCGTCATCAGCTGCAGCAGCAGCCTCATCAGCTGTAGCAGCAGCCTCATCAGCTGTAGCAGCCTCATCAGCTGTAGCAGCATCTTCATCAGCAGCTGTAGGAGCAGCCTCATCGTCAACAATACGAACCGTTGCTGGAACATCAAAAAATGTTCCATCATGGCTGCTAAAAGCACCGTTGTTGGTTCCTGTATCGTCCTCAACAGCATCACTATCATCATCTTCATAACCAGGCCAGACGTCCCCAAGCTGCCACCCTCTTTGATGGCCCTGCGATGAAACAGTCATCATCATTTTCATAATCATCTTCCCTATGTCATCGGATGAAGCGTTTGACCGTTGGGGAGAATGCGTGACACGGCACTGACTCCCTTCGTCCTTGCGCGTGCGATTCCGGGTGGTCTCGCCACCCAGGCTGCAGGACCCGGTGATTCCCCGTGGGACCCGATCGCCTCCGTCGCACCCGCAGCGCGCGTGCAGCAAGTTCAGCTACGAGGGCGTGCGCGAGGTGCACAAGCGGCGCTACCTCCTGCAGGTGCCGCCCCTTGTCCGCTCGCTCGCTCGCTCGCTCTTCTTCGTTCCGTACCGTGCCGATCAACCACAGCTCCTCTTGTCAGTTCACGACAGGACGGAGGCTCCCCCGCGCCATGTTGTTCATGGGGTCTGTTTAACTGATCATCGCCACGCTGGTCGGTGCGGGTTGGTGAGACGGGTAGGCCCAGGGCTGCTTCAGGGATCGCTCGCCGCTGGTGTTCGCCGTGGCCGGGAATCGAGCTCAAGTCATTGGGTTCATAGTGAAGTGGACCTAACCACTGCGCTGCCGTGCGACCCCTTTCTGTTATCATGAATATTCACTCGTGGTCTCTTGGCACGTAATGATTCGCCTATTGCCCCCCTTAGCTCCGCTGATTTGATTAATCGTTTGTTGTATCCTGAGCCGCAAATCAGATTAAGAATCAGAAATTTTGTTGGCTAACTTTTACCATCTATGTCTTTTCACGTTACGAACCGTCTTAGTAAAAATAAATATATCCCAAATGAAATATAGACTTGTACAGCTGCTGTGCATTATGAAGCATTCATACTGTTTAGTTAGGTTATTTTGCCGGGACACACAGCCGGAGTTTTACAGGCTATTTATTGCTTAGTTATGGAGACAATAAGATCCATAATGTCAGTGCCACCCTTGAGCAAGGAACACCTTTCGTGCTGTGGACGCAAGCAATGTATGTGTGTGTGTGTTGAACATTTTTCGCACCTTACGTAGCCAACCGTGCTAATCGGAGGTGCGGGGGAAGTACAACAAACTAAACACAAAAAGCAGCTTTAAGGAAATGAGTTTTCAATCTAGATTTAAAAGTGCATTTCTCCAGTGGCTTCCTAATGTTGGAAGGAAGAGCGTTCCAGACGGCCGCAGGAGCGCATCTGAAAGCGCAGCGCCATGAGGTGACCACCATCTTCTATTTCGATGGCCCAGCCCAAAGCCCTGACATTGTCAAGAGCAGGGAGCTGATCTCGTGCGAAACAGAATTTTTCATCAGAAACCACAGACGCCACCTCCTTTCCAAGAAGAGACATTTAATCGCGAATGAGTTTGTACACAACGTTCACTCAAGTGGCGCGCTGATTCGTCAAACGTAACACCGCAATGCCGTTGAGATCCTCCTCTTGGTATTTTTGTTTAGCCGATGGCCGTGGAAGTATTCTCAAACGACGGCAGGAACTACCTCCTGGTGTTCCCGCGTGGGGTGAGAAACAAGGTGTACCAAAGGTAAGGCCTCTGGCGTGTTAAGCACCAAATCACGAGCTTAAAAGCCTTTGCAAACAAAGCACAAAGTGATAAAGATCATCAGGGTGTAGACTTAACCATGAACATTAACGAGCTCTTACTTAGTTTTTCTACGAATGTGCCGTGTTTGTGTGTGTGTGGGGGTGATGATTGGGGAGCGGTGGCACAGTGGTTAGCGTTGCTGCGCTACGAACCCGGCGACCCGAGTTCGATTCTCGCTCACGGCCAACACCAGTGACAATTATCTGAACCGGTCCTGGGCCTCCACTCTGTCGACTCACCCTCAAACGAGTACCTGATGCAGCGTGTAAAACATCAGCACTCGGAAGACAAAGGTGGCCGGGCGTGGTGCTGGCCGCCCACCCCTTTCGCATGCCTGTGCTGGCCTTCGTAGGTGCTCTCTAACAGCCACTAAAGTCTGTTAAAGGCTCCACGGGTGAATCGTTGTCTTTCGTGTGCGATGACTGTGGAGTTGGGGGTGGCGAGGCGATCTCAAAGTGGTGTCCCCTTTGTCGCCCGAACGAGCGCAGGTTTTTGACGATCGCGCCGTCGCTCGCGGACAGCAGTGAGAGCGTCTCCGGACAGAACCCCAACGCAAGTGTGGAGGCTGGGTGAGCGAAACGCAACTCGCGTGCAACCATGAGGCGCTCGGGGTTGTTGGGGTTTTCCTGCATCGGAGTTTAATTTTTGTCAGTGACGGTAAACATTGGTATCACACCTGATGACGATTGCTTGTGTTGCAGTCGAAACGTCGTGAGAATTTGTATTGTTTTATATTTATTTTATTTTATTATTTCCCTTCTACGTGATGACTTTACCGAAAGAACCAAGAATATTGGTATCACTGTCCAGATTTATTTTTCTGATTGGCTTGGGCAGTTTAAATTAATTTTACCCACCTAAGTGTAAAACTGTTACTCTATGGCATGTACATTCCCTTAAAATCTATTGAAATTATAACATTTCACTTTCAAGTAAAAATGTGTGTAACAATCCAATCTGGTTAATTAAGTGTTCTTGGCGAACGCCGAGTTAAGTGTAAGTTATTTAATTAATCGGCTAAATCTAGAGAAGTAGGTGGCTTTGCGGGGCCAAGGTTAACTTCGCTCTGCTGTAACACTTCTGCGTCCTGCTGCTGCTCTCAAAGTACCCCGTGCACAAACACCCCCCTCTAAACCTCCGTCTCCAACGTCGCCCACATCCCTGAGGTGGCGCCGTAGCCCAAAAACGCTTCATCTCCAGGCAGTTTGCGTCTCTTTCGCCACGGAGTTGGGCGTTATGAGCCCGGAAAACCGTCCCACCCCACGGTTGGACCCCTTGTTGGTGTTCTTGAGAAGGCCGGCCCTACGTGCCCTCTCCTCCTGGCACGAGGCCAGGCAAGGCTTGCACACCTCCGACTCGTGCACCAGCAGCAGGGACGCCTCCTCGGGGCACGGCTCGCCCCCACCCGGCACGCCGCCCGTCTCCGGCGGGGCCAGCGCGAGCGGGTTCCGCTTCACGTTGAGCTTCTGGAGCTTGGGCAGTTTGGCCACGGTCTCGGGCAGGCCCGCGATGGCGTTGTCGAAGAGACCCAGGTCGGTGAGCTCCCGGAGATGGCCCAGCCAGCGCGGCACGCTGTCCAGCTCGTTGAGGCCCAGGTTGAGGGTGCGCAGCTTCTGAAGCTGCGCGAGGCCCTCGGGGAGGCCGTGCGTGGCCAGCCGGTTGTTGCAAGCGTTGAGGTGCAGCAGGCCGCTCAGCTGGCCCAGCGACTCGGGCAGGCTCTCGAGCCGGTTGCTGTGGACGTCGAGCGAGCGGAGGTTGACGAACTTGCCGATGGAGGGCGGGAGGACGCGGAGCGCGTTGCGGCTGAGGTCCAGCTCGTCGACGTCGCTCAGCTTGAGGAGGCACTTGGGGAAGGTGGCGAGGCCCGCGTTGCTGAGGTTGAGGCGCTTCTTCCCGTCGGGGGTGCTGTGCACGGCCGCCTTGGCCTGCTTCAGCGTCAGCTTTCGGCCCTTGGGCGCGCGTTTCTTGGGCATGATGGCTTCTGCACGGGAAGCAACGAACACACACGGCTCGGTTAGCCTCGAGTCAAAACTGTTCAAGAGTTTTATTTTTATTTTACCAGGTGAGCCCCACTGAGCTATGTAGCTCTTTTTCAGAAGCGACCTGGCCACAAACGATAGCTCAACGAAGTGGCTTATCGCGTGCAAATTTATATCAGCCACATACTCTATAAACGCATGTTCCTGTCCACTAATAAGCCTCCCTAAGCCGTCACCATCTCTCATGGTCTTGCAATGTGACAGACAGTCCATCCAGCTCCTGCACATGAGACTGATTTCATCACTCCATCTCCACGGTGGTTCTCCACTCAGGCGTGTTCCCTCCTTTCGCTGTCACTCCGTCATTAGTCTCGACCGCGAGTCACCATCCCTTTTAGCGACATGTCCTGCCGAAGTCTACTTTCTTTTCTCAACAGTCAAGGTCAAAATAAACTTGATGAGTAGCATGGCCTTTTCTAGAATGAGGAGGTTCATATTTCTGTTCTTGTTTTTTAATTAGTATTTTGCAAGCAAGGTTGCAGTATTTACCCAGTTTGTTTACGTGTTGCAAACGCTTAATTGATGAGTATATAACAATGGACATTCGAAGGAAGCTGAATGCAGTACGAGGTCAATGCACCTCGTTTACACCCAGCTCTAAAAATATTTCCGCTGCCCCTCGCGCGCACAAATACACAAACTGTACGCAAGGCATTCATTGCGCTCCAGTTCTTCCTTGTTTTTTGGATGACTGACTTCAAAACCTAACAACCGAAAAGCTTAACGCCAGTTGCGAAAACCGAGAAGAGACAACGCGGGCCGCCATATTTAAGCACAGCACAATTATAAACTAAACTATTAAAGTATGCTATTTTATTTTACCAAGTAAGGCCCACGGAGCTATATAACTCTTTTTTAAGAAGTGACCTGGCCACAAATGATAGCTCAACAAAGTGGCTTATTGCGTGGCAATTTATAGCAGCCAAATACTCTTAAACGCACGTTTTGAAATGCAGAGGGAAAAACCGGATGAGACCCGGGGAAAAATCCTCACGACCACGGGGAGAGAGAACACGCAGACTCCAAATATACAGCAGCAGGCGTAAGGGCTGGGATCGAACCCACGACCCCCTGTATACCAGGCGAAGTAGTTAACATCTCGCCACATTGCAGTTGACGAGGTGACGGCACGCAAAACACGGCCACATGAGTGAGGGGCCGGGCTGGCCTAGATAGGGCCACGTTCCCTATGAATGCCGTGCAGTCGTTACCATAGCTGCGGCCGCTGCGCAGCACGGGTAACAGTACACGCTCGCTGAGTGGGCTCCATCGGTATGCGCCGGGGTAGCGGATGTCCACCCTGAATCTCACGTTTCTCTAATTGAAAAGGCACGGCGCAACGACGTTGCGGTCCAGCGGACCCAGAGTTCGTTTGGCCACGGGAAATGTGACAGGACAAACAAGTCGATCTCACCCGGCAGGCTCGTTCCGTCTACTTTGGTCTTGGTCTCATTGCTTTATTTTTCTTTTAGCATTCAGAAAGGAAATGCCCATTAAGGAAAGATATGGCTATCAGACAGGCCAAGCGGCAGCGTATTTTGCAACCGTCCATTTTCACTTGCCGCCACGAAAGAAAAAAAAAGACGAAAAGAGTTCACGCATGTTTCTTATGAGAGCCGAAAACATTTGAAAACTTCGTTTAAAAAAAAGAATGTGCATGCAGCTTACCGTTACTGCGCGAGGCGCGCGCAAAATGTGGTGTCTTCGAGCCCCGGTCGGCTTCTCCGCGGCCAGCGCAGAGGACGTCTGGAAGAGGCCACTTTACCAGCCACACTCGCAGCGGAGAGGCCGGAGTGCGACAATCTGACTCCTCAAGCCCCCCCTTGAGGCCCTCGTACCGGCCCCACTCCACCGCATCGACAAAGCCGCCCCCCCCCTTCACCTCCCTCAGTCTTCGACTGCGGGCCGCCGAAGCTCGCTCACGTTGCCATCGAAGCGGCGGCCGTTGAAGTTGAACTCGAAGAGGGCCAGTGATTTGTTTTTGCCTGCCAGCCAGGGAGCCACGACTTGGGCGCAGTGAGGCCCCTTGTCTGCGTGCCAACTGTTGTGTGGCGTTGCCAGGCAACGTTCTGACTGCCACGTAAATTATGCATGAGGTGGGAGGTGCCGTAAATGGGAGGAGAATTGAGTTCAACTAAACTTTTGATTTTACCAGGTGAAACCCACTGAGCTTCATAGCTCTTTTGCAGAAATGACTTGGCCACAAATGATAGCTCAACGAAGGGGCTTATGTGGAAATTTATAGCAGCCAAATACTCTAAACGCACGTTGATTTTAAATGTGGAGGGAAAAACTAGGAGGACCCGTATAAAATTCCACGCGACCACGGGGAGAACATGCATGCTCGAAATATACAGGCGTCAGTGTCGGGATCAAACCCACGACCTCCTGCATACCTGGCGAGGGAGTAAACATCTAGCCACCGTGGCGTATATTGCTGGTCTGCTGGCCTGTGTACAGCAATACAGGTATTCTCTTCTATCACATACAGGAATGCATACTTTGGTCAGGGATGCTTATTGTCAGGGATAATTACTTTGGCTTCAGGGACCCCACCAGGAAGCTTACAGATGGAGGTTCCCAGCCACATTTGAACTGTTCACACGGTAGCCGCTTGGCTAATTCATCCGTCACCGCTTCAGCCAAGTTCAACATTGGCTAAGGTGCGGAGCCAGTGATTAATTCCCTGCTGTCAAGAGACATTTCCGAGGGCAGGATCGCGATGTCCCCTCCAGCTTCAGTAACTGTTGTCGCGCCTGAGAGGTCACTATGGTTTGTGGGTGGGCGTGCGTTTACTGACGGGCATCGATTCAGTTGTGCTCTTAAATTGGATTGTGTCAGCATGGATTAGTGAGTGTCCTTGATAAGGTGAGGATTTAGACATTTCAGAAAGAAAAAAGAGCTATGTTTTTTTCACGGAAGCTGCAATCCAGAAAGGTGATTTTTGGTGTTGCTTTTTATCCATTCAACGCCTGTTGCTTTGGAGCCTGCGTGGTTTCCTGTCTACAGCACAGGGAACAATTGAGTGAGTTAAAGCTGGAAATCGTTGTAATTTTCCCATCGCTCTGAGCCGGAAGGGTTGGCTAAAGATAGCGGTGCCTCCCGCCACATACACGGCGAAGAACTTTCTCTTGAAGAAGCGCACGTTGGCATTGTGAGTGAAGTATGGATGAGGATGCTGACGCCTGCCTATTATTTTTGACTCGGAACACCATTGCCAGCGTTCACCAACGCTCCTTTGCAATAAACCAAAATGAGTGAGCCGGCACTGAGAAGGACACGGTAATTAGTCGGATGATAGGAATGTTATTAACGTGATGGCAACACTTGTTGGCATGCTGCGCTGTGAGCCCCGGGGCGTGCGTTCAATACCAAGCAAAGGGTAACATCGACTGCGAGTGTTGCGCGGAGCTGTTGCTGAGGTTCTTCACCAACCGGTATCGACCGGCGTGGTGAAGGTTAAATAACCCCCACGACTGATACGGCACGGGGAGACCTTGAACCAGCAGTAAATTGATTAAGAGGCGTAATGGTGGTTAAAATGCGTGTAAAGATTTGAAGATACAACAATGAAAATGTTCTTCTTGGTTCTTTCGGTAAAGTCACGTAGAAGGGAAATAATAAAATAATACAAATAAAACAATAAAATACAATTCTCACGACGTTGCGAAGCTTCTGGGTCTTTCCGACAGACCTGTTCTTCACCTGAGGACGGCTGCTTGCGTTGTGGCTGAAGCATCGTGGGAATTGTATTTGATTATGTTTTTATTTTATTATTTCCCTTCTACGTGACTTTACCGAAAGAACCAAGAAGATGAATCCCTGCAGTCACGAAAGCTTTAAATCGAAATTTAATGAAAATTTTATTATTTTGTTTTGATGTGGGTATTTATGATCCCAAGAGGTGGTTCGGGGGGGGGGGTGCTAACACCACAACAGGTCACCTAGCAGCTGGCACCACTGAGATTCAAGTGGCCACCCAGACTGGGTTCTCAAGGGTAGCGAGTTGATGGCTTCAGTACACTTCCCAATGAATGTGAAAAAACCCACCATATAAAATTGGGATTGATTCCAATTATCATTGCGTTATTTGCACTGAATTGTAATCGACACATTTTTTTAAAATTGTAAAAGACCCGACACAGAATGATCCATGGTTCCGATGTTCCGCGCAGCTTCTGAGCCAAACCCCCCAAAACCACAGCCACACACATTCATCGCAACAGCAGATGTGGATACTTGATGCGCAAAAGAAGAAAAAGATCTCTCCGTTGTGTGACTGTGGTTACCCAGCACAACAGATCGAGGAACGCACAACGACTCAAAGCCCGATTCACAAATACGAAGGAGGCATCGCCGCGATACACTCTGTATTCCTGGAGCAATTATCTGGCCCAAAGCACCTCAAAGTAAAACTATAATTGGGGCTCTACATCAGCCATACAAAAAAGACTGAGCTGCAATCGCAATGTAATGTCATTTCAGCGAACATTGATGCCGTAATTATATTTGACACCACTTCTGCTGCTGAAAATATATATCTTGGTTTAAATAACTTGCTTTTAGTGTTGGTAGTTTAAAATCCTATACAATAGGATGTATGTTGAACTTCTTTCGTAGCCAACCATGATAAGACAGACTTCATAAGTAGTTCCCTGGTGTCATATTCCATGACCATTTCTTTACAATTGATTGTGCATTCAATACGGAATGTAATTTCGTTGTCTCTCGACATGATGGCGATTAAATGGCCTAATTTGTGTCAATCATTGTGTTCCCAAAACACACAAGTTGAGCATTAAAACCATGGCCTTGCAACAAGAATAGAAATGAAAGCCCGGTGTTGCATTGTTTTTCAGGTCGGGTCTGCTGAGCGGCCTGGTTGGAGAGCGATCGGTGACGCAGCGCTGGGTGGTGCGTATCTTCACCGGATAATCGAACCCTTTACCCCCGAGATGGAGATGTCCCAAGTGGCACAGCGGCTCACAAGCTGCCCTGTCGTAGCCACAGAGCCAGAACAGCAGACTTCCCTGCATTCAAATCCAGGTTTCGGCCACCTCTGATTGAACCAGGTGCTCAAGTGATGTGTGTTTTATTGGTCTCAGCACAGTCGCCACCGTTTCATTATTTCGTCATCACCTGAGTGCCCAACACTCTCTTTTGGCATTAGTGGCGGGGGGCATTACACGCCCGTGATGGCAATGAACCGAGAGAGTGTACGTCCACTCCTCATTAGTATTCAAGACCTTGCCCTTTGAAGAACATTAAGTCCTTTCATTTGTTTTTGCCCAGAATTAAAGTGAATCCATGCTAATCCTCATGCTCCCGTGGCAATTCATACGGAATTAAATAGCAATGCTGCAAGATGTATTGTTGCACCAATCTTTTTTTAAATTCGACATTTACGGTTGATCAACTCATTTTATATAAAGCAGCTTCTGAGAGTCCATTGACATCTACAGGAGCTAGGATTTACAGGATAAATAAATCCAACAGATGGATGGAAGTGCAAATTTACAAAAAAAATTATTACACTTAGACCATAATAATAACAGATACATATATAGTGAGTAAAAAAAAGTATAGCAGCTGTAAATTATAATAATCACATTTAAATAAAATTGGAAAGAGCCTGCTCTGGTGGCCTGCGTGTCTGCTTCTAAAATGATTCTAGCCACGTTTAGCAATCACTGATTCAATTGCCGAGTCCAAGAATAGACAAGAAGCAATTACAGTTGAACGAGTCAACATTTGATTCCAAGAGGCAGCTGTGTGGCTCGGAGGTCAGATCACTGAGCTGTCAATGCTGTGGTCTTGGATTTGAATCCAGAATTCATTCGCCAGGTTCTTAAGCTCAGCAAGTGAATGGTCTCAGCCTGCTCACCAATGGCTTCATGAAAAATCATCACATCAAATTAAAATATTTTTTAACATAATTTATCAATATCGCAGCTTTGGGAATAACAAAAAAAACATTGGTTTAACTGGCATGAGATGAACCTTCATATCTAGTCAGGGGGTATGAAAAAGTATACACCTCTGTGACTTTACCGAAAGAACCAAAGAGTATGGATTCCTGCAGTCACGAAAGCTTCAAATCAAGATTATACACCCTAGTTTGTGAATGAATGAATGAATAAATATAAATTGTACGTTTAAAGAGTCGTTCTGTGAGTCTCCGTTTCTGTGGGCCGATCTCTAACGCCGAGTTGCACTGCTCTGCAAGAGATCCAAGCGAACACTTGATCTCATGACATGGCACCAGTGTGCACAATTGGGAGAGAGATAACAAAAAGATTGGATTCGGCACAGGTAGACTCGCTGCTACGATTTAATTCCCTTCACCTGTTGCGGATATCGGAAACAACATTGAACAGAGTGCTTCAAATACATGGTATTAGTGATTGTTTCAAAGCTCACATTCCAACCCTATATTGATAACATCTCAAAGAAAATCTAATCAAAATTAGGGGTTTTCATACAGTAAAAAACATGTTTTCCCATTCGATTGCACCTGCAAATTTGTTGAGGCTATCATTCCACCACTCTTCGACTACAATGACGCTGCTTACAGATCAGCTACTTATGAATCGCTACATAGATGAAACCCGCTTCATCCTTCTGATCTTCACTTTGCACCGGATGTACCATACAGGACCCACCATTGTGACCTCTACTTAAAATTCAATCTCACATCACTTCATTCAAGAAGAAATCTACGGTACATTGTGCCCCGTTCATCCATAACATTCGCATTGATAAATATGCGCTATTCTTCGCTAATTCATGAACCCGATTGTCAAATGGAAGAAACCCAAGATGTCCATGTAATTTTTCTTTTAACTATCCCAAGAAGAAGAATTGTAAGAGGTGACGAGGGCTTTGCTATTGCAGTACCAACGTGTTGGAACAACCTTATTCCCTGCCTGAACATCATGAATCTTCCTTCAAAAAATATTCTGAAGCGGAAGATTAGTTCTGATTTTCACCACATTTGCAAATGTGATTTGTAACTTTAATCCTTAGCAATGTATCGACAGTTCAAATTAACGTGCAATTTTATTGAGGGACTGTGTGTTGGTCATCGTGTGGTCTGGGACTGTTTTTGTTTTGCCGCCTTGCCCCAAGATTTCATTTGGTGTTGAAAAATCGACAATAATTTTTATACTTCTGCAATTTGTACTAATATATTTTATTTATAATGATATTTAGCGACTCGCTTAGCTTTCCGTTACCTGCCATCGCGATCTGTTTTTGTATTGTTTGTTGTAACTCTGACCCACCGCTACTGGACATCTGTGAAAAGAGCTTCATACCTCATCGGATTCTTCCAGTCGAAACTGAAGATTCTGACTCTGTCGTGCGTCTTGACTGTTGTCATCACCTCCCTCCCCTCCCTCAGCACGGGGAGATCAGCAACTTCCAGTACCTGATGCACCTGAACACGCTGGCCGGACGCTCCTACAACGACCTCATGCAGTACCCCGTCTTTCCCTGGATCCTGGCCGACTACCAGTCTGAGGTGCATGTGAGCTCTGTTATCCGTGTGTGCGTGTCCCCACACATTTGTTATCTACACACACTTATGTATGTACATTGAACTTCTTTTGCAGCGTACTTGGCCAACCGCGCTAATCGGAGGTGAAGTGCGGTCACAGCAACCCCCACGATGATATGGTGTGGGGAGGCATTTAGCAGTGGGTTGACATTTAAAACAATATATTTTAACACATTCCTGCGGAGGGAGCTGGTAGGAATGTTGGGTTGCTCGGTCAATGGCCAGGGTCAACGGCGGCGTGGTGTATTCTGCAAATATGGCTGACTGTGAGGGCGGGCACAAGCCGGCGTGAGTAGGTTAAACGTTGAGTTTTATAAGGGCACCACGGGGTGACCAGCCCCTCCCCACCCAGCCCCACCCTCCCCACCACCCACCCAGCCCCACCCTCCCCACCCAGCCCCTCCCCACCCTCCCCACCCAGCCCCTCCCCACCCTCCCCTTCCCACCCGGCCCCACCCTCCCCACCCAGCCCCTCCCCACCCTCCCCTCCACACCAAGCCCCTCCCTCTTCACCCAGCCCCTCCCTGCACGACAGATGGACACAATAATCCCCTGTGGGCTGGTGTAACCAGGAGATTCCTACCAGTAATATATATGCATGATATTAGGCATGTCATTCATGAATTACAATTCATCAACATTGATTCCTTAACTCGAGATACGTCGAATCATGCGTGTAAGAATCGATTGTTTGCCGTTCGTCTCTGCTGTGATTTTGTCGTGTAAACCCTGCAGCCAAGAGAGAGATATAGTTGCATTCACTATAAATAAATATATTCTTGAATCGAACCTCAACCCGCAATTGTGACAGTTCATCAAATCGCGAGTGGGGCGAATTTACACGTGCACTATGATACAGTACCAGTTACGAATTTACACGTTCACTTTGATACACGTGCAAGATAGGAATTTCCACGTGCACGATACAAATTCCCCCATGCACTATGATACACCACGTACCAGATACGGATATCCACGTGCACTTTGATACACGTACCAGATACGTGTGTGCAGTGGGCCATCAAACCAATGTTCAGGACGTGATGGGGAAGGCACTCTTCGGCAAAAATGAATCACTTTCTTTGTCAGCATAGCAACGCGTTGATATCAGTGTGTTTGTTGTTTATGTTGCTTGTGCACGGAGCTTTACAAACCAGCTGAACTAGAATGTTGTGGCGAAGTGTCAGCAATTGTTATTAAAGCCTCTAGCACACAAACACAGTGGCTCCATGTGCATACTTGTTGCGTGATAGATTTCCATGAAATATGTGGCTTTTATTACGGCTTTCAAATGACAAAGTGTGTTTCGTGAAGGACAGTGTTTTGGTTGTATATCTCCTCTCTGTGTTGGGTGGGAGCAGGAGCTTGACCTGACGGACCCTCGCACGTTCCGAGATATGTCCAAACCCATGGGAGCGCAGACGATGGAGCGCCTGGAGCAGTTCCAGAAGCGCTACCAAGACTGGGAGGACCCAAACGGTACAGCTGGTGGCTCCTGCACTCTAACACGCCGACGGCAATTTGCAATCGGTGTGCGATGACTGAAAATACGCAACGACCTTCGTTTCTCGCATTCGCCCTTCAGAGCAAACACGCGCGCGCGCGAATGCGGATACGGACTTAACGAATTGGAGCTGTCTTCTTGGTTCTTTCGGTAAAATCACGTAGAAGGGAAGGGAAGTAATAAAATAATAAAAAGAAAAACATAATAAAATAATTCACCTGAGGACGGCTGCTTGCGTTGTGACCGAAACGTCGTGAGAATTATTTTATTATGTTTTATTATTTTATTACCTCACTTCTACGTGACTTTACCGAAAGAACCAAGAAGATGAATCCCTGCAGTCACGAAAGCTTTAAATCGGAATTGGAGCTGGATACAAATGTTGCAGCGAAGTGCCTTGAAATCATCATGGCTGGGAAGAGAGAAAGGGGGCATTGCATCATCGGAGAGCTATACGGACATGGGTGAATTTTTGTAAACTGAACGTTTGCTGCGACGTGCGTCTGCAGGCGAGACCCCGGCCTACCACTACGGCACGCACTACTCGTCGGCCATGATCGTCGCCTCGTACCTCGTGCGGATGGAACCGTTCACGCAAACGTTTCTCCGCCTGCAGGTGAGTGCGGCTTCGCCGCCACGAGGCAATTGTCCACAAAGCAGTCGGGCTTTGTTAAGGGGCGCCGTGGTGGCGAGGTGTTAACTTGCTCGCCTGGTGTACAGGAAGTCGTGGGTTCGATCCCGACCCTTGATGCCTGTTGTATATTTGGAGTTTGCATGTTCTCCCCTTGGTCGCGTGGATTTTTTCCGGGTCCTCTGGTTTTTCCCTCCGCATTGAGACACGTGCGTTTAGAGTATTTGGCTGCTGTAAATTTCCACGTGATGATAAGCCACTTCCTTGAACTATCATTTGAGTGCCTGTGGGAGTGGGACACTCTGCAGTCTCTTAAGATTCAATCCCAAGACTAACAGCAGTGCTGGCTCACTGTTCTGACCTCTGAGCCATCCTGCCACCTCTGCCAGAAGTGAATACAATTTCACGTGTTGATTTTGTTGCTCATGGCATTGGCGTTTTTGTGTTTTCGTGTTTTTGTTTTTTTGTAACCCCTTTCCCGCACCCTCCCCGACAGGGCGGACATTTTGATCTGGCTGACCGCATGTTCCACAGCGTCCGAGACGCTTGGCTGTCCGCCTCCAGGAACAACATGGCCGACGTCAAGGAGCTCATCCCAGAATTCTTCTACCTCCCGGATTTCCTGCAGAACTCCAACCACTATAACCTCGGTGATTGGCGAGGACTATCGGCACCTTACATCCAAACACCCTTGCGCTGAACACCAGCGTGGAAGGCTTGCACTGCTTTCTTTATATATAAATAAATAGAAACAAGCGAATGTTGAGTTGAGCCGAGTGGCTCAAGGGGGCGAAAGCGTGTCAGCGCACTTGAGCGGGCGTAGATGAAACCCTGGGGGCGAATCCGGGAGTCGGCCACTCGCGATCAAACCGGGTTCTCAAGTGGAGTTAATGGATGTCAGCCCAGTCACCAAAGACTGCACGCAAAAACCACGCACGTTCAAACGTGGTTTGTCAATCCACGCACGTTTATACGTGGTTTGTCAATCGGCACACGTTCATACGTGGTTTTGTCCATCCAGTTGCGAGGTGGTCAGGAGATTGCATTTGTTTTAGTCTTATCCCCACGTGCAAAACTCTCCTTAAATGGCATTGGCCAAACTAGAGCCCGGTGAGGCTTTGTTCGATAAATAAATACGGGGTATTATCTTAGCTCATGCTACCGCTCATTCCATGCAAAGAACATTCTTTGCAAGCCACACATACGGTGAGACACGAGCGTGAATAAAGAGATCTGTTGAAGCAATCGACAATCCTCCGGAGTTCTTCTTTGCTTGCTACGGGGAGAATTCCAAATGGAAATTGGTTTGTCTCTCTAGACTCAAGTTCAAGTTCATTTATTAGGTATAGCTCTGTGAGCCATTCGGCTCTTGAATCGGGTGCAACCGCAACAAACAGAAAACAAAAACATGAACAAGAAAACATCTTAAAGTGACCATGTGCAAACAGAAAATCCAATAAAAGACTGCAAAATATTGCAGAAAAAGCACCGTACACCAACACTGCAAAAATCCCAGTGGGATGCAAGTCAAACAACAACAACCACAAGACAACTTAGATTAAGGCCATCAGTCTAACTCTGTACTACAACAAACAAACATGGCCAAACCCAAAAACTTTTCGAAAATCACCAAAATATAGCCATAAAAGCAATGAAACAGTGATCATAGGTGACCCTGTTCATATGATCGGAATATATTTTGCAGAAAAAAAATCCAAACATTTCAGGAAAAGTGAACATAAACGGGAACACAACTTGCTTCTTCTATGTTGCAGGCTGCAAACAGAACGGAATTTGGCTGGGAGAGGTCCTCTTGCCAAACTGGGCCAAAGGAGATGCTCGCGAGTTCATCCGGGTTCATCGAGAGGTAACCATCGTCCCTCTTGAATTGTATTTCTCTCTCTTTCTCGGTTTATATCCTGAGCCTGACCCCTCCGTTATTGCGTTGTGTAGTCATATCTCCGCCAAGCTCGGTGCACCAATCAGCGATCATCTACAAAATCCCCCCACTCGCACCACACTATTGCAATCGTGCCGTATATTACTCTTTCCTTATCACCACTTCTGTGCTCGACGACCTGTTGTTCCAGAGAAAAAAAGTTTTCATTATTTCATGGTTTCCAGCGTCAACGGAAATAAAATAGTACCCGTGAACACTGTAATTGCTGTCTCGATGAGATGTGCTAGGAGCTTGATGGTGTTAACATGACGCTCAGGATATCACTGACATTTTAATAATTTTAATTACCCCCAAAGGTAATACCTTAGCCATTATGATGCTGATGATGTTGCCAACATCAATGCAGACGCTCTTGATTAGGCGTGCAATAATTCACCACTCCTGCAATTCAGTGAATTTCTGCGATTCAAGGTCAAGATTCGATTGAAGAATTTCTTCTCCTTTTGTCGTGTTTGTGTTTCTTCTACACAATTTAATTCTCTCCATTCGCCAAAATGTAACAGTAACATTGTACGACAAAAAATGGATGACCCGACAAACGTATCATGAGCTTACTCGTAATTGGTTTCATTCAATGCACGAGTGCACGCCTACTAACGACTATGACGATGATGACGATGATGACGGTGATGACGATGATGCAGCCGACGGTAGCGCTGACGCAGTGCAGGGGTGACGAGGAATTATCTCGGCCCCCGCCAGGCCCTGGAGTGCGACTACGTGAGCGCTCACCTCCACGAGTGGATCGATCTGATCTTCGGCTGCAAGCAGCAGGGCCCCATGGCCGTGGCCAGCACCAACGTGTTCCACCACCTCTTCTACGAGGGCCAGGTGGACATCTACAGCATCACCGACCCTCTCAAACTCACCGCCACCATCGGATTCATCAACAACTTCGGCCAAATCCCCAAGCAGGTGACTCCGGTTCCACTCCGTTGGCTAGGATTGCTACATTTTAAGTACAAAAATATATAATAAAACGAGACAATAACATGGGAAGAGGAATATCTCCTAATACCATAAGAGGGGAGGAACTACAGACTGTTTAATTTCCCCAAAGAGAGGACTATACTGGGGAAACCGGGGCAGCTGGCAGCTCTACGTGTGGCTCGTCAAGCTGCCAACATGACAGGACCTTGGAATTCCAGCCGAGGCTTGCAGATCAACGAAACAGCCCTTGGGGATGATTTTAATGAGCATGGCAAGATGCCTGCCTTCTGCTGCGCCTTTATCGCACACACTCGTGGGTTGTGCAAGGTTCACACGTGGCAAATGCCTTTATCCAGTGTTTGAATATGGGATTTGGCGGCTCAGGCAGAGATGCAGCCATGGTGTGCCTGAGTCACCCACCTGAAGGGCAATGAGCCAGTACAACGACCAGGTGGCGAGATGTTAACTCCCTCGCCTGGTATGCAGAAGGTCGTGGGTTCGATCCCGACCTTAATGCCTTTATATTTGTAAATTTGTTTGTTCTCCCCATGGTCGCGTGGCTTTTCCTCTGGGTCCTCCGGTTTTCCCCTCCACATTTAGAAAAATGCGTTAAGAGTATTTGGCCGGTATAAATTCCACGTGATAATCCATTTTGTTCAGCTATCATTTGTGGCCAGGTCACTTCTGAAAAAGAGCAAATTAGCTCAGTGGGCCTTACCTGAAAAAAGATAAATAGTTTTAGTTCATAGTTTTGGTTGTTGTGGAGGCATTATAACAAGTTTCTGTCGTGCCGTCTGTATGCCAAATGTGGGCATGCTCGCACGCATGGGCTGATCCAGCTGCTCCCGTCGTAATTCAAATTTGTGAACTACGAAAAAACTCATCGCAACGGAAAGATGCCATGCAGACTGGAAACAAATATATTTAACAACACACAAAGGGGGGGGGGCAGCATTGCGTGCACCAAAGTAATCGGCCTTAACCAGACCACAAGCTTAAAATAACTCGATGTCTGACCGTTTAGTCATCCAGACCAGCAATTCAAAATAGAAAATGTGGCTGTCACAACAGGCAGCAGTGGAACAAAGACAAAGCTGCAGACCACTGTCGCCCTCATTAGGACTCGTCAGTACGGTGCATTCGTCGATGTCCGCCGCTTCCATGGGCCTCTGGGAGCCCAAAACATGAAGGGCCACATTTTCAGTTCTGTTGAGCTGGCGGTGTGGGTTAGGCTGGAAGATTTTGTGCATGCAATGCTGCACATCTCGGTGCGTTACTAAACCTAGTTGTTTCCAGCTGCATTCATTAGCACGGTTTGCTACGTATGGTGAGAAAAAAAGTTCAACAGGCATATGTACATGTTGTGATGGGTTTTCTCATCATTTACAGATTTGAGGTATTGTTGCCTTAAGGCAGTTTGAATGAAAACGATATAAATGTCTTCGGACAAACATGATATTTCCCAGGAATAACAATAAACAGCCAATTGGCTTCCTTCGTACAAAAATAAAACGTGTAGATAGCGCCCTTCACAACGTGCCAAAGGCGCTGCTACAACAAGTCGCTTGACGATCTGTCATCCCGCAGCTCTTCAAGAAGCCTCACCCAGCGAAGAGGGTGGGCTCCAAGCCGTCTGGAGACACGAATCCCGGAGCGTCCACAGGCCCTGCCCAGGACTGTCTCTTCTTCCACCACCTCGACTGCCTCACCCCATCGCCCGTGCCACTCAAGGGTGAGCTGGACACCGACCGTCATGCCCCAGCGACGTCGCACATCTTTTGTGTTCTCCATTGAGGCGAAAGTTTAATTTCATAATCACCAGATCATTATTTTTTTTATCCATCTGTCAGAGATGGCCGGGTGGCACAATGAGCTGTCACCGCTGAGAGCCTGGGTTCAAATTTGGGCAACTGCCTGTGATTGAACAAGGTTCTCAAGTGCATTGGGCATTGATGGTTACAGCCTGGTCACCAGACCATCACAATTGACTTTGGTTCTGCACATAATTGACAATACGCAACAATATGTATTACTTGATTTGAAGCTTTCGTGACTAAATGTGGAGAGAAAAACCGGACGACCCAGAGAAATATCCACGCAACCACGGGGAGAGAGACACACAATCCAAATATGCAGGCGACAGGGTGGGAATCGAACCAATGACCCTCCTGCATATCAGGCGAGGCAGTTAACATCTCGGCTGGGCGTGATGTTGCCCACCCACGCTCTTGTAGGTGGTCGCTGACAGCACTTGCCCCAACAGTCTGTCAAGGCTATATGGGTGATCTATGTCTGTTGTGTGTACACGTGGCGCGCCCCAGAGCTGAAGGGCCCGGTGGGACAGATCGTGTGCACGGAGCGAGGCGTCCTGGCGGTGGAAGAAAACAAAGTTCTACTTCCTCCCGGCTTCCAGCGCACATTTTCCTGGGGCTTTGCTGACCTCAGCTGTCGGCTCTGTAACTACGACACTGACAAGGTCCGACACGTTTGTCTTCTTCAGAGTCACTTGTTTTCCCTGCTGTGTTTTTTTTCTTCATCTGTGACAAACAATGACCTGACTCTAAACTTTTGCTGTATGAATCTGATTTAAAATTACTGTCTTGCAATCGGCTGCGTGTGGGGAATGCATTGATTTATCAATTAAAATCGATTCTTACACTCCCGATGGCCAGAACACTATTATTTATTGCTGCAAATTAGATGCTCACGTGAAATTTGGGTTCATAGAGTGAACTAAATTGTATAGACAATATGGAAAAAGCACAGACAAAAACATAGGAAATAACACAAAAATATAATCGATTCTTTAATAAAATCGCGACCCTGGATAATTAGAATGAGTCGAGTCGCTAGGGATAGGGCAATTGTTACACACTGAGTAAACGATACTGTCACAACCACCAGGGTGCACCACCTGTGCCCCCTACTGTGCCAACATACGTACATACACACACACGCGTGCCATGTCGGCCTTCATAGGTGCTCGCTGAACAGCACTTGCCTCCCAAAACCGGTCTATAATGCTGTATGGGGGATCTTTGTCTTTGTGTCTATTTCTAGGCCCCCGTGGTGTTTGAGTGCATGTGGGAGTGGGGCCCTCTGCTCTGTGCCGTGTGCCCCGACGCCAAGACGGTGGTGTGTGGTGGCACGGCGACGGTGCTGTGCGTCTGGGAGATGCAGGGCGGCGGCAAGGACAGGAGGCCGACCGTTGGCCTCAAGCAGGTGCGGCAGTCGCAGCCACGATGGCGGCACGTTTATTTTGACGGTGACGGTGCGGTCAGTCAAACTGTGCGTCAGGGTTCTTCAGCTGCCCGCCTGCAAGCCACAACCGGCCTCTGAAGACTCTTCGGCAGAGGTCGCAAACGGGTTTTAATTCCTTATTCGTACCCGTACCCGGCCGCACCAGGGTCGCAAACGGGTACCCGTACCCTACCCGTACCCGATACACAGCTACCCGTACCCGGCCGGGTATCGGGTAGGGTACGGGTATTGGGTACCCGATTGCGACCTCTGCTCTTCGGGTAGTCCTCGGAGCTATGCCCACAGATGGATACGGTTCACCGAGACTTGACGGATTAGTGTGGTTTTGTGTGCAGTAATTAGTAGCTGGGCCGAGACCATCAAGAGAGACTGGCCTAACATCCCTCCATGATCGCAGAATTGTTCACCAGGCTTTATTCATTTGTTGGATTCTTTTGCCACCAGGGGATGCCGGACCTAACCTGAGGAGCTCATCATTGTTTTTGTTGAATGTTCCTAGGTACAAAACAGGTTTTGATAAACGGGCATTCTCATTGGCCGTCCCTAGCCTCTGGAATAATATCGCCGCAAAACTTGATTACAGTCACTACCTTTACTCAATCATCTTAAGTCACTTCTTTCAAGTGCATTCTTGCCAATCTAACACTGCTGAAGCAAGTAGATGATATACAAATCGTTTCTTATTATTATTATTATTCTGTATATGAGTCCTGTACTGTTGTAATGTGTGCAATGTCATGGTGATTGTCATGGTTACTAGTGTTACTTGTTTGCACAGGAAAACTATTTTACCAAAGGCGTTTCTATTCCTCGTTTTGCAATATTTTATCGAATCGTATTCCCCACTCTAGATGCACTATTTTGCAATATGTTTCTCTAATCTTAATGTTCAGTTTAGTGAAATATTTAATCTATAATTAAGTAATATATTTTGACTTAAAGCTTTCGTGACTGCAGGAATTCATATTCTTTGGGTCTTTCTATCTACATGGCTTTACCGAAAGACTCAAAGAATAAGTAATAATATAGTGTAAAATGTTTTAATTTGTTGACTTTCATTTCTGTATTTATTGTATTTATATTTTTTATGCGGCCTGTTGCAAACGTGTTTTAAATTTTACAGTTTTCCTGTTTTGTTGATTAAACCCGATTCAGGAGCTCCTTAGCTCACAGGGCAATTCTAAATAAACTGTTCAACTGTTCAGTCAACTCATGACACTAGAGAACCCGGTTTAATCACAGGTGGCTGCCCGCAATCACTGCTCTAACCTCTGAGCCACTCGGCCACCTCCAGCCAACGTTTCTTCATCAAACTAAAATCACATCTTGCGAGTCCCGTGTGATGCTCTAACTATATGCAATTACGAATATGCTTTCCCGCCCCCCGCCTGCCCACCCAGGTTCTCTACGGCCACACGGACGCCGTGACGTGCGTCGCCTTCTCGTCGGCGTACCACGTGCTGGTGAGCGGCTCGCGCGACCGCACCTGCATTGTGTGGGACCTCAACAAGCTGTGCTTCGTCACGCAGCTGCGCGGCCACTCGGGACCCATCGCCGCCGCCTGCGTCAACGAGCTCACCGTAAGTTTCCGCGGTCGGCGTAGGCCCCGGCTACCTTCCCCCGCTCTTCGTTGCCCTGGCAACCGGGGCGCCCCCCCCACCTCCAGCCCGTGCGGCCTGGTGCGGTGCGGTTAGAGTAGGGCCACGCGCTGGCTAGCTTCGCCACGAGTTGCTTCGCAAGCCGGCAGGAATGCCGAGCTGCGGGACTCTCCAGAGGTGGTTAGAAGTTGAAAAAGTTGAATTCCACAACATTTACAAATCCACAACATTGTAAATGTTATATTCTTGGTTCTTTCGGTAAAGTCACGCAATCATAAGTGACAGAGTTAATTTCGGGTAAAATCAATGAAAATGGGGTATGCCGATAGCATAAAAATGAGATGTGATAGAGCAAATCTGAGATCACATTTGGAATCGGCACCCTGAAATCAGTCTAAAACAGCTGCAAAAGTCCAGGTCAGAAAAAAATGTTTTTTTTTTCTTTGTTGACCAGTGTTATAACGAGCATGACGATTGCGCAGGGTGACATCGTGTCGTGCTCGGGCACGAGCCTGTTCGTGTGGAGCGTGAACGGGGAGCCGCTCGCCAGCGCCAGCTCGGCGTCGGGTCCAGGCCAGCACGTGCTGTGCTGCGCCGTCTCCGAGGTGGACGAGTGGGACCGCCGCAACGTCATCGTCACCGGGCACTCGGACGGCGCCATTCGAGTGAGACCCGCCCCCCCCACCCCCCCAAGCTCTCGCGCGGGCGCCTCTCTGTTGTGTTTGCGGCGCCACGGTTGGCGAGATGTCGGCTACTTCGCCGGGTACGCAGGAGGTCGTGGACGCGATCCTGACCCTGACGCCTGCTGTATATCTTCTTGGTTCTTTCAGTAAAATACCCGTGGAAGGGAAATAATAAAATAATAAAAATAAAACCTAATAAAATAATTCTCATGACGTTTCGGCCACAACGCAAGCAGCCGTCCTCAGGTGAAGAACAGGTCTGTCTTCCC
>CM025628.2:9844959-9874384 GCA_014621495.2 Entosphenus tridentatus | reverse complement strand
GGTTCTTTCGGTAAAGTCACGTAGAAGGGAAGTAATAAAATAATAAAGCATAATATTTTATTATATTATTTTATTATGTTTTATTATTTTAATTATTTTATTACTTCCCTTCTACGTGACTTTACCGAAAGAACCAAGAAGATGAATTCCTGCAGTCACGAAAGTTTTAAATCGAAATTTAATGATGTTATTCGTGTGAGGGTTGAAATATCGACAGCTGGATGGGTCCATCATTGTAACAACCTTGCGTCTGCACCTTCCAGCATCGTAAACGTTTGCATTGAGCCTGTCCTGTTTTCGTTCAGTTTAACGGATCCAGTTCTCACCACGTGCACATGCCTTGGGGATTCGTCATCCGTCATTCTGTGTTTGACACAGCCAAGAATCCACTCTGGCCTTCGACACGACGGGAAGCTCAACCGGGAAGAAAAAAAAAACTGTCCCCAGGCAACTCTGTCTACCCCGTCCGCGATTTGTTTTCGCACAAACGTTTGACAACCGATTGAAAATATAATTATTTTACCAGGCCCCAGGTGTGTTCCGAATCGGATCCGCTGCCAAGGATGGCAAACAATCGGCTGAGCTCGGATGACGGAGATGGCTTCGTCATCGTCAGCTACTCTGACTCCGAGTCGTCGGACCAGGCGAAGGAGCGGCTCTTGAGCCACGGCCAAAGCAACGGTGGCAGCGGCAGCCACCACCATCACCACGACGCACAGGACACCACCAGTCCCAGACAACTGAAGCCAGGTAGAGTAACCGAGATGTACACAGCTATCTGGATATCTTTAACGGAAAGGCATCGAAATGTGAACATGTTGTTGTGTTGGTCTATAATAATAAGAAGAATTTAATGTATTTATCCAGGAAGCCTCGCTCAGTCTCAAGACTATTTTGTGGGTGTATTTATTTATTAGTAGTAATATCTTTGCCTAGGTTAGACGAACAGAATTTCTCAATATATTACAGCAGGAGGGGTCCTACATTTGGATATTTAACAATTTCCTTGTTCGGGAATAATTACCTTCAACAGGACTGTGTGTGTATATATTTCATAAAATACAATATCTTTATTCGTAATAACATTAAAAGCAGTGTTGTTATTTTTGTCAGTAAATTCTTTATACGTTCATGGCTCTATTTTCACATATTCGCAAAGAGGTCTCATTTTCGTTTGACCTTGCTCCAGGCGACGTGTGTAACTATGTTTCTCTGCGCATACCACGTACGCGTTTGTGCGTGCGTGCGCGCAGGCTGGCGCTGGGAGAGGAAGTTGGTGCTCTGTGGGAAGCTGAGCATGCCTGGAGGCGCTGGAAACTTTATAGGCGGCCGAGAAGGGGCCGAGATCACGGCACTGTGTGTGTCCAGGTAAACCCTCCATTGTACTTATCCACCCTCCACTGCGCTTGCCCACACTGAAAAATACGTGCTTTGGTTTACTAATTCTAAACCCCTAACCTCTACCCTTAACTGCATGCATAATGCCTAACCATTATCCTAACCTCTATCCCTAACCCCAACCCTAACCCCTTTTCTAACTCCTAATCCTTAACCCCTAAACTGTGACCCCTAAATCGAATTCCTACCACGAACCGCTAATCCTTACTTAATACAATCAGTTATATAAGAAAAGTATGTCGTCTTGTTTCATACGAGAATTCCGTGTAAGCAGTTTTACTGTTTTGAAAAAGAAAAACGGGCTGGTGCTGCATTGGTAAGTCGCAAATATTGATGCGGAAAAAAATCAATTTTGGTCCACACGCCCTCTGCTGCCGTGCATGTGCACGCAAGATTTACTGTTGCCTGCTCCCGTGTCCTGTGGCCATGCACTGAGCACGTGCATACACGTTGCCCCTGGTTTCACCTTACGCCTCGGCTCTCAAATAACAGCAACACTACTACTACTCTTGATTTGAAGCTTTCATGACTGCAGGAATCCATACTCTTTGGTTCTTTCGGTAAAGTCACGTAGGTATAAAATAAAATACGACTATTTTTACTTCACCAGGTAAGGCCTGCAGAGCGATACACAGCTCTTTTTTAGAAACGGCCTGGCCACAAATGATGGCTCAACAAAGTGGCTTATCGCGTGGAAATGTATAGCAGCCAAATACTCGTGATGTTGATTCTAAATGTGGAGGGAAAAGCTGGAGGACCCGGAGAAAAATCCATGTAACCACGGGGATAACATGCAAACTCCAAATATACAGGCATCAGGGTCGGGATCAAACCCAAGATCTCCTGTATACCAGGCGAGACAGTAAACATCTCGCCACGTGGCGCTCCATTCCCTTACATCACCCGTGTCACGAGTCAGTCTTTGTGTTATAAACTGATTTCAAACCTATCAATCTGCGATTGTCTTAAATCATGTAGAGCAATTGCCATATTTCTACAATAAAGTTTTAAACATATATAACGTTTAGAGATGGCCGTGTGATGCAGGGGTTAAAACACCGGGACGTCACGGCAAAGATCCTGGGTTCGAATCTGGGTTTCAGCCACCCATGATTATTACCAGGTTCTTAAATGTAGTGAGTTGCTGGTCACCAATTACTTGATTAACGGGTCAGTTCAAAAACATTTCCCTGCGGCAAGGCGCGTGTGCAAAGTGCAGCAGCCGCATAAGTGGTCATCATAATATCTGTTACTGCCAGCCATTATCTAACACGTGGGGCAGTGCACTCTTCTATGACCGTTCCAAATGGATACTTTGTCTTATGACACATGATGCCAATTTCCTTCGATGAAACATTCCTTCTCGTTGTTTGTACAGGGACCACAGTCGCATCCTGGTGGGAGACTCACGAGGCCGTGTTTACAGCTGCTCAACCAGGGAGCTGCCAGGCCACGGCTAGGATGGAAAATGATGGAAGTTCCCCCCCAGAGGGAACGTGGTGTGGTGGGAGAAAAGTTTAGCGGCTTCCGATTGATTTCTCCAAATGGCACTTGAGGGTGATCTACATCGCATCCTTCTCTTTCTTTTCATCATTCACACACAGCTTCCATTTTTTTGGATGTTGTTTTTGGGGAAAGCGTGGAAAAAGCCACCGCCAGAATGTTCCTGATGACGACCAAAAATGTACGAAGTTGTGGACAGGTGCGTGGGGATGCGATGCGGGGAACGAAGATGAACTTTGTATCGTAAATGATCAGTTTTGCGGCCGCAATCCAACTGTTATGTCACCTACTAAGCCACCTTGTAGATATCACAGAAACTATAACAGGTCTTTGTAATTACACGTAAACATGTTTTGCCAGTTTTTTGTATACTAAAGACTAATTTGAAAGAAAAAAATAATAATATAGCGATGCACTTCTCCACTTTATCACGTGCCCTGTTTCGCTGTGCTGTGTTTGAGCGAGTACGTTGGTTCACTGTGTTCCTATGATGGACTTGTCATCGAAGCTGCGCGCAGTCTTGCGGTTCACTGATCATTTACATATATCCATCACTTTGAGGGGAAAGACAGCGATTCCTTTGCATTCCAGTGCGCGGGAGTAAGCGCAATTATCCGGTCGCAAAACAAGGGCACCTTTCAGAAGTTAACGTTGCTACTCTGAAATGGCTTTATCGATGCTCATTGTCGGTATTGTAGATATCGCCACTGTTGTCAGAGTCTTGTGAAGGTGCGCCCCCGATCTCGTGCTGGAGCACTTGCTTCTCGCTGGCTTCCTCGTTGGCGAGCTGTCGTCTCTCTCCGTTTCACGCGAGCTCAATGCCCATCCCGTCTGTGCCATGCACAGTGAAGCACAAGTGTCCGCATACCCGTAGGTGTGACGATCTGAGGCCGGTTAACCTACCTGATCACGACTACACGCTTGCCGCACTGTGGTGAATTCTCCGAAGAGGCCGGTTGATTGTGAGCAGGGGCATCGTCACGGATGTGCTTCGGACCAATGCGATGCTTGTGATCTTATTAAGCTGTGGCTAAGAAAAGTAACCACATGTGCGATAATTTTAAGCCAGTGCTGTGTGAGCCTGTGTTAGCGGTTATATTTACCCTAATACAGATGTCAGCCCATGGTGCCTCTGTTGCAAATGGTAGCCTTGTGAACCAGTGAAGACTGCAATTTCCAAATTAACGTTATTACAGTTGCACACTGAACAAAAAAGTTTATACATTCTTGAACAAAATGTAAACAAAGTTCTGTTCCTAAAAACGAATTGTTTCGTGAATGCGTGGGCTTTATGAGACCACCGTTATACCCTTGTAACATACAATCAATTCGTAATATGCTGTATTTGGTCTACAAAATTGATGTGACTTTAATTTGGCTACATTCCTACTCTAAGAAGGCACCGAGTAAATGGACACTTCGGTTTCAAGTTGGTTTAGAAGTTTATGGCCCTTTTCTTTGTTACTGAAAGGTTCAAGGTTGATGTTTCACTTGCCACAGCTCCATGGTTCATAGGTTATGTGATTTTACGCAGATACAAATCAAGTGATGTGGGGGGGAGGGTGGAGCTGTTCAGAGATGTGGAGCCCAAAGTATTGGGCCACGTGGCGGTTAGGTAGAAGGAAGCAGCCACATTTAAACTGGATCATTTATATGAAATGGATGGTCCATAAAACAATATTTCCATGATTGAGAAATACATCCTTATATTGTGGTATTAATATAATCATGTATCAAACGGTTTTGTTTTTTTTAAGCAATTTGACCTTGCATTCAATCAACAGTGTAGTTTGAATTTGACATGTACACTTCATTGGTGCAACTTCCTTGAAGCATTTGTTTTACAGTTTCATGGCAAAGTCACCTTCATAACCATCAACACTCCTATGTCAGATCTATGGAATTGAGTGGCTGATTGCTTCAGTGGCAGATGTATTAATTTCCTCTACCATTGCTTCATTTCCAAGCATAATGTGAAGTGGGCAGACTAGCAATCATTCATAATATAGGTTTTTTGGGTTAGATCGCGTAGATATAAATGTGTTGTTAACCCCGCCACCACCTGACACAGCAAATTAGTAAGGTTTGTCATGTAAACAAAACATGATCATCAGTTGAGTTCAGCACACCGGTGTGTTGGAGAATAAACCCACAATGTCGATGGTGGGTTTAAACACGTTCCTCCGGAGTGGGCAGGTAGGAACTTGGTTGGACAGCGCATTCGTGCACGACAGACAGACAAATAATCCCTGGTGGGCAGTGTGGAACCTGTTGTTCCTACCTGTATAAAAGATAACTTGACTTGAGGTAGCCAGGCAGCCAGCCAGGCAGCCAGCCCCCTTAACTATCGGCCCCTCCCCCTTGCTTAGGCCCCTCCCATTACCCCCCTCCCTTAGGCCCCTCCCCTGACCAACCCCCCATATCCTTAGGCCCCTCCACCTGACCCCCCCTCCCTTAGGCCCCTCCTCTGAACCCCCCCCCCCTCAGGCCCCTTTCATGACTCCCCCCTTCCTTAGGCCCCTCCCCTGACCCTCCTCCCTTAGGCACCTCCCCTCTCCGTACCCGGCAGTAGGTCTCCACCAATCAAAGAGCTGTTTGTAAGGTCTCCACCAATCAAAGAGCTGTGTGTATTATATATTTATTTATGCACGACAGAGACAAACAGTCAGACAGACAATTAATCCCTGGTGAGCAGTGTGGAACATTGTTCCTACCTGTATGACACATTTAGATCTGCGTGATCTAACCCAGACACCTCATGGATAATTCGGTCGCGAAAGCCTACGTGTTCAACAGACTAGTCGGTTTTTTTTACTTATCGGTTCAAGTCTAAATTACCTTTTTAAAATGTGGCTATAATTTGCGTTTAACCATAGTCATCAATTTACACGGCTCTGCCTGCGCATTTTTAAACTTGCATTCATATCCATTCCAGTTCGGTTTTAAGGGACCATTTTATTTGTTACATCGCTCAATCATGCAAAGAATATCAAGTGGGAAAAAACCCCCCTCATTATGCACGCATTTCCTATACTGTACTTTATTTTTTATAACTACTTTTTTTATATAACATTTTATGTTTTAAGTTATATTGTGCTTTTTTTGTACTTCATGTTTATAAATTTATTTTTTTGCTGTAGTTATTGTACCGCAATTCGCTATACACATGCGTGGATATCACCCCCCCCCCCCAGCTGCGATTGTGATGAGCCGAGTCGTCGTTTCTCTGGCAAAATTAATTCTTAAAGCTGTCGGGCAAATTTAAAACGAGACGACATCGCTCTGCGTGTTTCCTACACAACCTCGGCTCAAATTTAACCTCCCATTCATTGTTGTAAATCAAATCAAAGTTGCTGGTTAGCTGGAGCATGAACAATTTAGTGTGCAATAACTTATTTTTAATATTACATATTATATCTCTCCATACGGTGTATGGAGTGTCGGATAAGTTTTCCAAAATGAGAAACCACTGATATTTTTACCCAACATTTTTTTTCTGTATTGTTGGGTTTATTTCATTGTTTTTGGCCGATGTGTTTCAGTATTTCCTCGCTAGGCAAAAGACATAGCAGTGTTTTGATTATGGTTTTGTAATTACCGTACCGTACAAACTGTTTCTTAACCCAGCTTTCCTTGTCACGAATCTCACAGCCCTGTTGTGGCGTAAGACATGGTGCTTTGACATGAATTAAAAGCCAGCACCTGCCTTTGTGGAATTTTATTTCATGGGCCTTGAGAGTGAAATTAAAATTACTTTTACGTAAGATTGCACTGCAAAACTTAAATGTTGTCTATTTTTTTTAAAGCAATGCTTTAACATATCTTGTATTACTGTTAAGTGCCTAAGGTTTGTTGTTGCATATGGGCATCCTGTTAATTGCATGTGGTTGGGTTTTCTTCCCTGTTTGAAGTACACTTACCATTATTTTTGGCAACGTGGAGTTTGTGGGTCAAGGCCTGATTAACCGATATCAAAATATTCGGACTTTGAATTGAGACTTCAAGTGAACTTTAATTGCACAATTACATTAATTAAAAATGAATAATTAATCATTCACAGCCATTTGTAGTACCAGCTATGAAGATTAGGTCGTGTGCTCTCTGGGAGCGGGGAAAAAAAGAGAATTGTGGAATGGCACAGACATTGGGGGTTGTGAAAGTTTTACCTGTAAAATATCCTCGTGTGACATTTAACACCGCTATCGTTGTGATTACCATATAATGTATATGCGCACACTTCTGGCCGCTATGAAACACGAACCCGAAAAGTAATTACGATCGTCTCGTCCAACATGTACGCGAGTAGTGATGGTTGTCAATGTGTTGCGTGGTTCCAGATTGTTTGCCGATCCGCCTGTTATGCCAGTGGTTACAGATGTGCGCGTGAAGCTCCCCCCAAAAAAAACCCTCGCCTGAATGTAAGCCTTCATTTTCAGCAGGCATATAACCCTGTTTGTAATGAAACATTTGCCGATGAATTAAATGCAGGAGCGCGGTGGGTGCTTTAACAGCCGTTGGGTGACAGAAGGCTTGGGTTGTGGTGACTTGTGTTTGCAGCAGCAAAAAAAAACTGGCATTTGCGGAAACTAGAACAATTCTCCGCCGATTGTCAAGGTTGAGCAAAAAGGGTGTACGCGCGTAAACTTGCAGCACTGCTATGTGTTTCATAGCAAAACTTGTACAGGTTAGACTTGTAAAGCAATATAAAAAATAAACGTGTTTTTAAATATTCCCTATATTGTCCACTCCCGTTGGTGACGCGTGTTGTGACGATTTACGCAAAGTTATTATTTATGTTGCTTTTCTATCCAGCAAGGCCAAGCGTGAAGAAGTGTTGCGCTTAAAAAAAAACACATCAGCAATTAATTATTCTAGTAATCTTTATTGGTACATTCACATCTTGCACCTTTGTAACACCCACACACAATGATATATTACTATACACAAAGTAATGTTATATTCCAACATGTGCTGTATTTAACCCAGATGTTATGATGAATACTGTACTGGATTACATGTTTAGTCGAGGGACCCACACAACGGCATTAACCAGGAACACTTTTTAACCAGTCTGTTTAGAAAACAATCACTAATGCATTACATTAACTATATTCTCGTGGATCAGCTAGGAAAGGGATTTATCTAAATATTCTCATTTACAGGCTGCTGTGAAAAGCAGATATGGAATATTGAATGGCACAGACCTGGGTTTTTTGTCTTGTGTACCAACCTACATTCCACGTGGTTTCCACAGTGGCCTCATGCATCAGGTATTATATGCGTAGTGTGAACGTCTCTGAACTCTCTAGCAGTGACAAAGCATGAAGAGAAACAGAACTCTAACATGAACATACCTAATAAGAGGCCCAATCACAAAATATAGCAGTCTACTGTAATTTGCAATGTTACTATTTTATATACCTCCTGTCGTGTATACAGTTAAGCAGGAATATCAACAAAACTGCACGCAAACGCTTTTTTTAGCCGAAATAAATGTTTAAATGTATGGACCTAAGTCCACAGTTCTTAAGCCCATTTTCTTGAGTCCAAAACTTGACAATTCCCTTAAAATGCGATGGAAATACTTACCCGTAATAACTGACAAGAACAATAAACACCTTCACCATCAGATTTACAGTACTTTGTTGTGAAGAGGTCTTCCTAGTGCTACCTATGGTATATCTCAGCTTGGGTTTCACATCAGGCTCACGATGGTAGGACAGATGAAGAGGCCTGTTTCAGTCAAACATTAAATTGAAAAGCATACGAAGCGAAAATAAGTTGTTGCAAGACACCCAAGAAGTCTAGTGGGTGTTCAGTTACATGGAAACCCTTTTGACAAGTGTAATATCAATTGTGAGAACTCACTGTGATATTTTTGGGCTGAGGAAACGGGCTCTAATGTGGGGAAACTTCAGAAGAGCACAAGCTGTGGAGTGATTTATTCGCAATGAGTAACTGCTGATGGAAAACATTTTAAATCAAGATACAACTCCCTTTTAACACCAGAATTGCCTTCCAACATATAACACACAGCGTATATATACAAAGTACTTTCAAGCTAAGGAGTAAGATAAGACCTATATATTTAATATATATTTTTTATTAATTTTCATTTACAACATAAATAAACCGGTGTAAAATATTAATTTACCTTAGCTTAATTTAGGAGCATCATTTAAATGCTAGGAAAATTATTTTTTTTGGTTCAACACTATAGTGGATGGTGTTTCATTTTGTTCAGCTGGCATCAAATATACCTTTGCAGTCAAAATTAGAAGTAAAAAATTGGAAATTTAGGATTAAAACAGCTGCGGCATTTAGCATTTCAAATAGTTTTTTTCAGTAGTTACATTCACAACCGAGTCACAGCCATTTGCTCGCTATAGACCTCTTGACACGACTTTACTGCATAAGGAAATATAAAATCTGGCAAAGAGCTAAACAGAACACGGTAAATGGGGAAAATAAGCAAATGAAGCAAGTAGCAAGGCTTATACAAAAATCAAAGAGCAAAGTTTGAGACATCAACTGAAAATGTATTCTAATGTGTAGCATCACCACCAAACTTTTATCTGAAAATATATTCGTGTCTGTAACGTCCAAAGAATGGAACAGCACTTACATATGCCTCAAATAACATTGTTTTGTGAAGATAATTTGTAATGATTTGGTTGCAAATGCACACTTTAAAGTTGAAAGGTAAACGCCTCTACCAAATGTTGTGTGGCCATGTCGTTATATCCCGTTTTGGTAACATCTTGCACCCTAAACCAAGGATACATTCATTGCACAGTGAAATTATATATATAAAACTATATCAGACAATACAGTAAAACAATGATTAAAGTAATAAGATTACAATAAATTTAAGAAAAATCTATAAAACAGTGCCATGTTATTCACATTGTGCATACCCCTCAATAAAAAACAATCTGTATAAAGTAAGAAAAAAACCCACATCAGATTTAGCAGTTATATGTGTGGGCATTAATGTTGGTTGGCCCCACTGCTTTAACTTCTGAACACTCAACACAGTAAACACCGGCATGCCATGCACCAATATAACGAACTAGGCAAACTGGTTTTCAGTTGTGAATATGCAGGAGACAATCAGGATAACACTGCCAACCATCCACCAATTATCGTGTGAAATGGAGCCAATTAGTGGCACGCGGGAACACGGACCATCTAGTTAACTTGGCTGGAGAGCTTCCATGTCTCAGGACACCCCTCCACGACGAAGCAATCTACACTTGCAGTTCCTTACACTGACGAGTACTTTAATCCAAACAGACACATTCAGTTTGTAAGCGCAAGGGTCAGAGGGGGCTGGAGCTTTACTTACAAGAGACCCTGTTCCCAGGCGTAAAAGCTGCCTTTTCAAACTCGGTGTCACGTGACGTGAACGTGTTTTAAGTTGGAAGAATTTTGAAGAGAGGCAGCTATACAAAACCCTTTTCATTTCACCACTCCAATGACAAACGTCATCTCTCACCACCACATGACCACACAATGCTTTCTCAGAGAACATAACATACATTTCCTTTTTTTGTAAAGACGTCGGCCTTACAGATAATTCGTTTAATAGAATGAGAAGTTACTGTAAACACTTCATTTGAGAAGTGCAAGCCATATGTTTGATATCTTGCTGTACCGTGCATGTGAGTGTACACGTTACAATCACAGGCTACTTCTAGAATAATATGCTTATTTGGGGGTAATTCGTTACTGTGTACACAGCAGGATACGAAAGGTTTGCAGTGAGGGGGGGAAAGAGCTTTAAATCTACGGGCAATATACTCTACTCAAATTGCAAAGCCCTGATCACTAATTATAAGTGTCAATGATTATCATCACAATGCTACACAGATATAAGTCTAATTATACCTCATTAGAGACTGCTTCAGTACGGTCCAAATCAACTGCACATGCTTAAATTACGCACGCATAAGCCTTGGACTGCACGCTACATGGAGCATTTTGCAATTCGGCTCTGGCATCGATTGTTTTTTTATTTCCGCGAGATGTAAAATTTTCTAATTATTATTTCGCATAGTACTGCGCCATTCTCAATCAGGGCGGATTACATTATTCGGACGTTCACGCGTGGCAATGTATCAAAAGGGGCTACATTGAGCACCAACCGTCAGTCTATATTTTGTAAAATTCAAAACATAACGTAATTACCTCGACTGGAATTACAAACGTAGCAATCACCTATCCCCAACTGGCAGATTGATGCTCGAGTTACATTGAGTTATCGCGCAGGGAACAAGCCCCTATGGGGGGGGGGGGCAGCAAAGATAAACAACTGCACTTCCCAGACATTTTACACATTTTGAGTTCAAAATAATCACAAGTGCTGTATTATCGTTTTTATACGGGGGGGAGGGGAGAGGTTTTCTCGTAAAATTGGACAGCGTGTTAAATATTGATACTTTATATTAATCAGGCATCCTCGACTACCTGTGACCAGTAACCAAGATGCATCTTTGTACGCAAGCCTTGGGGGCCCCCCCCCTTGCTTTCCACAATGCTTTTTGCCTTTTTTCCAGTTGAAAAAACAGTGCACACGTCAATGACAAAATCATTCTGTGTTGCATATTAAGGGAAACATTTTAACTTTATACTTCCGAGAGTAAGGGAATGTTATCATGTAGGCGACAAATTAATTCCTTGTAAATGCTACAGCATATTCTTGGTCCTTTCTACGTGACTTTACCGAGAGAACCAAGAATATGAATCCCTGCAGTCACGAAAGCTTTAAATCGAAATTTGCTACAGCATAGTTCAATGCGCAAAGCCTTCGTGTAAAAACAGCAAAAGAGAGTTGTTTTCAATAAATGTTTGAGCTTGAGTGAAGGATACTGCTGCAAATAGGCTCCAATGTAACCATTGCTCCATCAGAATTCACCAAAACCAGAGAAACACAGAATGATAATGCAAGATGAATGCTGCACTTTGCAATTGCACTACTGGCATCGGCTGACCAATCATCACATCCCCAAGCTATAAAACGCTGCTTGAACAAGCTGGTAGGTTAAGTTACTGTGGTCACTGTGGAGGCCTGCGAATCTGACAGCGAAAGGAAATCCCCACTTAAATTTCGCAACGCGAGAACAACTTAAAAGTACAGAGCAAATACATCACGCTATGTCGCATTGCCAAGAAAACGATGAAGTAATTCCCGAGCATGACTTTTGATCTTAATAAATACAGGCGGCCTGCGATGTGCCTTTAAATATTAGCGTGTGCGTAGGATCTTGGTGCGTAGGTAGGCCACCTAGGAGAGCTTGGGTTGGATGATGCCCACGAAGTCGTCTTCCTTCTGGATGAGTCCCTTTCCCATCAGACTGTCACGGAGCGCTTTAAAAATCTGAATCTGCTGGTCTGGCCTAAGCACCAGCAGCTGCTGCAGAAGTTTGGCTGGATTTGGCCCTCTGTCAAAGACACAATTGATGGATGCAGGTTAAATATCACCATGGATATAAGCAACTAAAACAGAGGAGATAATTTAGGTATGTGGGCCATATTTTTCCTGAAGACAGATGATGCTTGAAGGAGATCAAAGTTACAATTCCCCTTGAAAAAGCCGCTTTCAGCAAGTGAAAAGTGCTGCCGATAAAATAGTCAAGTAGGCAACTGGAAGAGAGTAAAGATGCTAGTCTAAAGCCTGGTGTGTTATATTCGGCAGCGATACGAATGCTGAGAAAGGAAGAAGTTACAAAGCTGTGAAGTTATGAGATATCGGTTTGGCATTAAATTGGAGAAATCAGTTGGACAGAAAGAGGAGCAGGCTCAGGCAAAGTCGAATTGGAACAATTTAGAGATGACAAAAGATCTGGATTGGGAAAATTGTCAGAGAGGAAAGACTCGCAGATTTAAACTCAAAATAGAATGAGATGGGGAGGGGCAAAGACCAAGAAAAAGGAAGATAGGGGGTCTATATGCAAAAATGAAGAGGAGAGTGCAGAATTGAACACATTGGAGGTAACTTGAACTAAGAAGCTGCCTCAAGACAGAAAACTCAATAAGAAGACAGACAACAAGAGTCAGACGTGGTAACAGGGTAGTGTTATCATACAGTTGTCAAATTTCACTCAAAACGCAAAACACATTTTAATTGAAGCGATTTTTTTAAAACGTAAGATACTATACATCGTTATATAAGCATGTGTTTACACTGCAGCCTTCAATGCATTTCCTGTACCATCCTACGACAAAACCATGTTTGTATATTTGTGTAGTCGACTGGCAGGAGAGTGAATTACCGCCCCACTTTTATCTTCTTTATACACCCCACGGAAAACCGAGGCATCACATTACCACATTGTGCAAATAAACGGATTGTGTATATCAAGTGGACCACTGGGCCGAAGGTGGGTGTGCAAGGACTCGAGATAAAATACTGACTCAGAGATTACATAATCTCTTATGTTCAAGCTATTAACGGAAATCCCTTCAGTAAAAGCCTGCAGCTCATTACAATAAGTATTAGGGTGTATTTGCGTGAAATTGAAAAAAGCTGCGTTTAAATTCCTTACTTTATGAAGCTGGCCATGTACACGTGCACAAACGTGGCCATGAGATATTGACAGTCGAATCGATCCATGATCCCTCCGTGGCCAGGAATGGTGTCGGCAAAATCCTGTGACAGAAGTGGTGAAGCATGACACAACAACATTAATGTGCATTGCAAGGGTGCAAACACACATCAGAGTAATTTACTATCTGGGTTCATCATCAGCCATGATCTGTCCACTGCTGGATGAAGCTCTCCCCAGTTTTCTCCCATTCGTCAAGGTTTCATGATAAAATAATCTACCTCCTGCATACGAGCCAATCCTAAAATATGTTTTCAGTAGCTTTGAGTTGAGCACAATTTTTTAACTCTGCACACAATTATGCTTAACTATCAAATAAATGTAAGTTTTGTTGAACGTACGTGCAGTACATGCCATATTTACCTGACTGCCGGGCTACATGCAGGACAGCAGAGAGCAGTGGAACAAAACCAATTGTTTTATTGTTCTTAAACTATTAAAAACTATTAAAATTAAACATTTTTTTTTTCACCAGGTAAGGCCCACTGAGCTCTATAAGCTCTTTTTCAGAAGAGACCTGCCCACAAATTATCGCTCAACCAAGTGTTGCCTTATTGCGTGGAAATTTATAGCAGCCAAATACTCTAGTCTAAAGGCATGTTTCCAAATGTGGAGGTAAAAACTGGAGGAACCGGATACAAATCCACGCAACCACGGGGAGAACACGCAAACTCCAAATATACAGGCGTCAGGGTATCGAACCCACTTCCTCCTGCATACCATGCGAGGTAGTTAACATTTCGCTACAGTGGCGCCCATCTCTACGCTCTCAAGCTTCTCCAACCCACACAAACTAGCATGGTGAAATGTGGTCATATAAGCCCCACCACCCGCACGGCATGGACATGACCTCAACCAGCAGTGGACTCAAAAAGGGCTGTCCATGTACATTAGCTATAATGATGATAAATGCAATATACCAATGTTAATGTGTGAGCACATTTAGCAAATTCATACCAATCAATGAGGCAAGGAGAGCACTTAATGCATAATTGAGACAATGCTAAAGTATCCACACCTTAATTTTAAAGGCACGTTTGAATCCACTCGCAAAGAACCCTCCGAAGGGTCCCATGAGCGAAGCGAAGGTTGACAGAGCAATGCTGTGGATCTGGAACGGGTACAGCCGAACTGTTTTCTGCACGCACACAGACACACACAAACGTTCCCCATTTAGCCTTGCAGACTCCTGGGACAAGGGCTGTGAGAGAGCACCTACCAAGGCAAGCACAACACGGGGTGGGGTGTGGCCAGCAGCATGCCTGGCTGCTTTAGTTTCCCCAGTGAAAAATATATACATACTGCCCCAGGTACTCATTTAAGGCCGAGTCGACTAAAAGAAAGGCCCATGACAAGTTCTGATATAACATTTGAAAATGGTGTTAGCCGTGGCACATTTTGGCAAAGACTAACCACTGTGCCACTGCAATCCCTACACAAAGACAACAACAACAACCGCCATTCACCACTAAGTGGCGGTGACGTCACCACGACGCTTGTGCCAGGCCATGTGCACCTTGAGGCCACGTGAAGTGTCGAACGCCCGCTGGCAGGAGGTCACAGGGCAGACCCAGGTGCCACGGGTCGACTGACTGAGATGACCGAGATGACTGGCTGATGCCCCACCTGTGCCCCCTGCTGTACCAACTTGCTGTGCTTTAGCCACCCGGCGCTCCGCTCGTTGTGAGCGTCGCTCCTCCGCCGTCCGTTGTGGGTGGAGGGCGACTGCCTCCAACTGGCCAGTAGCGTCATTCACGAGCCTCCTCCACAGAGGCCGATCTTGACACCGCTGGTACCAGTCATCGGCAAGTCCACTCAGCTCCACGTCCTCCTGTACCACATCACTCCATCTCTTCTCTAGCCCGTGCCGCGCCCGTTTAGCCCCCTCGATCCGGCCGAACAAAAGCTGTTTAGGCATGCGGTGGCTGGGCATGCGGGCTACATGACCCAGCCAACGCAGCCTTGCCTGCCAGAGTAGCTCACCGATGGGACTTTGCCCAGACCTTTCAAGGAGTTGTGAGCTCCTCACACAATCCAGCCTGGTTAAACCCAGGATGGATCGTAGGCAGGCCAGCCTAAATGTTTCCAACCGGCGAAGATGCTCCATTAGGGGGGTGCACGTTTCGCAAGCGTAGAGAAGAGAGGGAATGACTATGGCCGAGAAGACCTGAAGCTTCGTGCGGAGCGACAGACCAGGTAGCTTCCACACAACGTTACGCAACCGATGAAAAGATATTGCCGCTCGACTGATTCGGAGTGAGACCTCTGCTGTTAAACTGGAGCCGGTCATAAGCACACTGCCCAGGTATGGGAAACTCTCCACTCTCTCCACTACTGCCCCATCACCGATTGGGAGTTGTGGGGGTGGAGTGTCCGATGGTACAAAATACCCAGGCAGGTGCTTAGTTTTGGTGGGGCTGATGGTAAGGCCCCACCTCTTAGTGGCACGCTCCAGTCTCAGCATCAGCGTCTCCAACTCCTCTTCTGAATGAGCAGCTATTACCAAATCATCGGCATACATAACGTGGTTGACCAATAGGGAGCAATCCCTTGATCGCACCCGGGCATCGATCAGCCTCCCATTATATCTGTACCAAATGGAAATTCCCCCGGTACAGCTATTGAAGGCTTCACGAACTACGAGGTCAAAATAGATGTTAAATAATGTGGGAGCCAGAGGACATCCCTGTCGCACCCAAAGGTGTACAGGGAAAGGCTCTGACTCCCGGCCACGTAGTTTTACCCGGGCCCGCTCACCATCATGAAGGTCCTTAATGATCGTGAGCAGAGGGTCAGGGACTCCGAAAGCACGAAGAGCAACCCAGAGCCCAGGACTTAAAGCTTCCGTTGGGTCAATCTATCGACATGACTTTACAGAAAGACCCAAAGAATATCAATTCCTGCAGTCACGGAAGCTTTAAGTCAAGATTTAACCGCGTCTACGGGGAGGGTTTCCACTTAACTATTGAACCTATCTGAGTGACTTTACCGAAAGACCCAAAGAATGTATGCCTATTGCTCACTGCATGGTGGAATGCAAGTACAGAAAATGCAGTGCAACCTGTTCAGAGGCGTCCTTGAACTATCAGCCGTCTGTCTATAACAGCACATACTCTCAAGCCATTAATGCTATGCTCACCCGCTCTAGTTAGAGGAGGAGTCTTTGATTGCCTCTTGGCTATTCCCACCAAAGCATTACTCACAGCTTGGCCGTGGTGCTGCTATAATCAATTCTAAGATGAGGAACACTTTCTAAATTAGGAGAAACCCTGGTGGCTACACTGTAGTTTGGCTGCTCGTTCATGATTTACTGGAAATTATCTGTGAATTCCACAGTTTAAGTCCTCCTCAAGCGACCAGAAGTTCCAATGGGGATATCTGGCATAGCTTTGTGGGTTCCACTTTTACTTAAAGGATTTTGGTACTTCGTCACAAAGGTTGCCTTGAAGTCACCAATTAGACCGGTTCTCTGGAGTGTTCCGCAGTGATCTGTGCTTGGCCCATCACTTTTTAGCAACTACATGGCACCATTGGGTATTATACTCCAACATCTTGATCCGACTGGTTAGGACCAGACTATTCAACAGCATCTTCTGCGCTATCTGCATCACTGACAGTCGTGAAATCATGGCTGCACCAAAACTTCATACTTCTAAATGCTGACAAGACCGAAGCCATATCCATCGGCTCCCCTCTGCATCCTTCTAAAATTGGTTCGTCTCGTTAGTTGATGGTCACAATGTCAGTCCCACACGGGAGTTCAGAAACCTCGGTGTTCAGTTTGACCAGTCATTATCCTTTAAGGCACATATATCTAAGGTGGCTAAAATATCATTTTTCCACCTAAGAAATATTGCCAGAATGCATCGCTTCCTGTCACCTGCCGACTTAGAGAGACTGAATTTCGATTTAAAGCTTTCGTGACTGCAGGGCTTCATCTTCTTGGTTCTTTCGGTAAAGTCACGTAGAAGGGAAATAAGAGAGACTGGTCCATGCTTTTGTGTTTTTCCGACTCGACTACTGCAACGCCTCCCTGGTTGGGATTCCGAGCACTAGAGGAGACTCCAGCTTGTTCAGAACGCAGCCGCGAGTGCCGACACCACGTCCACCATTCCATGAGCACATTGCACCGGTCCCCTTTATCTCTTCATTGGCTACTGGTCAAATTCTGAGTGGATTGTAAGATACTCAGCACTCCCAGGTCGAGGTTGTGCTGTTTTGGTCATCGGGCTTTTGGCAGCGTGGCACCCAAGCTATGGAACGCCTTGACACTTGAAATCAGGAAATCAGAGTCAGTAGATATATTTACGTCTGATTTGACAACCCATCTCTATAAAGTGGCCTTCCCTCTTTAGTTTGGTCGGTTGCCCTGGTTGTTTTTGTTACCTACCTTTCACACATTGCGCTTTGGCATCCTAGGATGAAATGCGCATTATAAATTTAAATTATTATTATTAAATATTAAATTTGTCCCTCGTGTATTCCAAATTTTCTTCATTATACAAAACAATCTCTAACTTTAAACTTAAAAAATGAAGAATGAGAAGTGTTTAGAATTGTCTGAAACCTCATGAATGTAGTGACAATTTTGTTGTTGTTTATCTTGATGAAAGGCCATCAATAAAATAGGTCCCTGGAACCGTATGATCAGAATAAACTCTTACACAACTCTGTACAACAAAAACTACTCAAAATGCTGTGATTGTACGACTCACAGATGAATAATGCTAATTTCTCAAAATATAGCCAATGTATGCACTACAAACTGAATAGGACTAAAATTATAACCACAAATGACAAGATCATTTTGTTTCACTTAAAAAGAAACTGGAATCCCACAATCTGAGAAACCTTGCTGTCGTGTAATCTAAAACCTAGCAGGAAATAAACAAGTTTAACTGCACTGACATTTTAACATGTACATGGAAAAAGAGACAACTCACCAAAACCAGTGTCATGTGCTAGAAACTCACCCAGCCAATGACGGACTGCACCACAGCGGGTACGGAGTACTCGTGCAAGTGAAACAGCTCTGAGGGATGGCAGTCCACGGTGAATCGGCTGGTCTCGCTGTTGTACGCCACGGGGCATACAAAGTATGGGATGCCAGCCATCAGGTAAGACAGCTGTGTGAAGGCAAGTGAGGAGGAGGACGATGAGGAAACACAACAGCATCAAGTAGTGCTCAGCATAGAGAGGGAGGTGTGCGTGTCTATGCGAGCGGGTGTATGCCATACAAATGTTGGAACGTGTAATGCTGCAGATTAAAAGTGATGCTAATGCTCAAGATTATGGGTGTAACAATTCACTACTCTACCCCCCATCCTGCAAAACTACATGGAAATTTGATGCATTGCAAATCAGTCTCAATTTTATTACAATACTTTTTTTCTCAATCGTTTATCATTTTACTACCTCGTTACTATAATTTGTTTTACTAAATTAGCCCGAGTATGACTATCGTACATCATATGCATACATGCAACATCATAATTAAATTGCTGCACACATTCAATGGGACTGTGACCATTAAGAATTGAGATTAATGTATGCATCCTCAGGCTCCTAATCAAATGTGCATCGAAAGCAACTATTTTTTGGAATGTATAGGTCGTGTAATAATTGGTTCACATTACCCCTGGAGTGTATCGCTGCTACATTTACCACAATGTTAACATGATCGATCCTTCAGTAGAATTGTGACCCTGACACATGTTAATTCATCAAAATGCAAGGATGCAAATTTGTACAAGCCTATTAGAGTAGAAATCCAATTAATGGTATTACCAACATGATTAAAAGCATAACTGTGTTTAAAGCACATATATTTCATTACAAGATAGTATAGTTTTTTTAAACCTGGAATTTTATTTTATTTCTGACACTGCTCTAAGGCATGCCTGTTGGGACCCAAAACAGAGTTTAGTGCTATATGGACAACAGATTTTATTTCACTTTATAAATCCTAGAAAGGCCGCACCATTAAAAAAAACATCCGATTGTTCTTCTCCCTTGCTGTTGATGCGAGTGTTTGTCATTAAAGATACGGACACAACCGTTGAAATCAATTTTATTAGCTCACTGTCTGCTATGGCTAAAATAAATAAATAAATAAAGATTCCCTGTTTACCATGGTGCAATTATGCAACCTGTGGCTAGAATGAAGATAAAAACCAAACCTTGAACTCTGAACACAACAACCATAACTTTTAACGCCTTCGACGAGGACTATAGCATTCATTCAACGGAGCAAACATTGAAACAAATTCAAGCAGTAGGCAGGACATTTATCAGTGGCTTTTTAAACTAAATTTAGTACAACGGATGCATTTTTATACGACTGTTGCCTCTAAAAGCAGGGCTGAAGTAACAAACGTAACACAAAAATTCTGCAAATATCACCTACGCATGACATCCATGAGTAGTGGAAAAGAAACCTGGCAATGTATACACATTAGTCTTACAAGCGGCTAAGAGCGGTAAAGAAATACAAATATTGGAGTAATATGACGTTCGCAAGACCACCTTGAGTACACACTGAAAGGGTAAACTGACATGACGCATTCATTAATCAGGCCACGCGGGAGAAAGTGAATGTCATTGTGGGTGCGTCGTTATGCACCGTGTCGGGATGACACGCCAGCCGACGAGGCCGTGCAGTGCAAGATGTAACCGCAAGGCAAGCGCCGGGATGTATGTGCAAATGTACGACTGCACCGCTACTTCTCGAGTTTCTCTGTAGGACAAAGGAAACTTACGATGAGGCCGAACACGACCGTGGCAAAGAAGCCTCCGATAAATCCCTCCCAGGTTTTCTTGGGAGACAGCTGTTTGGGACAAACAATGCAAATGTGGCAGATCAATAAGTTTTAGAAGAATTAATGAACTGACAATTACTGTAGTAGCCATGTGTTGAAAAATAAATGTCTGGGAAAAATATACGCATAAGCTAAACTATTTTTCTTCTACCAGGTAAGGCCCACTGAGCTATATTGCTCTTTTTCGAAAGCGACCTGGCCACAAATGATAGCCCAAGGAAGTGGCTTATCATGTGGAAATTGATAGCAGCCAAATACATAAAGCGCATGTTTCTAAATGTGGGAATATGCACCTAAGATCATCTTTTTATATAAAAGGCAAAGGTTTAATTTGCACAATTTTTTATATCCAACAGCCTCAAAATTAATGTTATTGTCATAACAAACCTTTTTTATTTTGGCAATGATAGCGCAGTTGTCAGGCAAAACAGAAAGGTTTGTAAGCATATTGGATTACCTGCTAGGATGTACAATCGCTTACATATCTTGTCTGGCACTACGAGCCATAAGCACCGCGCTACATGGAGCGACTAATGACACAAAGGTTTGTATGAAAGCTGTTGTTCCCATGACATGTTTGCCATACCTTGATGAGCGGGGTTCGTCCGAAAAAGAACCCAAACATGTAAGCCATGATGTCATTACAAATCACCATGGAGATGGGAACAATGAACCTGCAGGGAGAAACATATCTCAGTCGCTGTTAAGCACTGCTGAGGCAGCACCAGGCGATTGTTGCAGCAGCAAGGATAGTTGAGCAATTTATGGGCAGCAACGCAGATGCAGTTTATAATACACATTAAGACATGTGCAGCCCATTTGTCAATCCACCGATGAATGAGGATTTCCCCACACCATGCGTTATTTTATCGTACTCATCAGTGCGTGTTAGTTTACGTGCAGAAATGTGCAAACGCCACATGTACGGTATTACAATGGAGTTGCTGTGCTGCCCTCTGCTACCCATCGTGTAACGCCGCAGCCTTTGACAATCTGTTTGTCCATGATGGTTGACAATCTTAGCACTATAAAGGCACAACCCCACTTAGCTCCCGAGACCTGATGGGATCGGGTGAATTCCAGGTGATCTGATCATAGGCGAAGCAGTTAAGAATGTTCAATAAAAAAAAAATGGCAGAGCACACAAACATGCATATATTTTGGTAAAATAAACGTGCAGTAAATGATATCGGCAAAGTAGATTTGCATTGATATGTGTGACACTTATCCAAAGCAAACTGCTTTAAACAAAACCATGGGACATTGAGCCCCATCAATAATAAATACGATTCAAACAAGCAGTTTTAACCCATTTGGAAATGATGCGTTGCAATTATTTTGAATCCCAGCCAGGTCTAACATTACTGAATAAAGTGAATAACATGTTGACAGGTCCGGGCCAACTACCCCTTCACCGAACCACTGACAAGCATCGTGAAATATAATTTTAAAAACCCTCGCGACCGAGACGGTTTGGGGAGGATCCTCATCCAGCGTTGAACTGACAAAGGGCAGTATATACATTAATTATAAAGCGTAGATTAGAAAACATGTTCCTTTTATTATCACCCATGTATAGATTACCATACACTGTGGAAAAAACATGCATTCCATCCACCACAATTGTTTGTGTTTACTAATTCCATTGTTTACAGAGGAAATTAAAGTGATCGATATAGTTACACGTGTATACACAAGTACATAATTCATCCGTGATTTACATTTTTACAGAGAAACAATAAAAGAGCCATTTCTATTTCATCAAAGGCAATAGTTCAGTCTCGCATGGGTGGTAAACAGGCAAACACAGTTCTTAATATTCACTAACATATTACGTGTGCAGCCGGAATACAGGAAGTGTTCACAAAATTACACTGACATCTTACGTGCCCCAAAGCTCAAAGGAAATTTTAAGCCTCAAAAGTGCAGGCCAGGCTACACGAGTTGAACAAAGTCTTACCAGATCGTGCCCTCAAAGAGGTTCTGGATCACAAGGTGAGACTGTGTCACTACAATCAGCAAAGTCACATGGGTCCATCCGAACTGCGGTAGGAAAGCACAGAAGAGATTGGGGTTACTTTGGTCACTTTCTCACAGCTTTATCCAAAGTAGAATATAATAATATGGAGTTTCCTCTTGGATCTCACACAGATTGGCCAACAGAAGCAGATATCAGAGCTACCTCAGCAATCCCCACAAAAGAGTAAGGTTTAAATGAAGCCCTGCTTGAAAAGGGTTATGCTGTGACTTATAGAATGCAAGTTCTGGTTGGTCCAACAAGCTTTCAAACAACAAATAAAAAGACCTTCGAAGATTTTTTTTCAAGTAAAATGTCATGAAATGGCCCATTCTAACTGAAATTAATGTCATTAGATGTAAAATTTCGATTTAAAGCTTTCGTGACTGCAGGAATTCATCTTCTTGGTTTTTTCGGTAAAGTCACGTAGAAGGGAAGTAATAAAATAATAAAAATAATAAAACATAATAATTATGTATTTTACGGCTACCAGAAGGTAAAATTAAAACTTGACATTTCCCTGATTAACACTTATATTACCACACCCCATCCCCCCCTCCCCCTTTCATAGCTCTCTCATGTTTATTAAAAGAGAACAGCCAACCCCGTTACATTCCAACTATAGGCTCTGGGATTAAGGATGCGCACAACCTGTAAATTTGGGCAGTATGTTTATTGTTGGAAACTGTAGCAAGAATTAGAAAACGTGAATCAAGATTTTTTTAACCACTTCAATCACAGTACCGACACTAAAATCCCTGGTCCTGAGATACAGTACCTCCCTAAGGGCCTAACCTGTCATATAAGGTGGAAATAACTAAGTATTGACTCAGAGCTGTGACTAATCATGGATAATAACTTTGAGGAGTGTTTATAATGAATCCCTTATTTTACATTTCATTTGACTCCAAACTGAATTTTCACAGCTTAGCAATGATACAATGATTACACGTAAGATGATGAAGCATCTTCAACCACTTGCTACTCGAAATCGACGTTTCTTCGGTTATAAAATATTTAAAATTAACTGCTGTCATATGTGTATAAATTTACAGGATTCTGATGGAGTGCCATAATTACCATGTAAAATTGAAGACGATATTGCTTCTTCACCAGACTCAACACAAACATGCAAAATCCTGTGGGACATTGAAAAAGTTGATTACAAAACACAAACAGCAACTACAATTACAGACTAATATCACAGCCACCTTTCTCGTCTGTATTGTTTTGCCATTTAAAAGCGTGACCCCCAAATAACTTTATATTAGCTTATATTTTAAACGACTGGTCAACAGTTCCACAATGATCCCTGGATCAGTGGGTGGGTGTATAAGTGGGTTGGTGGATAAGTGGCTAAGTGGGTGGGTGGCGATGTGGGTGGGTGGCACACACCAGTCAAGTACAGTGTGAAGGAAATGAAGCGGTGGTAGCGAAACAAGAGTCTCAAGGGCTCCTCGCGTTGAACCAGGGAGAAGAAGTAATCGGCCACAGTTTCTCCGTAGAAAAAGTAATTCACACAAAGCAGGAAGTACCTGGAATTAAACACCGCCACCATGAAGACACACCCAGTTAGCTCAACTAATACATACCTGTAAACTTTATCATGCAAGTTTTTTCCTACATCATATACTTTCAAACTCTCAACATGTTCTAAGCTTCAACATTTTTTTCACGTCTTTGTCCCAAATTTCTTGAGTTTGTATTTTACTAATATTGCATATATTGTAAAATTCACAAGTCATGTCAAGAGTCACCGTAATTAATGAGGAAACACAAAGAAATTATTTCCTTTGTGTGGAAAATGTTGCAGGACCATTCTGAAAGAGTATTGAGATTCAGTGAGGCTTTACTGAATACACAAGTGTAATAATCACAAGTTGATGTTTTCATGGAAACAAAACTGGCCACATCTGATAATCAGAATGTGTTGGTGTCCTCTGTACAAAATGTGGATTTTTTTTCATTTTTTCACTGTCGTTTTAGTCCGTTTATCGAAACTATTTTAGGAAATCATTAAAATAATTGGTAACCACTTCCCTTAAGTTTCACAAGCTACAAAGTACATGCATTTCAGGTTCTGAACCAATACCCTAAAAATCTAAAAACTTGTTGATAAATCCCATAATCCAAGTAATTTTCACAAAGTCCACATTCTCATTTGTTTCACTTCATTCGTCTGAGTGCCTTGATTGTGCTACTATTAAGGACCTCATACGATCTGTGTGCGACTTAGAGCCACAAGCGGCTTACCAGCTCAGCGTTCTGAACCAGGGCAACTCATAGGAGTGATACACGTTGTAGCCGATGGTGATGATCTCATGAAAACACTTGATCTGAACACCAAGAACCTGAATTTCAAGGGAAACAACACAAAACCACTTTGAGATTGCATGTCAGAAAAATAAAAATCTGGTATTCATACAACCCAATTGAATTTTTCCTACAGTCCGTGTTTCTCTAACACCCTTCTCTGTGACCCTGTCACGATGCACCCTTCCAACTATCAAGCATCAGATGTGTGTGCAACATGTAATGGTTTCATCTGCATATCAGTGCCAAAGATTGGTAGGGACTGGCATTGAAAGTCATTGCACTGCATTAATGAATAAAGATTAACTCCTCTGCAAGTCAGACAAACTGGGGCCATACATCCTGCATAAAAATGTATTGTTGACAAACTTTCAATGGTTCATAACTGTGGTTGTGTGCAAGGTGCTACACTTGATTTTCTGTATTTTCCTGGTACAGCTCCAAAAATATAACAGCCATCACCTAGGACTTTGTGCAATCATAAAAAAATCAATTTGAGCCATTCAGACTGTCTCAAAACATTTTCAGTCAATGCTTAGAGGTCATAGTGTACTGGACAGGACCCATCAAGGGTCTTATTTCACATATACACATAACTGCAAAATAAATGGCTAAATAAAACGTCTACATTAATCATCATCTGGCAAACATTAAAAGGCTTACTTAACCACACTAGGCAGACCTCACCCATACTTTATCGTGTTTCATCACGTTTGTCCTGCACAAACACCTTCGCAGTCACAAAATCATGCGCCACCGCATAACGTCTGAAGAATCCCAGTGTGAATGTGATTTCGATGGCAGCACAGGGAGCAATGTATTTTTCGTGCAGTGCCTTGCTTACAATGAGCATGAGGACGAGTGGTCCCAAGTAGATGATGATGAAAAAGAATCCAATCATGGCAAGGGACAGAATCCCACGAACCCACCAGTTTCTCCATCTGAGGACACAAGCACAAACAAGCTGATGGCCTGCTGGCACCATATCCGTAGTTTCATGGGCAGTGCTGTGACAGCAAAATAACTTCAAATTACACATGGTGCTGAAAAATGAAACCCATGCATTTTGTGCATATTCAGCTGGATACACACATGCATTAAATATAATCTCTCAAAGTGCAATCTGTCAACTTGTTTTTCTTTCAAATGTAAAACAATGGAATATTTAAATTACCAACGGAAATCATTGTGGGATGCATTCCATGTCCCTCTGACAAAAGTAGACCAGAAATCACGAATCATATCAAAATTATAATTTGGTTAACTGCTTCACCTTCAGCCACCAGTCCTTTATCACCTGGACTGCACTTTCACTCTGGCCATTATAAGCCCCATTAAATTTTCGGTAACAAAAAGGTTACTGCTTAAGTAAATCTTCATCATGTTCAAACATCGCTGTGGTTGTGTGCCAGCAAAGCGACAATGCCAGCGAGTGTGTGCACCTTACCGAGACGACATCCCTGATAGCGCTTTGTTGAGCACCTCAGGCGTGTTGTCCGCACCGGGCTGGCCCATGGCCGTTTCCTGGCCGGACTTGGATCTGTCGTCCACCTTCTCCTCGGCCCTCTCCTCTTCCTCATCCCGCCCTCCCCCGTCTTCCCCTTCGTCCCCTTCCTCCCCATCGTCCTTGCGGTCACTGTCCTCCCCCCCTTTTCTCTCGCCCCAATCCTCGTTGTAATCCTGGGCATCGTCTTCCTCCCCTTCATCAGTCAATACATGCTTCTTCGTGTCTTCTTCCTGGATACAGGGCATGCGCCGTGATCAGAAATGTGCTCGAAAAGTAGGTGTATAAATATGCATCGGTTCAGCATTTAATATCGGTTCTCAAGCCTATGGCCTAGCATTAGCATGTTTGTCATTTGCTGCAGACACCCTGATTAATGCTACAGGTGTTTTAACCTTAAAAATACACATCTGCTTCACAGTGGTCGGTAAGGCTTCCATGTCGTCATTCACAAGAGTAGGCCATTGTGTGACCAGTGTGACCATTGCGTGACCATTGCCTGACCAGTGTAACCTGGGGGCAATGATTGTTATATATAATCCCAATTGAGAAATGTGGACATTTCTTAATCTTTAAGGTCCACTGTAAATGATCATAGTATTACACCCACAGTAGTATGGATATGCTTTTCTGATGTAGGTCTAATTTTGAAGGGACTGCAAATAAAAATGTATGAATTACTCCAGAGATTACAAAAATTATCACCGAGTTGGGTCAAATGATGTGAATGTGCTCAGAAATCTGCTAAACATGGCTTTGGAGTAATGTAAAATTGTATTATTGTTATTATTTCTGCTTTGTGATATTATTATCACCCAACCATGTATAATTATGCACAAATGCCTGCGATAGAAATTGTGATAATCTCAACATGAATGCAGGCACAAATGGTGATGCTATAATTGCAGCAGAGACTAAATACATTGTGTCAGAGGTTTGACGGCCATGCCAAGGAGTCAGATGGCTGTTACAGATCACAATACTGTATTCAATTTAATTTCTACATGTTCTGTACGTATATAATAAGAACCAAGTTTTCCAATGCTCTAAGTCTTGTGCATTTCATTTATTCCCAACCACAACTAACATCATTGGCGAGTGATATATGAACCAGTTCTGGCTCCCATCTTCACCAACTCACTGACCAGAGAGGCAATGTATGGTCAATCCCCATGACAGGCACAATGTGAAAGCCTTGTTCCATTAATGGAGTGACAAGCATATGTAAAATGTATTTTGTATTTAAACAATATAAAAGCTTACTCTATGTTTTAAATGTGAGTTTTATCTATGCATTCTCAAAATTAAGATATTTTCGTGATGCTAATGCATCCAAAGTTTGACACATATAGAGTACTTATTGATTGAATGGTCCTTGAAGAAACTCTGGCCCATAACATAGCAGCAAATACTGTCACGAGAGGCCATTGCACTCACCATAATGTTAAAGATTGAATGATTACATGAAATCACCACAAACATTTTGTCCAAACACTCATGAAACAAAACTACATCTAAATCCTACATCTGCTCTGAGCAGCAACTGTTTGGTGCTATCAATGCATTACAGTCTGGCAGCCCCGATTGAGAAACTCCGATAAGGTTGAGCAAAGGAAAGTAAAACCAATGAGTAGCATTAGTGTGCTTGGCCTTGGTCTGCCGCCAATGTTTGCCACGTCCACAGGTCATTATGCATCGAAAAGCTTCCTTATGAGTTCTGGCCCCAAAACGGTGTGCCACGAGAAAAAATCATATATACGAAATTATGTATTCGAGTTAACAAATAAAACCACTGGAAAACCAAACCTTGTCGAGGAAGCAAACCACAAAAGAATTTTGATCGCTGCAGCGGCAACAATGCACTTGTATTTTGTACCCGTATTATGTTTGACCTAAGCCATTTTACATGGTGCAACATTTCACGGGAAATCTTGAAAGCATCCAGTACCAAACGCAGCTAAACATGCGTGCGTGACACGGGGATGAAATAACATTAACTGCAAATGGAACACATTTGCACAAAGTGAATTATGGCGAATTTAATCAGATTTGTACACGGAAACGCAATGCCCTATAGTTGGCCTGCATCCTGTCACCTTTGCCCATGTTGGTGTTTGCATAACACTGCAATATGGGGACTCGGTTAGCTTAACCATGGTCACCATGGCAACATTAAACCTGCTCTGCAGCTCTGACCCCTTTACAAAATACAAAAAAATGAACCCTTTCCTGGCAGCCTCCAATATCATTCAGCCCTCGTGCCCTTCACAATATCTGCATTGCGTAGCTGAGTACTTGTCGCTTTCATTGGCTAATTGGTCATCAATTGTACGGTTTGCGATTCTCATCTTTTAAGTTTCTACCTGCTAAGCTGCAATATCATATTTTACAATTTCATATCGGTATGCCTCTGAAGTGAGGCTTTTGATTGTGCCACACACACAACTGCCTTAAATGGACAAAAATAAAAGCACAGTGACAGAGGTCAGCCCGTCATTGTGCACGACGTCAAGGGGGGACCCTTAACTTGTCGAAACAGGCAGTTCGCTTGACAATGTATTTAATGCGAAGAAGCGAGTACCACGCAAAGGTGTGCTTTAAAATTGGATGCAAGACTGGATTAGGCTTTAGTCTAATAAACCTCAGCCTCAGGAGATACGGTCATATGTACACTTCTTCATAGCACCTCTAATTTGCACAATTGGCTATGTACGGTGCGAAAGAAGTTCAACATACATACAGTACATACAACCCTTCGGCCACAGCTGCTTTGCACAATCAGTGAATAAAGATGGGTGCAGTCTTTCGTAACTCGGATACATTCAAAACTCAAAAGCCAGTGTGACATATGCATGGGCAGGTGTAGCAGTGCCGTTCAAAAGCAAATTAAAGCAAAGTTCTGGCAAGTTCCTGGAGGGTGGGGAGAGACTTGGTAAGTCAGAATAAGAATACTAATAGTGTACTGTGTAGAGACTATGGACTCTTGGACAAGGTGTAGACACACATGCCCTCTGATGACCTTAACTGGCAACAAATGTGGCCCAACAATTTATTAGCACTGGGAAAAATGTAGTAATCTCTGTAGACATGTAACGATGCATCGATTAACTGATTTACAATGTCTTCTTGGTTCTTTCTGTAAAGTCACGTAGAATGGAAACAATAAAAATAATAAAATAAAACATAATAAAATAATGCTCACGACATTTCGGCCACAACGCAAGCAGCCGTCATCAGGTGAAGACCAGGTCTGTCGGGGAGACAG
>CM025628.2:9793584-9844559 GCA_014621495.2 Entosphenus tridentatus | reverse complement strand
TCAGGTGAAGACCAGGTCTGTCGGGGAGACAGACGCTGTCTCCCCGACAGACCTGGTCTTCACCTGATGACGGCGCTGTCTCCCCGACAGACCTGGTCTTCACCTGATGACGGCTGCTTGCATTGTGACTTTACCGAAAGAACCAAGAAGATGAATCCCTGCAGTCACGAAAGCTTTAAATCGTGATTTACAATGTATTCTTATTCTCCGGATGCATACATTGAATCGAGAAAGAATGATTTTAATTCAGACTGTTTGAAATTGGTTCATATAACCCGTGCACAACATTCGCCACAATGACAGAAAATGTTCTCGTGTGGAAACGAATCACAAACTTGAGTTGTTTTTTTTTGTAATTCATGGAATTATAAGGAGTCTAAGTATTGGCATTGCTGGTATATCTGTGCTTATGGTAATTTGATGGTGTTGGTTTGCGCTTGGGATTAATATGCAGGATTGATAAAAAATAACAACTCGTTTTTAAGTTACTGTTAATAATGGCGATTAGATATTAACATTAGTGAAAGCAGTTAAAATGTAAAGTTTTGGTAAATCAGAAATCTGGGTTATTATAAGATTTCAGTGAACTCTCCCATTGGCATTTTGCAATTTGTGTTTGGAACAGTGCATTCTATGACGTACATTTCTTAAAAGTTAGGCAACCACAAATAAAATAACGCATGTGGAAATTCCGCATCTCGTCACATAAGGATTCATTTATCCGGCTTACATAGATACGACAATTATTCCTCCACATAACCTTTGGTCCAATGTATTGAAGCTGCATTGGTAAGAATAAATTAAGCACCTTCAAATAATCAAGTGACTGAATTGTATTAAAACATGCACACATGCAGTGCTGTTGAATTTCACTCACTGCATCACCTTTGAGGTTTGTGTTAGTCACAGATTCCATTGCCCAATCGTTGTCCAACTCTTGAAACAAACCTATGAACTGTAGCCAAATAAGCCAAAATTCAACCAAATTAATTCATAAAACGGGCGGTTAAGTAAAACGGAGAGGGTAAAGCCAATCAATTCAATGCCGAGTTACATAAAATGCACACAAATCAAGAGTTAAATCTTGCTTATGTATGAAGCCAAGATGGGGGGGGGGGGTAACTTTCAAAAATAGTGACTCATTTATTGAGTCAACTATTTTACTAAAAACAAGAGCATCCATGTGTTTGACAGAACGACTAATGATTAATTATTTGCCCCATAAGGTTTTTGAGGTTCGACATCGCACGGTCAACTGCGGAATGACGAGAAGACGCGAGTTTCGGCCTGGTGCACCATCATCCATGGACAACTGACACACGCACACCATTCCATTCCTTTACAAACTTCAGCATGCATCACCCTCGGGCTACAGCGAACACAAAACTTGTTGAGAGAGAAACTGCACACTCCACGATTGCGTGGCCCATTGGAGCGTAAAGCAAAATGATGAGAGGGGGTGGGTGTAGGAAAAAGTACCGTGGGGTCAAATCTTTCGCCACAGAAGGCCCACCACCATGTAGGGTGGGAGACACGGAAAAAAAAGGCAATGGGGTTGGAATTTTCCGTAAGGCAAACACTATGGTATTCCAACTCGGAGCCCCACGACAAACGAAGAACAACACATTTAGCTCGAATCATTAGCTCCTCTGCAAATATCACAGGACGAATTTAGTCACAACAATGTCAACTCATAACGGCGGTCTATTAACTCTCATGGTGTACATGATCTTTACATTGCTGGATGAAAGCCTAAACAAGCCGTCGCCATCTCTCTGGGCCTTGCGATGCAAAAATAAAATATTTATATCATGTTCACTCGAGGTGATCTCATTGCGGCGTCTCAACTTATAGATATAATTCACCTTGCAATGTTATGCGAGTCTTAACACTGAGGGGCCCATATACACACACACACGATCCGCACAGAGATCAATAGACTAACAAGGGACCTACCAACAAACAAATATAACTGTGACGATCTATAAAATGTCTACACAGCTTCGCAAGCAGTCGGTCTATAAATCCACATTTTGTATACCACTCACACTGGGACTCAAATCGACAGTACTGCAATTCACAGACACCCATAGCTCCATAATCACACAGACACCTCCCTCCCATGACTGCCTCCCCACATTTCGACACGATACAAAGTGTACATCAATTGCGAACGTTTAAATAGAGAAAATAAAACCCAACCTGGGCCCTCTCCCTCTGCCCGGGCCACAAAGCGTGGGGCTTCAATGACGCGGGGGGGGGGAGTCTCTCACCGCCGGTGCCGAGCCTCGGTGAGGGCGGTCCGGGTCGCCCTCCACCTCGGCCGGGATCCGCTGCCTTAGCTCGGTGCTCATGAGTCCCGAGCGACGACGACGATGCCAGAGATATAAAAAAAAGAGTGGGACGCACACGCGGTGCTGCTGTTGTTGCTGCTGCTGCTGCCTCGACCGCCGCTCACGGAGCGGGATGAGGGCAGCGGATGACGATGGGTGACTGTCCGTCTGCTGCTGCTGTTGTTGTTATTCGCTGCTGATGGCTGTGATGTGCTAGGCACGGCTATTGTGGATGAAGCAACCGAGGTTAAATGTCGTCTCGGCTGAGGGTGGCCACCGCTGGTTTGCTGTGAGCAAGTGGGGGGGACGCAGCGACGATGACGCGGTAGCCCCCACCCCCTATCCCCTGCCCCCCACCCCCTACCGCACCACACCGATCCACTCACACAAAGGCATCGTCATCGTCATATTTTTTTCTCAAGAATTTTGTTTATTAAACGAACCCCTCCCCCCCGCCCCAAATAAAGGACGCTATACGAGTAATGGTATTTTATTCGAGGAGGATATAATTTGTTTTAAGTCGTATAAAATATTAACATTTAAACCCCCGGTTCCGTGGGTGACGCCTTCCCGGAAGTTACGTCATCCTCCAGATTTCGCGCGTTTTTATTTCCCGCCATTTCGTATCCTCCATCCTCCTGCCGCCGCCGCCGCCGCAGCTGAACGTCACCGCGCTCTCTTCATCTCGCTCCTCACGACGATTCACCGTCTTTAACTTAGCGTATCAACTCTCCCGGACACACGAAAAACGCACTCGCCAAAATGTTCGAGGCACGCATCCTGCAGGGCAACATCCTGAAGAAGGTTCTCGAGGCGCTCAAGGATCTGATCACGGAGGCGTGCTGGGACATCAGCTCGACCGGCGTCAGCCTGCAGTCCATGGACTCGTCGCACGTGTCCCTGGTGCAACTCACCATGCGAAGCGACGGCTTCGACACCTACAGATGCGACCGCAACCTCGCCATGGGCATCAACCTCACCAGGTGCGAGAGATTAACGCGGGTGACGGTAACGACCGCGGCCCATCACATTAACTAATACCAACAGCGATCGGCAACTCCCACCATTGGTATCAACAATAATAGTTCCACTGTTAATTACAGTTTATTTCCACAGGCAATAGCGATGTTAATCTGTAGACGCTGCTTGCAAACTGTAGTCAAGTTTGTTGTGAATCGGCAGCAATAGCGGGCAGCTGTGACACTTATCGCCTCGAGGTGTCACTGTCGGAACTGTCCAGCAGTAGCATCACAATAGCACAACCCATGCCAAACTTAGCTAAGACAATCACTTAGTAGACCTCCGTCAATACCAGCACCAACTTGACATACACCAGCACCACCATCGCCAGTAGGATCAGACGAATACTTAATGGACTTGGCGTGAACCATGTTGCTACGAGCTCTAAAATCTTTAAACAGTTTGCCGAGGTTAAGTTAAAACTAGTCTCCCATCACAGCTATGCTCCATGACCGAACATAACAGTACTTGCGTGTGCATCCTTTAAGTCAGTATGTGTATGATTACGTATGTAAGTACAACGGCTTTGTAAAGTAAAATACTGTATAGCCTTCGGGGCGCAAGGGTTTGTACTTCACAAGAGCAATAGTATTTGTAAGAGCCATTGCTAGTCAACATAAGGAGTTTATTATTGTGAGTGAATAATGTATGTGTACGTGGTAACCACGCGTACTGTCACGTCCGACCACGTGCTGTGTTTAAGTGCTGCTCACAACTTCTCCCCTTCATCTATTAACCGTTCAAAGTTACATAAAAGGCTAGTTTGATGTTACCTTTGACGTATTTTGTTATTTTTGCTGTGTTGTAATAACTGAGCAAATAAATAAATAACCGCGGTGCGAGTGACAGCCGCTTTGGCGCGAAATTGAGGCCCGTGGCCCGCGCTTATTGTATCACGAGCACTTAGCAAGCTTCTCTATAGCTTTTGTCTTTGTTCACCTTGCAGCAGAGGCTTCATAAAAGCTTACTGCGTGCCCTGTATTTGTTTATAAGCAAACGCAACGGCACGTTTTTTGTGTTAGCTGTACAACAACTATTAGTTTAGTGAATCACCCGATGAGTGGTTGCCACCAAAACGAGTGTGGACCACTCATCGATTGACGATACACCAAATTTTATATTCGAGTGCTTTATTTGTATCGGGTTCCTGGGATTGTGTGACCGTGTGGCTTGCCCTTCCTAACACGTGTTCTCCTCCCGGCTCTTGTCGTCACCCCTCCTCCTGCAGCATGTCCAAAATCCTCAAGTGTGCCGGCAACGACGACATGATCACCCTGAGGGCCGAGGACAATGCGGACATACTCACCCTGGTGTTCGAGGCCCAAAGTGAGTTGCACATTGACATGACGCGTGTTGACGTGACTGACAGACGCATGGTTTTTTGTTCACTTCCTGCCAACTCTGATGAGCACGGTTCGAAACATGTTCAACATAATGTCGTGAGAATTGTATTTTAATGTTTTAATTTTATTATTTCCCTTCTACGTGACTTTACCGAAAGAACCAAGAAGATGAATCCCTGCAGTCACGAAAGCTTTAAATCGAAATTTAAATCAAAATTTAAGTTCAACATACATACGTACAGCATGAGACCCAAGTGTATACATTTTACAACACCCCTAGCAGACTCCCGTTGATAGGACACTTCTAATTGGCATACATTGACAAAACACCTCATCATCTGGTTGGACACCGTCTAGACGACGGCTCTTGCGTTGACAGGACGCCTCTAGTGGATAGACAAGAAAAACGTCTCGTAGAATGACTTTAATAGGATACCCTAGTGGACACGCATCGATAGGACAGCCACCATTGGACAAACGTCATGCCCACCCCTAGTGGACGTATATCGGCGTGGCATTTCGAGTGGATTCGCATTGCTAGAACACTGAGTCAGCCGGCATTGACTTAACACACTAATATATCACGAGTATGAATCTAATAAATTATTAAATTGGGCGCCACGGTGGCGCGACATGTTAACTACCTCGCCTGGTATACAGGAGGTCGTGGGTTTGATCCTGAACCCTGACACCTTTCGAGTTTACATTTTCTCCCCGTGGTTGGATTGTGATGTCACATTGGGATATTTATTTGAATTGATGCTTTCTCTTTTGGGGGTATAATAGATAATTAATTTCCTCTTTTTTTTTATTCCAGATCATGAGAAGGTGTCTGATTATGAGATGAAGTTGATGGACCTCGATGTAGAGCAACTGGGAATTCCTGTAAGTTGATTTCATGGTGTCATATTGAAATGTAGAAAGAAAAAAAATTATTGGTAACAATAGCCTATGTATTCTTAATAACAGTACAATTCTATTCACTTGAATATTTTTTTTAATGTGCTTGTCCACATGTCTGGTGTTCAACAGGAACAGGATTACAGCGCCGTTGTGAAGATGCCATCTGGGGAATTTTCCCGGATATGCCGAGACCTGAGCCAGATTGGTGACTCCGTTGTCATCTGCTGCACCAAAGACGGTGTAAAGTTTTCAGCCAGCGGCGAGTTGGGCACTGGCAACATCAAACTTTCACAGACCAGCGGTGCTGAAAAGGAAGAGGAGGCTGTAAGTGTTTGTGGCCTGTCTACCTACACATTCGTCAAAACAAATCCTGGTTCTCTTGACACGTGTTTGATATTTTAGCTTTTTTACCTCGCTGTATTACAGTAAAATTGAATTAGTTTTTTTTCCTACCAGGTAACGATAGAAATGAGTGAAGCCGTGCAGCTGACGTTCGCCCTTCGCTACCTGAACTTCTTCACCAAGGCCACCCCACTGTCACCCACCGTTACACTCCGGATGTCTGCGGATGTCCCGCTTGGTAAGTAAATCAGGTCTTGTGCATTACCAAGCAATCTACGCTGCACGATACTTCTTTTCACCTTGACTTAAATTTCCAAAGACCATTAATTAAACTCTGCTTATAATGCTGTCAATTTGTCATCGTTGAATGTATATTTACAAAAAGATTTTCTCAATGTCAAGTTTGGTATCAAAACATGAATTCACATTCATTTCATATCAATTGAGAAGGCACTAAAATGGGTAATGTTATGCCTGTTAAAAATAACTGTTACAGAATTGTTTATAAAGTCTGCAATGTATATAAAGTGTACCTTTCCCATTAACTTTTTTGCAGTTGTGGAATATGGCATCGCAGACATGGGCCACATCAAGTACTATCTGGCACCCAAGATTGAGGATGAAGAGGCTGCATAAGTTATCTGTATGCAGCATTAATGCATTGGCTACTATAGCCGCTTATAGTTGAGTGGGCCATGGGGACGAGAGGGAGATGCAGTTAATTGAAGGCATAGATAATATGAAGTTATTTAACCCGGCAATTATTGTATCCGTGTGCACAATTGTGTTTTCTTTGAAAAGCCCACACAAGCAAGGACATGCACAGTTGTCTCTCCACCCCCTTTACACTGTCCCATGGGTTACGTTGTTTAAAAATACAATGACAATGCAATCTATTGTCAAAGCAGGAATGTATCATGCTTTGTTGCATGCTGCAAAATGTCACCGTTTAATAGTCCAGCCCTTACTGATAAAATAAGAAAAAGGTCATGTCTACACTTTGGGGAATGTCGATATGCCTGGTATCAAAACCATATACATTTTTTTAGTAAGATTAAACTTCATTGTGGATTTATTATGTTCAATTGTGAAGGTAGTTTTTGGTAATTCTAGAAAGCTTGTTAGTCTGAAGGTTATACCTTTAAATTGTCGACATAAAGCGTTGTTAATATACACAAATTAATAAACTCTGAAAAGTAAGCTTGTAATTCCCAAATACTACCTTACATTTTTGTCCATCCTTTTGTATTACTGTTGTAGACCTGTTGTGTTTACAAGCTGAATAAACTTGTGAACTACAAAGTTGTGCTCTCTGCAACATTTTATTTTCACATCCATTTTAACACATAAGCATACGTACATCATTTGTGGATACATCTTGAACACTTGTTTTTGACATGTGCTACAGTTATAAAATGTGGATTATGTGGTTAATATTGAAATGGACTATGTTAACATGGGCCTCTCAAAGCTGGTCTTTTTTGCTTTTCTCATCCTTTAATGAAATTCCCAAGCCAATGAAAATACATTAATACTTTTTGACAATAATTTGGGCAGAATTTTTCATGCACGGGCAATGGCCTCAAGTCCTAATTGGGTCACTCAAACCACTAGTTTACTGTGTAACGTTTGAGCTCATTGTTAAGCTACACTAAGTGTTTCATTCATGTATTTAATAGAGTACAATTGACCAAAATGGCGTTAAAGGTGAAATGTGATGACCGCTTCCTGGGATTATATGTAATGTACACAAAGTTTGGAACTAGTCTTGGATTTGGCCCAGACCTGGCCTCTATTTTTCTTTAAAGTTGATGCTGAAATATCAATACAGTATGTACACACGTAAAAAATAACCATAAAAACAGGCAAATACTTTACAATTTTGCAAGTTACGGTACCATTTTAAATACTGCTGGATTTAAGCAACAGCCCCGAATGAGCCATTTTAAGGTTATATTTTTTTATTGAAGAATTGTTTAAATAAGGAATCAATATAAGAGCACTCGGGCAGTCCGTATTCTTTTGTCACCCAGTTTGGGGCCTGCTCGGTCAAGTGCGTCAGTGGCCAGGTGCACTGAACTTACTGAATACCCTTAAACAACAGCGGACTCGTTAAGACGGGCCTGCTACTATTCTAGGGTCTCCTTCAGATAAACCATTGATTTATTTTAAAATTGCTTTCAACTGTGGTCAAGTGGGTGCAGAGAAGAGCACTTCTGTCCTGAAACGTTCATTCTGTGCACCGGCTTTTATTTGGAGCTTGGTTTAGAATTCATTGATACAAACATGTGCTGTTCTGTCAATGGATTACAGAGCGTATCTGGGCCCCAATGGAGAGAGCTTGAAGTGGTGTATGCATTGGTATTTGATTGGTCCGGCAAAACTATAGCTCCGGAGCCGCATGCAGCTCTTTAAGGACTGATTCGTGACATTATTAAGGACCACTGTCTCATTCACCACATGCATTGTGGCGCTTGAAACATTGAGTTTTTTTTACTGGATTTGAAATAATGTCTCTTGTTAATTTATTTGCTGACCCCTGGTCTATGATAAGAATGGGCTCGGGTCTTCAGACCAAAAATACTGCCTAGAACATCAGCGGGTGGTGCTGGTGCCAGACTTCAGCATCAGCCGTTCTTGGTCTGGGAGAAGCTGATCTGTGCGTAGATGGTGCGCGGTAATGGCTGGGGCTTCGTGGCCACTGGTCTGGTCAGGTCCAAGGCTGCATACGTCACATCGCACGGCACCAGCTCCTCCGCCTAGGGAAAAATAACGTACTTTTATGATATGCAATCCATTGTACTCTATGCAGATTATATTTATGGCAGCGTGTCATGCAATGGGGATAATTTCAGCACTTTGTCAATCCACCGCTGAATGACTCCCCATGCCGTGTGACTCATGGGGGAGACACTATACTTCTAGATTTGAAGCTTTCGTGACTGCAAGGGTTCATTTTCGTAGGTTTTTTCAGTAAAGTCACGTAGGTAAATAATAATCAATGATTTAATTTAGTTATTTTCATTATTATTTTTTATCTCCGTGACTTTACCGAAAAAACCTAAGAGTATAGACACTATATTGTATTATACACTATTCCAACATACTTTTAATATCTGCACTGGATTCAGGAACATGCAATCGTTTAAAATTAAAATAAACAGACACAGTCTATGATTCCTTCATTACACGCGTGCCTCTTGATGTGTCATTTGCAGGTAAAGTGGTGGTGAGGTTTCCTCACCGAGATGGGCCGTGGCTCTTGAGGCAAGTCCGCAGAGTGGGAGGTAGAGGGTTCCGGCAGCGTACACACACTGCTTCTGGTCACTGACGCTGTGAAATCACAGACACACAAAGCACAAATATGCATCATGCTTTCACGTGGGTGATCTGTACGTACGGTATTGTTCCATAATATTGAGTGGATTTAAAAATCAAATCGGCCGATTACATTTTTGAGTTGAACATCGTGTTAAGTACAATTAAAGGTGCATATTTTGCAGTGACGGATATTGTGTCAGTTTTCTCATTTATACTTTTTGGTCTTTTTACTTTAAATTGTGCTTATGGCACCATGTCATGAGACAAAGTATCAATTAAAATCTTGCGTAGATCAGTGCATCACCCTCTGCTGTGTTAGTGAATGGCCCATTATCACAGAACTACTTATGAGTTCCCTTGCAGTGAACATTTTATCCACATTCTAGGGGGCATACTTTCCCACATGCACTGCTATCGAGTCGTGTTTATACCAGTGAAATTGATATTTTTAGCATAGCAATAAAATGGATATCTTATTTTTTTATATTTAAGCCAAAAATGTAATGGAACCCCACATTTATTGTACTGCCACATTTAGATAAGCTCCTCCCCCCTCCCCTTAACCAGTAGTTAAGATCTTGTCTCTTGGATTTATCTTCACTTGATACAGTAAATTTAGCTGTGGCGATCCCACCTGAAGACGGAGTCTTGTGTTGCCTCCGAAACGTCGTAATTTAATTAATGTTTCATTTATTATTATTTTATTATTATTATTTTACCGACGTGACTTTACCGAAAAAACCTAAGAGTATGAATCCGTGCAGTCACGAAAGCTTCAAATCTAGAACACATTTATTGTGTTGGAGTTTTTTAGTTGTTAAATCATTGGTGATGGCCATCTAAGAACCTAGTTTTTTACACTGGTGACTCCTAGAATTTGAACCAAGAATCTTCAAGGTGATGGCACAATGCTCTAACCCCTGAGTCGGCAAGCCACCTGAAATGTGTATAGTAATTGTATACCTCTGTTTTCTGCAAATTTGTCTTGCAGGGTTTTGATAACCTTGGCACTGTTTGTGCAGGCTTGATGGTCACTCGCTGTGCAGCCGTTCACTTTTGAGTGGCTCCTGTCAAGACTGAAACAAATCAATGGGAATAACTCGATTAGAAGAACATAAACCAGCGTGCAAATATTAATGTTTGTGATAATGGCACCATGACATGCGCTGGATTGAATCATACCTGCATTTGCAGTCTTGAAAGCTTCTGGCTGCTGCAATAAATCAAAATAATCCTTAAATATTTGAAATTATTGTTAGGTACATTCATAATGTTTTAGACAATAATACAATACTATGATGTGGAATAGTATTCTTTAGATATGCAGGGTTAAAAAGAAATTAAAATCTGAAGAAGCAATTCCCAGCAAAACAGTATAGTTTAGATTACAAATGAATAAAACTGCTGTCTATTGGGCAATTTGTGGAAAGATAATTACGAGATTTTAAAAGGTTGCAAATTCTGAGAAACACTCACAAATAGCAATTTTGGAGACAGCTGGAAACACAAAGCAATAAATTACCAGTTCAGTGACAGATCCATTATACCCTTGTACAATTAAACAGTACTTACGATGCAAAAATAGAGTGAATCAGCATAGCTGCTAAAAAGGAAAATAACGCATCGTAATTTTAATGTTCATGCGCCCTGGACCTGCAGACGTGGAGCGGTGCTTCCTGGTCCTGTGTCGGTGCAGGATGATGGACAGAAATAGCAGGAGGCTAATGAGTCCCAGACAGCTGACTGCCACCGTCAGTATATAGAGCTCTGCACAGGAAAAGGAGAAAAGTAGACGTTTTATATTTTTTTCTTCAGGTCGTGCTATTGGTGTCATGTTCTGCAATAAAGTATCAATTTGGATATTTTTGCAGAGCTATTCAATCAGTTCACGTTAGAAATCAGCCCACAGCAGTGGATATCACAGAGTCAGACATCGTGCCGAACAACACGTGGTGCTACCCAAAAATGCATTAGATCACTTTTTGTGTGTCATTTTTCTTATCATAAAAAGGCCAGACAACAAATCAGAAAAACAGACAAAGTTTCGCTCCTGGAAACAGTTTTCCCATGGGTGATTACAACTGAGATGTGAGGCGTCTGGAAGTAGCAGATGTTGGGCACACCTTGCGAAATAGACATTGGCACCCCTTCATTGAAGACCATTTCCTCAATGGAGCTTGGTCCTTTGGTTGACGGAGTCTCCTGGTGAGGATAGATGTTGGAGTCTGGTCTCAAGACTGTCAGTAAAGTGGATTGAACACAGAACGCAATCAGTATGTTGGCTTTATCATGCACATTTATCAGGAATTAATTTTTAAAGGAATGTTTTCGAGACTGGAGAAGGCACGTAACTCGTAGCCGAGAAGTCACAGCTGAACCAGACAGACCCTGCTGAAATTAAGCTCTGTGCATACTTACTCTCTCAACCGTACAGATTATTCTTCTTGGTTCTTTTGGTAAAGTCACGTAGAAGGGAAGTAATAAAATAATAAAAATAAAACATAATAAAATAATTCTCACGACGTTTCGGCCACAACGCAGATTCTGTTCTAGTTATTTTATATCATGTTGGAGTATAAGCTCAGAATCATATGATGCAATGCTCCCAATTCAATGGTTTATCACGATTTAATAGTCGATGATTTTGTCTTTATCTTATCATCTTGTTTGAATTGTTTCCCGTTCGGTCAGTCTCGTTTGTGGTTTTATCCACTCTGGCCAAAGTTTAACATTAGCATTATGTTTGTATATCATTTTAATTCATCGTAAATAATTGATTCTCACGTGCACAGTTCATTGCACGTATTGTGAACACAATAATTTATTAAAATTAATGGATGTAGCATTCAATGCCTACTACAGGCAGAGAGTTATGGGCCAACAATGAAAGTAAAAAATTCCACATTGAAATGAGAAAGGAAAACCTGTAATGTACATGAAAGTATTATTTCATAATCCGATTCATATTGTCAGTTTTATGTAATAAAAAAATGATGCAGCAAATTATGTACGTAAATATATATACTGCCTTTGCCATACCTGTATTCCATACGATATTTATTTTAAAAATAAAGTCTCTTTGCCACTCCCCTTCTGGAACAAGGCCTCCCCACACCGTGTAGGTCATGGGAGTTGTTTGACCGTACTTCACCACCATGATCGGTGCGGGTTGGTGAAGAGGGGGGGGGGTCTAGGACCGGTTAAGATATCACCCGCAGCTGATGTGGGCCCTAGCTGGCCTGCGAAATCGGGCGGCACGCGGTTCATTGTCCAGCACGCGTGAACCGTCGCACTGCGGCAGCGTCCTTCGCTAAATTTCAGAGGTTGGGCCACTTTCGCCGACAGGACATCATCGGTGTGAGGGCCGCCATACCGCCTGCTCACGATCCTTGCAATGAAGAACGCTGCACTACTGCCCCCCCCCCCCACAATCTAGTTTTCATTGTACAGTGTATCATTTCCACAGGATATATGCTTTACAAAAAAAGCTGTGAATCACCCCATTGATTGTAAAAGTAATGTGAGAGCATTCCTTTTGGCAGCTCTAGAGCAAGCGGGTATTTCGCTTGATGAGTCACTCATCCGCCTCATGCTCAACAACACTTTGAATGGACAGCATTTCATCGCTGTGCGTAAGGATGACCAGATCCTTGCTATGACACAATTGAGGCTATTGGCCCAAAACCCCCCAAGACGTGCAGATACATCTTAAATTCATGCAGGCTGTAGAAGCAATTGCACGTCTTATTCGTAATACTGTACGCGAATTAAATTGTACAAAGACGTTTTTTGTTGAAGTCTATCAAGCTGAAGGGTAGATCGAGAGTTAGTCCTCATGGCTCCGTTTATAAATTATAATTATACTACGGGCTTTTACATGGACGACTGCTCATCAGAAGTGGTAAAACAAACATCTTAAAATATACCAATGAGATACAGTAATATCGATTGACAAATGTTGGTATCCTAAGGGACAAGATACACTTGGGCAATTTCAGGAAAATCGTTGCCAGCATTCATCACTGGCAAATGGGTACTGCACCACTCCCTCGTTTAAAATTTGCGTTTCAAAATCTGGACAAATCTGATAGCAACCCTCGCAATACATTTGGACAGCAACGTCCAAAACGATTTGCAAAGATCACACGATGACTCAAAAGTTGTGTGCTTTGCATACCGATAATTTTTCATGAAGCACAAACTCCGTTTCCATTGGTTAGACACAAATCTATTCTTTGTGCCATTGCGGTACCATGTTGCCAAAGTTGCCCACAACAAAACACGCATTTCAGGTGACATCTGTGCCAGTGACGACATTTGCCCCTCGCACAACACGGCCTTAAGAATGCGCTCACTGGTGCACCATCAAACGCGTTCACCTCTGAGTTTCACCTCTGCCGAGGCATTGAGAACCTCGTTTTCCCAGCCGCTCGTGGCCACGCATCGATACGTCCCCACGTCAGCTCGCACTGCCGGGGAGAGGCTCAGCGACAACGCGAGGAGCGATGGGTCCCAACTCAAGTCCAAGCCACCAGTTCTCTGCCTCTCTCGAAACTCCTCGGCGACTTTGAGTTTTCCTCGCCGGTCTCGACGTGCAATCTCCACCTCTGACCCATCGACGCCTGCCAGCAGCCACTGTACGACCAGCTCATGGGAGTGATCGACGGGCTGAGCTGTGGCTGGGTTCACTTGCTTGGATACTTCAAGCCTTGTTGAGATTCCACCAGTTGGGCTTGCGTGTTCTGGCGGTGGTGGTGGTGTGGTGCTTTTTGTTGTTGTTGTTGTAAAGGTGGTTTGAGTGGGAACGACCATGAGTTTGTTATGGGTTTCAGTTGTTTTTTGAGGTGTTAAATGGCCTGGAGTTTTAATGAGTGGTTTCTTGTGGTCGGAGCCTTTTCTCTCAGGGACTTGCCGCGTGGGCTGCTTCTTGTCTGGATGTGCATGTGCAGGGGGTTTTGGTTTTAATTGTCTAGTCTTATTTGTGTTGTCTGTGCGATTTAATCGCCCCAGATTTGAATCGGCTGCTTTAACCATCGTCAAGACATTTCCAATCGTCGTTCTCTGGCGTGAGCTCACCTGAGTAGGCTGTACCGGGTCCAAAATGTTGTCACTGGTTCCAGTAAGGACGTGCATTTCTTTAGTTGGCTTATATTCCGTTTCGTCTTTGACATCCGTTTCGCCCAAGGTGACCTCCAGCGGTGGATTTTGTAAAGGTGTTTTCAAGGTGGCATGAGCTTGAGCAGTGATTTTATGACCCGGTTTGTTTCCATGTTCCTGTGGCTTATTTGCCCTCGTTCCTTTCTGCGTTGCTCGAGAGCGGCCAAGATTCGTGCCTAACCTCGAATTGTTCTGGTGAATTGTGTCAGTGACAACGCTTTCTGTGGACTTTTCAGCGCTTGATATTCTTTTCACTTGTTTAGTGTGGTCTTTGGTAAGACGAGACGATGCCGCTTGTTGGTCTGGGTCATGCTGCGATGTTGTGTTCCGGTTTTGGACCTTCACAGCTGGAGATTGTGTTGACTTAGAGGGCAGGGAAGCCTTTTCGTTCGTTTGATGTTGGCCGATTCGCTGGGTTTGTGTCTCCGAGCTATGCTCTGCTGTTTTAACTGGTCCCTTGTGTTTTGGTTTTTCACTGTTTGGCTTTGTTTGATTGTGATGTTGATTTGCAATCAGAGCAGTTTGCTTTGGTTGGCTCAGTCTTGGTGTTTTTTCAAACTTCGTCAATCTGGGGTTCTTCGCGGGCAGTTTAGGTGATCCTGGTCTTGCCCCTTGTTCAACCTTCTTAGCAGCCTGGCTGGATGTCTGGTTCGATTGCTTTGATCTGTAAGTCAGTGTAAGTGACTTGGTCCGATTTTCCGGCATCTTCTTGCGAACCCCAACCACCGAGGCAGTACGTGAAGCAGAATGCAGCAGCGTTGCGTTTGAAACGTCCACAGCTTTGTTCGCGGGCTTCCCTTGTTTGCGTTCCCTGCCGTGCTCCGCGAGTTTGGTTTTATCCAAATGCTGGTCATCCTCCGTCGAGTTGTCGAGAGTTTTAGAGATCAACCGAGGTATCTTAGCGTTCGGTGTCTTAGCTCGCCTTGTCCTGGCTCTGCCAAGCATTGGTTTAAGCTGCGATGCTCTTGCGGGGCTTTTTGCGGCATCTCCTCGGAGTCCCGTTGGTGGAGACTCGCCGGTCAAAATCTCCAAGTCTCTTTGTTCAGAAGGTGGCGGCCTTCGCCTTTCAACCGGAGTGGGATTTGCAGTGCCGTCGATGCCTTTCGCTTGGACATTGGGTGGGGTCTCGTTCTTAGTTTTGCTGCTCGGCTTCGACTGGCTTTGAGCCTTGTGAGATGGCGCGGTAGAGTAATTCACCGCCCAGCTATGGTCCGGATGATTGCTGTCGCTCGGTGCACGAAGGTCTGGCGTTACTGGCGTACTTGGTTTCACTGAACAAACAATCCAGACCGTCTCGCCTTCCATGTGGACACTAGCTTGTGGTTGCGCTATTACATGCACCGCCAGAGCATTGCACGAGCCTGAGAGTGGTGAAACAAGCCATCAAATGCACGATTTAACGGAGTAAACACAAGTACAATGGTGCATTGATAAATGAGAGTGCAACACGGAAAATGGAACAAAGTGGAAACGTTCGCTATAATGTGTTGAGAAGTGCAAGCTTGGATATATATTGGGGAGAGAAAGAAAAATCATGGAATAGAGAGCATATGCAAATTCGAGGGATCATATTGACTTTTGAGCAAAATTAGGGCTTGGGTAGGATACATTGCTGTTGACCAGTATAAAGGGATCTTATCTTATATACATTTTTTTGCGCCTTATTCCAAGGTGCTTTACAGCAAATATAAAATTGTACATGAGATGATAGTGGTTGAGATAAAGAGTGGGTTATTAATAGTGGTGGTGTAGTAACGGTGACGGTTACGAGAGCAGGTGGGAGAGTTTGAGAAGGGGTTGGGATGATACTCGGTGGACAAGACTGGTGATGGAACAGCAGCCAAATGAGGGAATGCTTCTGAGAGAAATGTGAGGGATGGTGATTGGCTTGATCTAGCAGTGGATCGACGGCGGCCGATGATGATGATGACATTAACAAAGCATTGGCATTGGAAATATACTCTACTGTCAAAGATTATCTGGGTTTTTTTTAATTTAGTGATATTAAGTTCCAGATTTATAGCAGCATGTAAAACGTCACTTCGTGTACTTCTATAAATATAAACGTTGCGTACCAATATATTTCAAACAAACACAAATATCTAAATGCCAAATGTGACGCACATCACATGCACAGCAACATTTGAAAAAACCCAACAAACTTTGATGTCAGCACAAATGTCCTAAAATGGTGTCACACACTGAGCCGAGGCAACGCTGTGAGAGTGACGATTGTTTATACTTTTAATGGATTCTCTTCTTCTTAACGGTGAGAATTCTAGCTTCGCCGGCATTAATATAACACTTACTCATTAAGCATGTAAGGAACAAAAACATGCAGCAACTTACCTAAACACAAGCAGAAGACGGCTGTCACCAACCCGTAGTCCATGTTCGACGTGATTGAGCTTCAGCGGCCAAAACTCGCGTCTTTCTCTCTCTCTCTCACTCTCTGCTGCCTCTCGCGCCGTCACTTACTGAAGACGGTGCAGTCAATCCTTTTCTTTCTTTTTTTAAATTATTATTTTTGTCCCCTTTCAGACTGGCTGGCTGGTCAAACTCCCGCTCCACCCTCCGTGTGGCTTCCCGTCTGAAAGTTTAAGGAAGCCTGGCTTCCTTTTCCCCAAACACGGCGTGCTCTCGTGCGGCACCATTGTTTGACGGCAGGGCCGAGTTTGTCTGCTGACAATGCAGCCCAGAGGAATCCCACTGGGAGAGCGCGCGTGGGTTAGTCACGCACTCCGGTCACGCACTCGCAAGCCGTGCAAGCTCGCTCCGAGCACACTTGCTCGTTTGGTTTTCAAGGAGTTTTGTGAATGCTTTCATAGAGTTGCATTCTGCACCAATAGATAGTGTCGTCAGCCTGGCCTCCTTAACGATTTGGCTTTGGAATGTTTAAAAGCCCCCCCCCCCAAACACCACATCAGATTTTTTGTTTATCATAGAACATTGTGTTTTCCACGTTGATTTAAAATATTAGTATTATTCGTTTGCAGTAGTATATATGTTCGATATCTTATCGACCATCATTCTTGACATAATGAAATAATGCAAATGAAACATTTAGTGTGTGATGTAATTCTTGATTAATTGTTATGTCAACACTATCGGAGATATAGAACGACTCAGAGGCACGAGGTGGGAGAGGCACGAGGCAGCGAGTCGTAGCTACATTTCCCCGAAGCTCTGTGGTCCTGTATATATTAAGTTGTTTTCAGCCAATTAATTAGTGTTTTTGTTTTGTTACAAATTCGACTAAACTGTTGCTGGATAAAACAATTACGATATTAATACTGTTCACCAATGAATGTGCATCTTTAAAACACACGTGGAAAACGAATATGATGGCATTGTGGCTAGCGCACTGCACTGTTAACCCATCTAGACCTGAGGTTGATTCCTGGCCACAGCTAACATCAGTGGTGAGTGATATCTGAATTGTCATGAGCACCCCTTAACGAACCTGCGCTGCCCAATGTGATGAAGTTATGCTAAAACAACCATAGCAATAAATGCAATTGTGATGAGACCTTCACTCAGCCGTGGCTTGTAAAGACTGTACATTATAGAAGTTAACGCTGTCGTACTTGCACGGTAACTTTAAGGACGCGCAGCATATGAATACATCGCAAATGACAACTTCTCAATCAGTTCTAAGAAATTCTGTACATTTAGTGGTTCGTGGAATCATAACACTGCAGTGATTCGAAGGCAAGGCAGAATGCTCGCGTTGACGTGGGTGTCTCGTTGTGCGATTGAACAATCGCGACCCTTTGACAGCGTTGCCAGAGAACGTCTCAACGAGAACGTGGTTGGCTGTTGGAGGGTGCGATTATATATTTATTTATACTCCCTTGTTTATTGATTTGAAGCGCTGATGCTGTACGCCTGATGACAAGTCGACGACTGAAAAACCAATTTCCCTGATTGGAGAGAGCTAAGAGCCACGGCTATAAATAGATGCCCTTGGTGCTCGTCACGAGAATTTGATGTTTTTTACACTTTTACTCATACCGAAGCAACGCCTTCTTAAAATAAATAGCAACTATATTACTAATTAATTGCTAATAAACAAATCCCCACATTAACCTTCATATAACGCATTTGTTTTTTTTATTTGTTAACGTTTTACAGCGCATGCTGCAGTTCCAACAAACATACCGCTTGCCCCAAGTTACACGTCGCTTTCATCCTGAAGCACATCGTCTATTGGTGGAATATCACACAGGGTTGGCTAGTCTTTTCTTGTAATACACACAAGATTAGTTGGGAGAGTGGAGGGAGGGGGCGAACATGTGTTTTAAAGATGCAAATGAATTTGATGGAAAAGCTATTTTTGAAATGGTGGCTGCATTGTTATTGCGTTGCATTTCCAGACAGCCCTGAGACGTGATGCGTGTGAGCCTGTCAAACAGCACAACGCGTGTTGGCATCATGCATGTACACGTGTGTTGAACTTCTTGCACGTGGCCAAACCGTGATAATCGCAGGTGTGGCTTCAAACGCTGACGTGAACTTTAATCTGATCGTTTAGCAAAATTTTACAAAAACAACTGTAGTGTAATCTAGATTTGAAGTTTTCGTGACTGCAGGGATCCATGCTCTTTGGTTCTTTCGGTAAAGTCACGTAGGAGCTGGCCTGCACTTTTGAGGCTTAAATCTTTCCTTTGTCATCAGGTGGGACAACCACTTCAGCAATTGTTTCTTGCTGTGGTTGTCCCCACCTGATGACGCTTGTGTTGCGCCCGAAATGTCGTGATTTATTTTATTTATACCTACGTGATTTTACCGAAAGAACCAAACTGTAGTGCAATACACAAACCCACTTCCACGTCAATTTGTTTATTTATTTACCTGTTACAGAATAGCGCTCAACGTGCATTATTAAAAGAAAAAAATCATATCTCGCACGTTGATCAGGATTCAGTCAAATGAGTACACTTGTGTAATGAGACGATTTCAGAGGCACGACTGTGGAGGGTTTCTTATTTATTTCGTAATACTTTAACGACAGGGTCACGGAGTAACATTAACGCTGACCGACTTATAGCTTAGCCAACCATACAGCGACGCACAACTATTCAGCTGGCTGATTATATAGTGACGACGGCGGCGAAGACTGTATAGCTGGTTGGCTATGCAGCGACGACGACGGCGATGAAGAGATGGCAGCGATGATAGCCAGGACCCGAACCTCCACGACAGCCCCGAACCCTTGTTCGCCTCTCCTTTATACTCACCTAGCGTGGCCAAGCCCCGCCCTTGGCCACGCCCCTCTTCTCGAACTCCCCCACGGGTTCCAGGAGCTTCCATTTCGATCCCCTATTTGACCCTTGGCCCAGTAATGCCCCGCTTGTGGTCGCTCGCGTGTGTATCGTCCTATGCTGCACCCACACCCGTAGTTAACAACCATGGCCACTAGACGGCATACTGTCATTACACTTTTATGGAAGACTACTTGGCAATACTGGGGGTTTTAGGCTTTGGCTGCGAGATGGCCAGGTTATGGCTTTACAGCAAATGGACCACTTAGTCTATCTATGTGGTGCTAAGATGTTATCTCCTGGTATGCAAGCATTTCCTCTGGGTTCACCACTTTCCTCCCACATGCCAAACACTAATTATTGGAATTGGCTAAACAACCTCTATGCAGGATCTTCCTTAAATAACTCGTTGAAGCTTTCTTTGGATCAATAAAGGGAATTATGTGTGTTGCTCTTATAAAATAAATAAATAATTGGGTAAAACAACCCGTGGCCTGGAGTTATGTTGGAGTGGTGAACGCACTGCGTTATGAACCTGGCGACCAGAGTTCAATTCCTCGTCAGGGTTAACATCAGTGGTGAGTGATATTTTGAAACCGGTCCAACCCACACTGACCAGCGTGGTGAAGTATGCTCAAACAACCTCTACCACTGACATGGTGTGGGAGTGAGACCTTCATGCATGAGTAGATTGAACAAAAGGGTTGTGACTCATTTACATTTTGGATGCATGCATTGAGATTATCTAGATTATTTTGCTGCGATAAATGTCCAAATGATAAGACACTTTGTTGAGCTATCATTCACTTCTGAAAAATCAGTTAATAGCTCAGTGGGCTTTACCTGCTAGGATGGAGATGGTTTAGTTTTCTTTGTATGCGTTTGGGTGATTTGTTTACCTTTCTTGTATTTGCACTGCTATCATGTTTTTGTATTGTGTGTTGTTCAAACGTTCTTACCCGCCCCTACTGAACATCTGTGAAAAAGAGCTTCATAGCTCATCGGATTTCCTTCCGGTATAAATATTCTGATTCCGATTCTGACGCTTGTTTGTAAAGGGGGTGGTGGTGGGGTGGGGGCTCCTAAGATGAAAGTGATCTTTCTGAACCCAAGTGGATTGTGAATATTAAATACCGCGATGGCCCTTTGGGTCCAAGTATTTGTTCGCAGGCTCACCCTATCACGATAGCAACGGGGGGCGGGGGGGCCTTTGGTTTCCGCCACTTGACTGTTTTCCAAGCAGAAGGCATTTCCTGCACGGGCGCTTTGTGCAATACAATCTAATTACAATTATTTTCCGGCAATAAACAAAGGAATTATTCACTTCCGCTTGTAGTCGTGCGTTTATTGCAAAGCTCCTGCATCCAGTCGTTTTGTAGCATCGATGAGATTTGTTAAGCATTTTCCAGATTCCGACACTGCTGGGTTGTGATTTAAACGACACTGCGGTTATGTGTCGGCTGACATACGTCTTCAAAACATGAGAGGCAAGTTTCCATTTATATTAGGCAAAAACTAGTTTAAAATATAAAAGCAAGTCAGCCCATAATGCAATGTAGTTTAACAATGATTGTGAAAATGAATTTCAGATTTTGAGAAATATTAATAATAATAATACATTTCCATCACACCAGTTAAGAACTAACAATCTTCAGCCGTTTGTCAATCTACTGCTTAATGAAGAAACTCCCAATACATTTTCGGCGGTGGAGTTGGTTTTATTATACTTCCCCAAAACACTAATCAGAATCATCTTCTTGGTTCTTTCGGTAAAGTCACGTGACTTTACAGAACCAAGAAGATGAATCCCTGCAGTCACGAAAGCTTTAAATGGAAATCAAACTAATCAGAATCTTTATTTTTCCTGGATAAATCCGACGAGCTACGAAGCTCATTGTCACAGATGTGCAGTTGGGGTGGGGTCAAAACGTTACTATACAAAAAACCGATTGGAGTGCAAACAAAGCATAGGAAAGGTAAACAAAGCACACGCAAAAAAGTATGTAAGTACAGATCGCAAAAGTATAGCAATTCCTGCCATTTTTTCAAAGTGGCCAGTGCGGGTTGGTGGAGAGGGTTTTCATACCTGTCAACTCCTTATCAGTGCCCTGCCTTATCGCAGACCAATTCAGACCTCATTGGTCACCCCGTGCCCCTTAAAAATCTCAACGGTCATTCTACAAAGTCCCATCACAAGGGAGAAACACAAAGAGACAAAAACAATGTTTTGCCCGTATTGAAACGGCTATGGATCTGCAAACTTAATTTCCCTGTACAAGAACCGTATGGGTTGACAGCTATGGATGGATTTAAATTTCGATTTAAAGCTTTCGTGACTGCAGGAATTCATCTTCTTGGTTTTTTCGGTAAAGTCACGTAGAAGGGGAGTAATAAAATAATAAAAATAATAAAACATAATAAAATAATTCTCACGACGTTTCGGCCACAACACAAGCAGCCGTCTTCAGGTGAAACCAGGTCTGTCGAGGCGACAGCGTCTGAATGGAACAGCACACGTGCTAGGAGCATATATATAAGCTGGGTTGGGAGGGGGGGTGAAGGGGGGGGGCGCCTTAACAAAAGAATTTGCATATCAAGAGGTATGTAATTAGTGCTACTTGTGTTCGTGCATTATGCAGGATTAGCAGCATCAAAGGAGCGGATATGGGAAATGCAGGTATGTGAATAGTGTTACTTTGCCCGTGCATGATGCAGGATTAGCAGTATCACAGGGAGGGGGTGGGGGTAGCATTAATAAAGGGATGAAGTGTTAATAGTATGTAGCTGCAGTAACTAAAACCACCACGTAAACAACTAAAGTATAAACTGCATAGTATCATAATTATACTAAATATACTCTACAATAAGCTGAGTTACTAACAGTAGGTAATACATTACAATTCTACGTCGTAAAAAATATAATATGCTTCCATCTAAACTTTATTCTCTTACATCGCACGAGTCTACACCGTACTATATACTGCCATAGACAGACCCAAACATTAAATTATATACTGTATTGCTATAACCACCCTATACCTTATCCATTGTAATGTTACACTATGTATTATTATACCCACCCTAATGTATATCACACTGCTGTATATTCACTATACAATTACGATACTATATATTACTTTGTACATTGTATTAAGCATATACATTTTAAAACTATTTGTTATTATACAGTGTGAAAGATACTAAGAGGAAGCAACAACATATGTCTATGCAGCAGAGCAAAGAATCCATTCCCCTGGGAGAATACAATGCCAGTGAATGGAACGCGGTCTGAAGGTCACCGTAAACGTGAACACAATCAGTTAAGATCCGAAATGGTTTATTACGTCCTTCCAATGATTGCTAAGCCAGAATCCATCTTCTCGGTTGAAATTGTCTCTGTGTTTGTATATGTGGATAGCCTCATGAACGAATCTCTCATGGTAGCCAGATGGCTTGCAGAGAACCTCTGTCTTGGAGAAGTCAATATCATGTGAGCCCACTGAATTGTAACAGTGATCTGCCACGGCTGAGGTGTTTGTCCTACCGTGTTTCAAGTCTGCTTTATGTTCACGGATGCGGTCCGAGACATGTCGTTTGGTTTCTCCAATGTAACTGCTACCACAGAGGCAGCTTAGTTTGTAGACGCCAGGGTACTGTATGTCTGGTACCACATCTTTAACAGACGGGACGAGATCACGGATTTTATGTACTGTGTTGAATCGGACCTGGATCTTGTGTTTTATCAGGATTTTGGAGATCTTTTTTGTGACCCCAGCAATGTAGGGTAAGGTGATGGTCTTGAAAGGCTCCTCAACGGGATCCTTCTTGATAGTTGGAGTGATGGCTTTGCGGATTGTGTAGTCGGAGTAACCATTAGCCTTAAGAGCTTGGCGTACGTGTTTGAGTTCACTGGCAATGTGTTCCTGGTCGGAGATGCATTGGGCTCTATGGTATAGAGTCTTGATTAAAGAATTCTTCTGGGATGGATGGTGGTGGGAATCCGGTTTTAGGTATGCATCCGTATGGGTAGCTTTCCTGTAGACAGAATGGCTCATTGAACCATCAGGTCTCCTTTTAATTAGGACATCCAAAAAGGGTAGCTTGCCATCTTTTTCGACTTCCATGGTGAATCTGATGGCTGGGTGTATGGAATTGATGTGGTCGAGAAATTGGTCTAGAGTAGGCCGGCCATGTGGCCAGATGACAAAAGTGTCATCTACGTACCTCTTCCATAAGGTTGGGCATAGAGTGGCAGTCTGGATGGATGGGTTTTGTGGGGCAGCAGAAGGCAAGACCGTATTATCCAACAGACCACAGGAGGCCACTGTGCCTAGGGCCTACGGAAACTAAAGGGTCTCCGAAAAAAATGTGACCATGTCTTTTTTTTGTGTTTGTAACCGTGTCACGAGGCAGCGGGGTAGTGAGTGGTGTATCGTCGCTGCGATGTCTCCTTCCGTGTGTGTGGTGTCGGATGGCATTGGTGTCGTTCGTTGCACGTTGTTACGGCCTTAGCTCTGGATGACCACAGTCGCACCACTACTGGGGAGTTTTGAATTTTCCATTGTTTATGCATCAGGAATCCGCATCTGCTGCCACGGCTTGTGCGGTGGATGCTGTTTAGGGTGGACCGCGAGCTTCGTGGAAGATGAAATCCAAGGGGGGACCTTCTGCGTTGGGTCTTTCACAAGGTCTTTGTTTGCGAGTTCTTTTGAACTCCCAAGATTCAGCCGGGCGTCTCTCCAAGCCTGGTGACGTCGCCTGCCTCCGAGCATTGTGACGTCACCTCTCTGCGAGCGTGGTGACGTCACCTCTCCAAGTACGTGATGATGTCACATCTCCCCGAGCGTGGTGGCGTTACTCCGCCCCCCCCCCCCGAGCGTGGTGACGTCACCTCTCTCTGAGCGTGGTGACGTCACCTCTCTTAGAGCGTGGTGACGTCACCGTCTCCCCCCTCATCTCTCCCTAAGCGTGATGACGTCATCTATCCACGAACGTGGCGACGCCACCGCGATTCCGTTGCGCGGTGACGTCGTCACGCTCGCAGAAGATGGCGTCCCTGCTTCAGCCCGAGCGAGTCTTGTACCTGGTGGACGGCGTGAAGAGGATCAGGGCGCCGCTCTCGCAGCTCTACTTCTGCCGCCACTGCTACGAGCTCAGGTCGCTAGAATGCGTCTCCCACGAGGTAAGCCGAGGAGTCACAGCCGTTGTCATCATTGTTTACATTCACGACTCCCCCCCCCCCGTCCTATTCGGCCTACAAGGTCCTACCGGGTAAGGCGCCTCCCGGCCCGCGGACTGCGCTAGGCGATACCGGTGACGCCCACCGGGGTCGTTTATTTGTATTTAAATTGATGTTAGTTTACTACTCTAGTGATACGTAGTTTGTATTATAACTGAGTGGTTACATATTACGATTTGGCGGTGACAGGAGTAGCATGCGTTGTTAGACAATACAATGTAATGTGGTTTTAGAACGCCGCGTCTCAGCGATTCTCACACGATCGCATCTCGGGGCTTGTTAATGTGGAGCGGTTTACTTTTAGATATCCTTTCTCTTTTTGTTAACAAGCTGCATATTCATATTCTTGGTTCCTTCGGTAAAGTCACGTAGAATAATAAAATAATAATAAAAGAACCAAGAATATGAATCCCTGCAGTCACGAAAGTTTTAAATCAAAATTTAAGCTGCAGATTGATTCTACAGGGCAGACAGGGAAATGTACGAATGCATCGACTACTCTTTGGGTATCCAATGCCCACGACGTAAGAGTGACAGGCCCAGTCGTGAACGTCATTCACTGCTCGTATTGTCTCATGTGGGGAGCGGTGGTACAGCGGTTAGCGCTACGCTGCGCTACGAACCCGGAGAACCGAGTTCGATTCCCGCTCACGGCCAACATCAGTGACGATTATCTGAACCGGTGTGGTGTGGAAACATCGCCACTGGAAAGACAAAGGTGGCCGGGCATGGTGCTGCTGGCCACCCAAGTGTGTCGTGCCGGCCTTCATAGGAACTCGATAACAGCACTTGTCCCGAGTTTGTTAAGGCTATACGGGGGATCTTTGTAGTCTCTTATTTGCTCATCAATTCACCTAATTCTCTGCCGCTAGTTCTTGGGAAACCGTGGCACAGATGGGAAATGCTCTCCAACTTGCCTTTTGACAGCCTTTCGTGATTGTGTTTTTTTTACAGCTTATTATGTGCTCCTAAGTGTGGAATCTGCGTACTCCTGATAAGAGTTGTTTCACTCAATGAAGCATAGATAAGATGACGTCCCACCATGTATTAAATAACATTATTTGATTAATTGACACGCCATTTACAGCATTGACGTTTACGCTATTGTCCGGAAGGGCAGTATTTGCATTATCATTTTCATAAAAGGTTAAACCTTTACCACGTTCTTTGTGGAATTGTATAGAATTGTATAAATGTAAATTAACAAAAGATTGCTTGCATTTCAACATTCCGGTTTTTACAAAAATTCTAATCAATTCACATCTTTGCCCACGTGACAGCTTGAGTTGATTGGCTCTGTTGGGTGGCAGAGGGTATAGCTGAAAATTGGCATTATACATACATGATCTGATCTAAAATAATCTAGTTATCAATCAGAATATTGGTCGTGAAAGCTTACATATAAAATTAGTAATTGTTATTGTTGCCACAATGTGCAGTCTCGTATGGTAATTTTATTTCGACAGAAAGCATTGGGTCATTTTGTTAGAATACTGTGCAAAAAAGTGTTTTTGTTTGTCGTTTTGTGGCTTTCTATAGGTGGACTCTCATTATTGTCCGAGCTGTTTGGAAAACATGCCTTCAGCTGAAGCCAAGCTGAAAAAAAACAGGTGCTGCAACACATGGATTTCTTGCGTTTGAAATAACTTGCGTGTAATTAACTCGGCATCTGATTTGAATGTCTTGTCATCACAACAGTGTGTTGTGTTAAAGCTGTATGTTAACATTACATGTCCCAAGAAACGTCCAACTTCGACAAACAACTGTGATTCCTGCTTTTCACCATTTTCTAGATGCGCCAACTGCTCAGACTGCCCGTGCTGCTCGCACACGCTGTCCACACGTGCCACCAACATTCCCGTGCCCAACCCGGATGATCCGGGAAAGATGGTCAGCAAGAAAGCTTACTACCTGGCGTGTGGCTTCTGCCACTGGACCTCGCGTGATGCTGCCATGCCGGACAAGGCTGTTGGTGTGTGGAGATGTACCTGCCCTCATTTACCTCTGGAATCATTTTTCAAAATGGAAATTGTTTCTTTTTAATAGCCGACTGGCAATTTTTTACCCATACATTGTTTTTACGTTACGTCTTTTTATTAGGGGTGGCTGTAATTTTATGGAATATTTTAAGTGTAGCTTTTTTCTCTTTTATCATTTACTGAATCTTGGAATTGACAGCCTCAAGTGCGCATGCGTTTTATAAAATGTTGACCAGTCATTTTCATTTTACCAATGGTAAAACAAGTGATTCATGCATGCATTGATGTCAAAATGTAGACTTTGTCAAGCCTACAGGAAATGGAGTTAACCTTAGTTTCGAATTACACTTCCCGCAGGGTTATTTAGTTTTGTACCCAAAGAGTACGAGTTTCACTTCTTAAAAATAAATTTATTTTTATTACTTGACATCAATGAGGGGGAATTTTAGGTGCGTCCTTGTTGGCTGTTTAGTTATTTAAAAAAATCTAATTTAACTACCAAGACTTACTGCATGCAATGGCTGTTTGCGTCACGAGGGGGCAGCAGTGACTGCTTATCCTTGAGAAGCGTCGATTTTTTGCAATCATCCTTCAATGAAAATCTATTTTAATTCATGGACGTTACGTTACCAACTATTTTTCAAAGCGGAATTGTTAACATTCCAATGCTGTCAGTGTCGCATAAATGACACCTCTTTTGGCTAAATGAAATTTATTACGTATCTTTTTTCTCATGCCGTGTCATAAATGCATTTATTTAAAAACATTAGGTACTTTTGTAAGAAGCATAACATTTTTTAAATGATACCTACATCTTTGTGTACTTTATCCTATTGATTTTAGAAACAAAAATCCTGAAAAATGTAACTTATTTGTACGTTAAAACTCTTAAGCCTGTCTTGCCATTCTTTGTCCGTTTACAGCAAGCGGAGGTTGGCAAGAACCAGAAAATCCTCACGCACCAAGGGTAAAGTATCATATCTCTAATATTTTATTTGTTGACAGAAATGAACAGTGGTATAAATCACACCAAACACTTAGAGCACAGTTGCATGTAACGGTAGATGAACATGTATTTATTTTCTTTTGTTACATATTCGAGGTTGTTTGTTTCCCCACCAGATTAACAAGCTGCTGGAGTATTACCGCCATTTGGCTCAGAAGGAGAAGCTGGAGAGAGACCGCAAGAAGTTGGTGCGACGCCGCAACTATCTACCCCTTGCTTTCTCTGTGAGTAAATATGCAAGCTTGTAAATGTATAGTAGATGTGCAATCGGCTGTGTGTGATGATCGTGTATTCTTCCAGGCAAACCTTACTATCTGTAGACTTTTTTTCAGAACAGTAATGCAGTGGGATGTTTGGACAATTCATCTTTAATTGTGGTTTCTACATGGTAGAAAACTGGGTTAGATGATGGGTAGGGTTCAAGTCCACACATATCCTGGCCATCTCACAGCCCAGCAGGTACGACAGTTTCACAAAGCTACATCATACACTAAACCTTGCCTCCAAACTGCTAAATTACAGATGTGTGCACCATTGCCAGGTCAAAATATTATTTTAAAGCTTTCATTGGGGTTAACCATTTATATTGTGTTACCTTAGCAAGACTTGTTTTACTTTACTTCCCTGTACAAAGTCATCGATTTTAACCCAGGTAATGTGGCCTTGGAATTGAACTATGGTTGTATACTGTCTGAGTATCTCATCTGATTCATTTATCAACTTTTCCAACTGCTAAATTATTATCAGTGGGCATGTCATATCGACCCACGCATACCCTGTTTACATAGGCAACTAAATGCATATACCTAATTTGGTGTATTTTACAAAGTATAATTGTACAATATACAAGTATATATTGTGAGTGCAATCATATTGTGAGTGCAATTATACAGTACGAGAGATAGTGTAAAAATATTGTATGTTTATCACGTAAATACTTGTTGCAAACCTCATGTATTTTATAGAGGTATGTTTGATGTGTGCCCCACATGGGTAAAAAGGCCATACTGTAAGCAAATGGTGGTGGGCTCCAGCATTCAAACAAAATTCCCTTTTTTATGCACATGGGACTTGCAGATGCATTCCATGCACAGTGTGGTGAGTACCAAGTTTAACACAAGTGTCTCTTTACTAACATCTCATTATTCCTTACCAAGTCTTTAGACTATTGCATCAAGTGCTGCTTAACCCCTAACATTTCAAGAACATTATGGCACTTTGATACGCATCGCATGTGGCAACGGAATCTTAACAACCCGCACTATAAACACCTCGATATAATGCTTTACAGAAACATGCTTTAAAATACATTTGTATTAAAGTGTTACGTCTTCAACTTTTGTTATTTACACACTAATTAGATTTTTTTTTCAATAGGAAAAGTATGGGTTGGCGGCAAAGCTGAAAAAACAAGGAAGCATTAACCCTCAATCAGGAATCGCTGGGCTCATGTAAGTAGCCATTTTCCTGTTGCCCATTCCAATTTTCCCGATTCTTATGTCTCGCCAATTTCCGCGTTCTACTTTTTGTTAAAGAATGTATTAACTCTCTATTTTGTGGTTAGGCTTAAGGAAGGAGACGACCAAAAGGATATAAAAATTGAAGCGGCTGTTACTGTGGAGGAAATCGAACCTTTGCCGGAAGATTACTACACAGCGCCACTCAACCTTGTGGATGGTGAGTGTGAAGGCTATGGGACGTGTAGCCTGTAAGAATTGATGACATTGTTCAAAATAAGCACGATTAATGCATTTCCAGTTTACGGACTCTTGAGAGTTTTGCTTTTCATCTACAGAGTATTCTTCTGAATTGCTTGAAGTGGTAGAACCTGATAAATAATTGTTCATCGTTTTGCTTTTCCTTTTTAAGAATTTGGGCTAAACAGTATACGTGTTCAGCCTTTTTGATTTAAAGCTTTCGTGACTGCAGGGATTCATATTCTTGGTTCTTTCGGTAAAGTCACATAGAAGGGAAATAATAAAAGAATACAAATATATTATTTTATTATTTCCCTTCATCGTGACTTTACCGAAAGAACCAAGAATATGTGTTCAGCCTTTGTTTTTCCCTGTAATGTTTAAGGGACCTTTTCCTTGCAGTGACAACCCTGCCACAGCGCCTGATGCAGCCAGAGTTTCAGCAGGACAGCACCTCTCAACTCCACCCTCGGCACAAGCACCTGCTTATCAAGCGCTCCCTCCGTTGTCGGGTGATTGCCTTTTTCTTATTTTCACCTCCTATGGCAAAAGTAAATGTAAGACAAGAACTGAGGTCTTCAAGCTTCAGAACATTTTTATACCTCCTCTCATTGTACAAATATGGTTACTGCCTCCACATTATGTTTTGTCCTCACCAAATAAGCACGCTAACCACTTGGCATTCTCTCATACTTGCGCTGCAGAAGTGTGAACACAACCTGAGCAAGCCAGAGTTCAACCCCACCTCCGTCAAGTTTAAAATCCAGCTGGTGGCCATGTGAGTAATGAATGCAGCTCGTATGCAAATAAAATGCATCGTCTCGTTTTATAGATGCCGTGTGTACTAGGCGAGAGCCCACTTAATTTGTATTGTCTTCATTTGTTGCAGGTTCTACGTGCCTGAAATTCGCATCATGTCCTTACCCAAATTGCGCTGTCGAAAGGTATCCTTTTAGCTTGGTTAACACTGCACAGTAATAACATTGTCTGTTCAAAACACGGTTTCCGTACTTCCTGTAAATTATGTATTTGACAAATATCACTTGAGTGTGTATATAGTAAGGGGTAATAGCATGCATTGCCCTCATGAAGTGAACATAACCATTGAAAATACTCAATATGGTAGCTTGCACAATGCATTTCACAGAGTATACAAGTGAGCCTGGGGCCAGGATACATCGTCAGATGGAATTACGATGGTTTGGCAGCCAGAGGAAGCAACATGCCTGAGAGGACTTCCACCCTGTGCATAGACTAATGAAATTGGCTTGTATGCATGAGCCAGACAGAATGTTACATCACAAGACCGTGAGAGAAGGCGATGGCTTGGGGAGACCTCAATCCAGTCACAGATTGATCATAGCCGATGATGATATTTCCCAATATGATACCGTGGACTGCGTTACTTACTTTAAGTCGTTTTCATTTCAGGAGAGCCAGGTGCTGCTGACGCTCACTAATCCCGTGGAGAACATCACTCACGTCACCCTCCTGTCGTGCCCCGAGGGGGACACGTGTGACCTGTTCAGCACCGCCAAGGTACGTCCTCAACAAAACTCCGTGTCCGTTAGAATTGCTCGTGTTCGCTTGGTAACGCAGTCACATCCTCCGGTTGTACATGAATGGGTCACACAACATAAGAGCTTTAGTACGAAAACCTGTTTTATGTACGTATCAATTCGAGCCAATGATTCGTTGCACATTCAGTTCTGTGTGTGACTATAAATACAACTTGGCGCAGGTGCTATTGTAAGCCTAGGCTGACTCGGTGCTTTGAATTTTTGAGTTTGATGTCTGTTAATGGCCTCCTGGCCATTATCATGTGGACAAGATAATGTCCTCAGTGGGTATTAAGACAAGAACATCTCGTTTCATACACTACAAATATACAGTGTGGGTACTAATCTACAATTTATGTACATAGCTTGCTAATTATACATTTGAATGTGTCCAGAAATTATGATCTACATTACATTTAACAAATTGGTTTCGTTTTATATTATGATAGTAACAACCTTATTTGATGGGTATATAATTAGGCGCCCTTTGGACAATCCAATGAATTGTCATTATTTTAGCTCAGTTGCTTTTTTGGTATTGTGTTGCGTGTGAAAATGTATTGTGGTTGCCACATTGAATTCAACCTGAATTTTGTTGTTGAACAAACCGCATGCGTCTCAATTTTTGTTTAATCTTGGTTGCAAATGCAGCGAATTTATCTTGAGCAAACGAGTTTTCATTTTCATTTAGAAATCAATAAGCCATTGCGTGACTAATTGTCCAAACAAATAGGTGTACGTTTCACGACTGTCTGTGGTGTGCGCGAGCTGGCTTCCATTCAGGGGGGGGGGCGGGGAGCAGGTTACTGAGCTGTGCTTTGCGTTTCCAGGCGACGCTTCCCCAGGGGGAGCTGGTGCTGTCCCCTCGCGACGCCGCTGCAGAGTACGATGACCTCGCCGACCCGCAGGATTTTAAAGACGACCCCGAGTAGGTGCCCAGTGCCAGTCGGTTTTAATGTGATTCACTTACTCATTTTATGCAACTAAAGGGTGGAATATTGCTTGCTTGTCTCACAATACTTGGGATATTTTTGCATCATCGTTGGTCTCTTTATTGGCCTACCACCTGTGCTGATTGGTAGACAATATCGTTCCTTTCGCCTGAACTTCCGCCCCAATCGTCTTTTACATTCCCCCTGCAACACACCACCTTTTAACACCGTATTTAACACTATTTCCACCTTGTGTGTACACATCACTACATTGTATATGTGCATATATATGTATATTTGAGCGTATGATTTAACACGAGCGTTGTGTAAATGCACACGTGTTGTGGATGTGTACATGTGTACATTTACGGGCGATACTGCATATCAGTATATTATAAATGTGAATTCTTTATGCATAAGTCACAGCAGACCATGTTTAAAATGCTTAAGATCCTAAGATCATCGGGGGAAATGTCCCAAGCCGTCCGGAATAGTTTCCTTGTTTTTTCAAACATCTATTTTATTGTATATATATAAAAAGACAAAGATCCCCTGTAAACCTTGAACAGACTGTAGGGGCAAGTGCTGTTAGCGAGCACCTACGAAGGCGGCACGGCACACGAGGGGGTGGGTGGCCAACTCCACGCCCGGCCACCTTTGCCTCCCCCAGTGGCGATGTTTACACACCGCACCAGGTTATTCATTTGAGGCCTAGTCGACCTAGGGGAGGCCCATGACCGGTTCAGATAATCGTTACTGGTGTTGGCTGAGAGCCGGAATCGAACCCGGGTGGCCGGGTTCGTAGCGTGCTACCCACTACACTACTGCTCCCCACACACACACGTGCGTTTTCTTTTGATCGTGCGTGGCCACCTGACCCTCCCCGACCCACAGCGTGGTGGTGTTCCGCAAGGCCAACAAGCTGGGCCTGTTTGTGCGCGTCACGCCGCTGTTCGAGAGTGGCGACGTGCGCGTCGCCTTCAAGCTCCGCCACGACTTCCGCAACCCGGCGCCCACGCTGCTCAAGCCCGTGGAGGGCGAAGTGGAGCGCGCCAGTGAGCCCGTGTGGCTCACACACCACGTGGAGCTCAACCTGGGGCCACTTGCTCAGCCGTGATCCCTCTCGCGCCCACCCCCGGAGCTGGATCGTGTGTTCTAGAGTAGTGGTCTTTGCCCATGCGGCCGGCTTGCTTCCTCCGGCGACTTCAGAGTCGAGTTCTGAGCTCTTCTAGCACTGGTTATAAATGTTTGAGGAGGCTAGCATCAGCAGCAGATGCCTCCCCACCAACCTCTAAAAGTTGCGGTGACAATTTGGTGCAAAGCAGCTTCTGAGATGCACCTTAATAAGTACGACACGAATAGTTATCCAGAAAGCAGCATTGGTGAGCTGAGAAGTCTCATTTAGGTGAGGTGTTTCTCAATCTTGTGGGTTGGTCAATCGATTATTTGACGAGTTTTCCTTGTTTGCAGTTTATGGAGCACCATTTCGAAAGTGCAACACCTTATTTTAAGTCAGCAGACCTTAGCAGAACGATACATTTTTCCGTAAACATGTAATTGTTTTTGGTGGGCAAAGACAGCATGGTGGAATACCATTTGTATCGGTGTTAAACAGTGTAATGTTTACCTAATTTAAGTTGTGCAAAACAAAATAGTTTTTTTAAGCTTGGATCATGCACTTCATTTGCAATTTATTAGCATATAATGTGGTTCCTTTTACATCTCTGTTGTTTGCTAATCGCTGCTATACGGTGACTGTTGAAGATCTTCTTTGTGACAATGTATTAGAATAGGCGAGCGCATGCCACGTCTTTCCCAAGTAATGACAACTCAAAATGACCCTACTCGTGTTAACACTTACGGTCTATATTTCACCACAGTTATGATTTATCTTCACATATTTACACGGTTTATAAACTTGTAAATTAAGAAGATATTGCACCGACCTAGAACACCCCGCGTTACACATTTTGATTAGCCAATAATTATGCCGAGTAGTAAGCGGTGAAGATCGGTTTCGCAGATAACTGTACATTATGGAAAAGCGATGCATTGTACCTTTGGTCATTATGCTGTGACGTTAATAACGGATCAATGCTTGATAATTGTCCAATGGAGGGGCCACTTAAATGAACGGTCTAAGCAATCAGCCGTACAAGTATAGTTGCTATTAAAACTTCAACCACACCATAAATGCCCACAAAACATAAGCTATTTAATGAGGCACTTAATAACATGCATAAGCCTCTGATTATATATGAAGCAGCAGTACAAACATTAACTTATGTAAAAAAGTTGAATGTAAATTTCCCCAATGGATTGAGTTCACATAAAAGTACAATTTAGGCATTAAAATAAGTTGAGTATTATATAAGTGCGAGCACTGAGCGGTGTACACCAAAGCATGGATGCAGTGAGCTCGGTGCACAGCGGGGCGTCAATGCGGTTTTGTTTCAAATGCATAATAAAAGCATGAGCTCAACAGTTGTGTATTTGAAGTCTTGAAATAGTGTTGCAGTGGCAAACATAAAGAGGATGAGTTAAGAAAAACCTAGTTTTCCAGGGACAGCCCCCTCGAGTTTGGCATGCACATTCGAGTTGACGGTCAAATTGAGTTGGGTGAAATGTGGCGTTTATACGATTCTCTAAATTTCTCAAGTAATGATGCCAATTTCGAGCTAAAGATTAACACTACATTGCAGGCAAGATTAAATTAAATTTAAAATTAGAGGTTCCCATTCATGAAATCTTTGGTATGTTTTGTGAAGTAGACCCCCTTGACCTGAATTATGGGAATTTAAGCCAGGCTGTGAAGTATTTTTGTCCAAATCGCAATCGGCTCGAGTTGACTAAAGAAGGTATGAGCATGTCGTGGCGGATGAACATGTCGTGGCGGATGAACGAATAGAGGCCACCCTCGTTCTGGGCTTCCTGGAAAAGTGGCACAACAGTTTTTCCAAAAGTGATTAATTCCATCTATACAAACATATATATGTTGGCATCAATCTCATTTATAAAAGGGGATATACATGGTGTTTACGTTCATTGTACTTTGTTTTGCTGGACACCCCCTGATAAAAAGGGGGACTTTTCAGGATTAAGTTTAGTGTTTTGGCCTCGACTGACGCTTATAGGGTTAGAATTTTTAGCTCCTTTTAATACACTGCTGGATGATTCATGTGTCGATCGTGGGGAACTTGATGTTTAATCTTAATTTGTTGATGTTTGACCCCGGAGGGCCAGTGTCAGTTGGTGAAGTAAGGAGGCCCAGGGCCGACTAGGATATCGCTAGCCACTGGTGTTGGAGCCATGGCAGAAAATCGAAATCTGGTCATCACGTGGTTTAATGGGCAGTGCACCAACAACTGCCACCGCTTCACCCCTTTTGGATTTAGCTTCTGTCCGATCTAAGTCCACTAACGTTTTATTAACAGCTTGAACAATATTAACGTGCGTATGCTTGTGTATTCCTCTTCTGTGTCCGTGGAATTACAAGCATGCATCTACCCACGCATCTTTGCGCACTTAATTGGTTATATATCGATAACGACCGTGTTTCGGAGTGAACCATATGCCCCTATCAGGAAGCACGCACTGATTAAAAACACTTGTTTCTTTAGGCACATTGGTGCGTTTACTTTTCATCATTGTCACGTTTATCTTTCCTAAAGCACGCCCGACTCCTCTGCCTCTTAATTTTCATCGTTTTGATTCCGGTCCATCTTCAATATCTGTACCAGGAAAACAAAAAGACACTATTCTGTGTTTTCCAGTTGTGTCCCTACCAAAGATACCTCGAATTTGTTTTACGTAACGTGTGTGGGCCATAGAATATAATTGATACATATTTTTATTAGGTAATCATTGGCGTGGCGGGGGGGGGGTGTTGAACACTCTTTTTTATCCCGGCCACCCCCTCTCACCGTTTCTGCTGTCCTGGCATCGCTCCTCCCAAGTATTCGAGCTACCCAGGGTATTCACTATTCACACACGTGCCTAGGGACATGGGATTCGAGCTACCCAGTGTACTTACTATTCATACACGTGCCTAGGGACATAGGAACTGCGGTACAGTGGCATTGAGGAGGATGCAAAGGGCATCTCGCTTGGGCTCAATTTACAAGCCCTGTGTGTGTATATGCATCCGTCTGTGGTTGGGTTAATACTGCGGTGAATGAAACGGCCGCAAGTGGCTGTAGGGGGTCACGTTGCGGTCAGGAATTGTTTCGACAGCAATTGGACGGTGAACCCGTTGAGCGTAGTCCCCTCGTGTGCGTGAGTTTTCTCCGGGTACTCTTCCCACACAAAAACAAACGCGTGGGTACCGTGCGCGTTGGGATAATAGCACGTTTTTGAACTCGGGTTGTGTTCTCATTTAAGTGTCAAAATGATGACGGACGTAAGACGAGGGGTTTGTTTCCCCCATGTGACGCACATGCAGTAGCGTAACGACATCATCAGTTCAGGGGGTGCGGCTAGCGGTCAGGTGGGGCCCCAATATTTGATTCGTCTCATCACGGTTGCTCCTCACCTGTGCATCGGGGCTCTTCTTGCATCGATCACATCATTACCGCTCACGGTCTCGAGCATTTAACGCTGTAGGGGAGCTTCTCCCTACTTGCAACGTACAGCCACGACAGCTCTGCTTGTCTACCTGGCTCCACTATGCAACATTATAAACATACATGCAGTGCGCAGTTTGCAGGAGCCAAACGTTACCGCTCTAAATTAGAATAACATGAAACAAAAAATGTAATTTAACCGCTTTTGAATAAGTTTGTTCTTTTACACCGTTGTTGAAAACATCTCTCGTGGTGGTTTACAAAGCCCCCCCCACCCCAGCTCGTAGCTTTGGCCACCCGGGGGGGGGGGGGAGGAGGAGGGGGGGAGCAAGACACCCCCTCTGTCCCTACGCTCGTTACGCGATCGCAAATGGAATGCAAATAATACGTCAAGGTTAAAACATTTCGGCCAAGAAAAAAATGAAGAGTACGCGCGGTATGACAATCGGTGGAAAATGCTCGACAAAACAGCCACCCGCAAAGGACGCCCGTGCAAGTGGCGGTACAGAAGGTAGGTTGTAGACAAACCACCTGTGTAAGAGGAGCGCGAGTGAAGAAGTGTTGCCCCGCGCGGGGAACGATAATGCACAAGCGGAGACGGTGGGGTAGCCGACGTGGGAACCTCTCGAAGAAGCGAAGCGATCCTGGATGAATAATTGATTTTTCTGGGTGGAACGCAGACGATCGCGACTGAGTGATATCAATTATAATGGCGCTTGGGTAACGACTGGAGAGTTGACGTTTGGCACACATTGTAAGGGTTTAGGATAATTGAACAAATCTGAAAACCCATATTGTACTTTTTATTTTTAAACCTCATGGACCCCTGCAAAAAAATACGAATCGGAAATAAAGTGGTTTCACCAACGGGGCAAAATCGGCCTGAAGTAATAATCACACGTTGCTGCACGTCTGGTGCGGAACACTTATAGCGAAAATAAGATCGGTGAACCGAGTAATTTGCCTCCCGTGAAGCGATGTCCGATCGTGGATGAAGCCTCGCACCGATTACTTAGTGCCTAACAAGGCACGCATTCCCCACTAATTTCAAAACAAACGTTGGTGTTGCATCTTGTAATCTGACAGGTGTGTGTGCGCTATGAAGAAGGTCCATTGCCCCAAACGTCGCCTACTATATTTTTTTTCTTTTAAAGCCAGCGAGTGTTGCTGACGAGTATGTCGAGTTAGTTTTTTTGTTGTTTTGTTAAATTGTACTTGTGCACCTCTGGGGTGCGTCCTACATTCCGGAGAAAAGGAGACACGTTGAAATGTTGCGGATAACAACATAGCAGGATAATGTTGAACCTCATCGCTCCCGTCAGGTTTAACCCCGAATCGTGACGAGTCTTGGGATCTCGTGAGTGGAGGCGATGATTGTTGAGTGACCCCAGCGGTAACCTCACCGCTGCCCTGTACAGCCTTGACAGACTTTAAATGGGGCAAGTGATGTTATCGAGCATTTATTAAAAAGGCCGGCACGGCACCCGAGGGGGGGGGGGGAGAGTTGGTGGCCAGCACCACGCACGGCCGCCTTTGTCTCCCCAGTGGCGATGATGTGAGGTCGAGTCGATCTAGGAGAGGCTCAGGGCCGGTTCAGATAATTGTCACTGGGATATCAGATCGTAGCGCAGCGCGCTAACCACGACACCACCACTCTCAAGCGAGATCACGCATCACGCAGACACACGCACAGACACACGCGCGCATCCACCACCACCACACCCACGCACGCGCTGGGGAGGGGAGGGGTTTTGTAGCCTAAGGTAGCTAAATAATAAATGACTCGAAAAAAAAGTGAATTTAACGAGTGGGGGGGGGGGGGAAACACACCCACCACCCTCCTCCCAGCGGTAATAAATTGATGTCCGCACCACGCGCACGGTGGAGCTGCGTGGGAGGAATGAGGCGACTTCGAGAGGCGACATCCTCCGTCGGACGCACGGCACGGGGACACCGCGTGCGCACGAGAGCGGAGCCGTCCGCGTGCACGCGCGCGGCGTGAAGAGAGAAGAAGCTCTCTTCTCCCTCGCCTCTCTCGCTCTCGCTCGCTCTCCTCCCTCTCTCTCTCTCGCTCGCCCCCCTCTCGCTCGCTCGTTCGCTCTCAGTCTTCGCGAGTCCCCCGAGAGCCGGACGCGGCCGTGCGACTTGGCACTGCATGCGGCAACGCGACCATCCCTCCCTGCAGCCGCCGCCGCCGCTGATGCCGCCGCCGATGCCGCTGCGCGCGATGCGGATGACGGCTCTGAGCCTCGCTTGCTGCTTCCTGGCGCAGGTGGCGACTGCGCTCGAAGCTGCGAGCTCACAAGGTGAGTTGTTTGTGACGGGGCCCGGGAGCGGTAGCGTGGTAGCGTTTAGCGCGCTGCGTTGCGAATCCAGCGACAGCGCGCTTGGATTCCTCTGCAACACGGCCAATAACCGGCGGAGATTCAGAATTATTTGAACCGGTCCGTGGGTCCTCCGCCAGGTCGACCCAGCCTCAGTTGAGTAGCTGGTGTGACGTGCGAGCATTGCCACTGGGGAGACGAATGCGCCCTGGTGCGGTGCTGGCTACGTTACCCCCCCCCCCCTCAGCATTATATGCCGTTCTGGCCTTCATACGTGCTCGCTAACAGCACTTGCCCCAAAAGTGTGCTAAGGCTATACGGGGGAGCTTTGTCTTTGTGGGTGGGTGGGGGGGGAGAGAGGTGGCGCAGAGGTTTTCACGCTGCGCCACGATACCCCCCGGCGAGCCCGAGTTCGTATTCCCCTTCCTCACGGCTAACGTCAGTGGCGAGTGATATCCGGACCGGTTACGGGGGGACTTCCTCTAGGTCGATTCGGCCTTTAATTTAGTACCTGCTGCGCAAACACCCGTAACCGGGGCTATCAAGGCGACTGGGCGTGGTTCTGGCTACATCACGACCTCCCTACCCCGCTGTAATAACAGGTCATCGCTAACAGCACTTTCCCCAACAGCCTGTTTAGAAGCTATACGGCGGATCTTTGTGTGTGTGTGTGGTTCTTGGTTTATCAGCAATGCACACGCACTTTATCATCCGCACGCCCATTGGTCGGTGCGTCTACTGCATTGTGATGCGTGCCCGTTGGACCGGCAGCAGCTTATCTCTGCGCAACATTATTATACTTGGTGCCATTTGAGACCCGATGAAAGTCATTTTTTTTTATTTAAAGGAGAGCAGGCTAAGAATCAAATAGAACACAGCAAAGGGTCAACTGCAACAAATGTGTAAGGAATCATGAGCAGCAGACAACTGAAGCAGCCGTATCTGCGTTTTCAGAGCATCGATTGCAAAGCGTGGATGTAAATGCACGTGGTTACATATCGCCAGGCGAGAGCTCGCAGAATTATGATGATTATGTTGTCGTCAGCTTAGAGGTTACGCACATGCGCGTACGTGTATCCATGCCCCGTCCGGATCTCGCAAAGCTGAGCCTGGAGATGCTTTAACCACACCGTATTACGCATGCAGGTTAAAAAATTTTTTATATACGATTATGGGTCATTTGTTTCCTCTGAAGAAGGCTCATCACCCGAAGCGCTCGCTTCCACACAGCACTGCGTGCTCCGTGGTTTAACAGAGGCGTTAGTGCGAACGGTGACGACGATTTTCGAGCTGCCGCTGTAATTGGAGGCCGTCATTAGATGCACGAGGTCTATGCAATGATACACGCAGTTCTCCACTGGTGGTTCAAATTCACCTGTTGCATGGTTATTATTATTATTAATATTATGAAAATATATCATCATTTTTTATTTCATCGGGTTGGTATGGTCAGCCGATGATGGTTTGCATTGTTCATCTGCACGCCGATTAGACGCGTTTGTGTTTTACAATGACCTTTACGCTCGCAAAATGTGGCGTTTCGGTCATTAGTGCATTTGAATTTTAATTAAATGCTGCAATACAGTGCTTCCAAAATGGCACACTTAGAAGCCATCTATGTAATAAACCTGCTGGCTGTACGTATATATATACACACACGTGTATGTATATGTATGCATTGTCTACAGATGGAACGAGCAATTGGACTAATCTGCTAATGTTCACCAGAATGACAAAGACAGCTGTGGTTTGACGTCCAATTTTAATTAACTTGTGATTTTCATTGTCTCCTTCCGTTAACGGGACCCAAGAATGACAAAGACAGCTGTGGTTTGACGGGCCATTGCCCGAAACGTCGGCTAACAATATTTTAAAAGCCACACTCAAAATGTTATGAGCGAATGTGTCGAGGTGTTGTGTCATTTGTGCTTCGCTGCCATCGCAGCAGCAACAGCGTCACCAACACGATTCGCCGACAGGAACAACGTCACATTACATACACAAGACAAAGATTCCCCGTATAGCCTTATACAGACTGTTGGGGCAAGTGCTGTTAGCGAGCACCTATGAAGGCCGGGGTGGGTGGTCAGCACCACGCCCGACCGCCTTTGTCTCCCCAGTGGCGATGATTACACACCAGGTACCCATTTGGATGTCAAGTCAACCTAGGGGATGACCCAGGACCCGTTCAGATAAATCGTCACCAGTGTTGGGGGCCGTGAGCGGGAATCGAACTCGGGTCGCCCGGTTCGTAGCGCTAACCACTACACCACCGCTCCCCACGTTACGTACACACACTCAGCCCGTCGTTTGCACGCGGGGACACTGCGCTATCATTCCTTATTTAATTATTTGCCCTCTCCACGTTGCTTCACTTTGACCATTTCGAAATGCAAATGTCGAGAATTGCTCATTGCGAAATGCTCGCGAAAAACGCCGCCCCGAGTTAACGCCCCATCATCACTATGCAGTCGCCTAGGCAACACAATCACCCTCGACACACACACACACACATCGCACACACCCCGCAAGCAGCAAAGCTACACTTGCTCCTATGCCCATGGATGAGGCTATTATTCAGAGCGTCATTAATGCATCCTAAATTCCAAATGAGCAACCCCAACGGTGATGTCATCCTGCTGATTTTGGATGTAGCGCTCTCTCCTCCTCCGCCTTCATTGTTAGGAGATTTCGATTTAAAGCTTTCGTGACTGCAGGGATTCATCTTCTTGGTTCTTTCGGTAAAGTCATCACGTAGAAGGGAAATAATAAAATAATAAAAATACAACAAAATAACATTTATTATGTTTTATTTTTATTATTTTATTATAAAATGTATTATGTTTTATTTTTATGATTGTATTATTTCCCTTCTACGTGACTTTACCGATAGAACCAAGAAGATGTTAGGAGATTCTTCAGCAGACCGTGCTCTCTTTCTCACGAAAGACAAAAACGACCCCGGGTAGCCTTGACAGACTGTTGGGGCAAGTGCTGTTAGCGAGCACCTATGAAGGCCGGCACGGCACACAAAGGGGGTGGGTGGCCAGCACCACGCCCGGCCGCCTTTATCTCCCGAGCGGAAATGTTTTTACACGTCCCACCAGGTACTCATTTGAGGCTCAGTCGACCTAGGCGAGGCCGGTTCAGATAATCGTAACCGGCATTGGCCGGATTGTCGGGTTCGTAGCGCAGCGCACTAACCACTACACTACCGCTCCTTACTATCACCCTGTACACACACTCACTCCATAGAGAAAGCTACTGCCCCTATATCCACCGTGGGCTATTAGTCAGAGCGTCATTAATGCATCCCAAATTCCAAATTCGCAACCCCAATGGGTACGGTGATGTCATCCTGGTGATTTTGAATCTAACCCCCCCCAACCCCTCCTCTGCGTTCGCATTGTTAGGAGATTCTTCAGCAGACAGCTACATTGCTTTCTCACACACATACAGACACACACAGACACGCATGGTTGAGTGAGCAATGACTTTGAGATCTTGGGCCCAGTTGAATGGGCCCCGTGCAAGGGCGATTCAAATGCCGCTGCCGGCGCCAGGCAGCAGCATCGGCAGCAGCGTGCAATGCACACACCAAAGACAAAGACCCCCCGTATAGCCTTGACAGACTGTCGGGGCAAGTGCGGTTAGCGAGCAGCACTCCTATGAAGGTCAAAACGGTACAAGGAGGGATGAGTGGCCAGCACCACGCCCGATCGCCTTTGTTTCCCCAGTGGCGATGTTTACGCACCGCACCAGGTACTCATTTGAGGCCGAGTCGACCTAACGGAGGCCCGGGACCTGGTTCAGATAGTCGTCACCTGCTGTTGGCCGTGAGCGGGAATCGAACTCGGTTCGCCGGGTTCGTAGCGCTTGCGGGCGCGCTGAATAAGCAGAGCTAAGCCGCTACTCTCGCTTGTTGGTGTCCGGGGATAACGGCGTCCAAAATTCGCTTTCTGGGCACGTCTACCCCACAGAGTGCGTGGGGTGCGCGACGCACGCGTTCACTCGAGAGTAGCCCCGTACCCCAAGTAGGGGCAATGCCGACATTGGCCCAACGTCGGCATGGTTGGTTGGAACCGCTGCATCAACTTTGGCCCAACGTTCCGTTTTGCTGGGTGCAAATGGATACAAATCACGAATATTTGCTGTCTCCTGTCCACTTGCACAGTCCTCTGTTGTCAATCGACAGCCGGATGAGGGCCTCGCCACGCTGTGCCCCGTCTTTGGGGGGGTTGTTTGACCATACTTCACCACGCCCGTCAGTGTGGATTGGTGAAAAGAGATGCAGCTAACCCCCTCCAACCTTGACGGATGAAATTAGTACAGCAATACAAAAAAAAGTGGTCGTTATATGGATATACAAGTCCCCACCATAGGAATGTGGAATGTATAGTTTTACCCACCAACTCGGCTTCCACAAAACGAGTACGAATATTAACTGGCAGGGTACAGCGATAACACAAAGCATGCATGTTCTGCATTAAATATGCAATTAATAGAGTAAATAGAGAATTAGATTAGCCCTAGGATGCTGCCCTAGGATTAGGTCAAACAGCATGGCGTCTTTGGTTTCCATGTTTACCGGCTCTTGCACGACCTTACACAAGACTTTTAACATCTTGTTACGTCGTGGGATCAATAAGGTCACCGTTTGCGAGCAGATGTGCCGCGAGTGCGTGCAAGACGGACACACCGGGTCACCCACGGGTGTATACGGGGCCTCTAGCGAAGTGCACGCTGCTCGAAGGCAATTGTTCATAACATCGAGTAGTGGGGGGGGGGGGGGGGTATTTTTTTGGGGGCGCCCACACATTTTTGTTCGGCCCCCCCCCCCCCCCCCCAAGTAGGGTCAGTTGATGCTAAGCACGCGTCTAACCATGACCCATAGACATCGGCGTTCATCATCGCAAGCCCCCAATGGGTTCAAATGTGTGACGGCCCTCACACTGATGAGGGCCGCCACAGAAATTGGCGAAGCTCACCGCTTTACAGTACAGCTCCCAGATGCGTTCTTGGGGCTGCACTGCGCGCGGTTCGGCATGATGTCCGACGTTTCGCTGGACGTGCCTCGGAGCTCTCTCAGGCAAGTAACATTGAGCGGCTACAATGTCGAGGGAGATCGTGCGGGCAAAACGCGGCACTACCCGACAGAGCACATCGGACAGCTGTAAAACACAACCGCGAACACCTTCACAGCGGTCGCATCCCAAAGCAGCCCTCAATAACATCGCTCGAAGCATCATGAATCATCATTGCGACGTTTAGGGCCGGCGAGTTTCAAAATTCCACGTCGCGTGCACGGAGGATTTCTTGTTTATGTCTGGCTGGAGGGAATGGGAGCGTTTGCTTGTGACGAGTCGAGTGATGGGTGAGTGTGTGTGTGTGTCCCGTGTGTGCGTGTCCCACGTGCTTTCTCGCGGACCTGTGAAAGTGAACAATAGAAAGGGCACTTTAAAGACTCGATGCCTGTCGGGGTTGTCTCGTTCAAAACGCCAGCCTCCCGCCTGAGTCATCCAAACGTCACCCCTCCCCCCTACTTACCTTTCAGGTGTACATCTGTGTGTATGACTCAGCTGATAAAGCTACAGGAAGGAATGCCATCCATAGGTTTTACGAGACTTCAAATCCCAGCCAGGCATAGTCGTTCGCGTGCTCCTTTCTTCTCTCGCCGCCACCACCCCAATCTGAAACCCGAAGCCAGCTGCATTCCACAGAGTAAGACACTGATGATGATGATTATTAGTGACCGTTTCGCCCCTCTTTCACCTGCGCACATTCAAATCTCACCGTGATGTGTATCTCCCTTACATCCCCATCGTTTGTTCAGCACATTGAGATGATGTTACGTTAGACCCTCTACGTGCACATGCACTTTATATAGATACCGCAATTTCAATGAATTGGAGTGGCGTACAAAATTTCAGTCATATCTAGGTTTGTTCTGTTTTAACGTTACTAATAGGGGTTTTCCCCTTTTTTCTGGCAACAAAAACTGACACCTTTTGCAAGGAATCATGCTTACATTAACCGCAATACTTGCAGTCAAATGCAAACAAAAAACAATACTCTGATAATTTATGCATTGTCTTTGAAACTGATTGGTCCACAGCAGAGACAGCTTTCTTTAGAGCCTAGTCTCATATGGTGTTCGACCAGATGACGCCAAAAGGCCTTTTGGCGTCATCTGGTCGAACACCAGTATTGTTTTTCGTTTACATTTGACTGCAAGTATTGTGGTTAATGTAAGCATTATTCCTTGCAAAAGGTGTCAGTTTTTGTTGCCAGAAAAAAGGGGAAAAACCCTATTAGTATATTTTGGTACTGGCAAAGGGGTCCCATGATGTTTTAACGTTGTTTATTTTTATCATCGTTTGTCCCATTTGTAGAATGATACTCCATTCACCTAAAATGTATCGAGCACTTGCTTATAACTTGCATCGTGTAAAAGCGAGTCTTACGCTCATAATCCGATGGATGTATTGTGAGTGAAGAATCGACTTAAAAAATCAATGAGTGTTCCATGCCGACTTTGTGTCCAACATAGCGTCAGGGCTGGTCCACTGCCCATTACGAGGACTCCAATCTCGAACCAAGACCTCAGCGAGTGTCGTCTGTCAGGAACCGATTGCAATCATCCTGTGTGTATGACTCACCATCGGGCAAATCGCCCGATGATGCTGGATGTAATTACCAGCGAAACGTCACAGAACTCAAATTGTTAATGTCGTGGATTTACTCTTCAACACACCGGTGGGCTGAAGCAGTAACTAATTGGCGTTTTGTTTACGTGACAAATCCCTTACTGATTGGCTGTGTCGGGTGGTGGAGGGTTACGACAAATGTATACTTACGCGATCTAACCCAAAAACCTTTATTATGAATAACATTGGTCGCGAAAGCCTGCTACGTGCTAAACGGAATCATCCTCATTGCCCACAGCAGGCCGATGTCTGCGACGCAATACCGTTTGGTTTCATATAGTGTCTAAATACAGCCACATCACGACTCTGTAAAATAGGTCGGACACACATCATAGCGGGGGGAGGGGGGGGAATGAAGGAAATGTGGACACATGAGTGATCTGCAAGATACTTACACATCACTCATGTGTCCACATACTTACACATGCGGCACACCATCGTACAGTCCGTACAGACATTGCGATTGGCCGTTGCCACTTGTTACGGTACCCATCGCCTCCAGTCTATCAGAAACGTGGACTAATATACGCAGGTGGACATGTAAACCCCGGAATACGAGTGCTTCCTATCCAAGAGGCAGCTCCTCGCTGTGACTGGAGGAACGCAAGGGCAGGTGTTAGGAGGTCACCGCGGTCAACAACGTTCACTGTGACCATTCTTCTCCAATTGCTTTCTTCCTTCTGCCACAAACACGCAACGACGTCACCGTCAACTCCTGACCTCGACGGCTTTGTTGCTATTCGAATATCTCACCTCGCAATTAGTAAATCGTAATTTATTTACCTAAAAAGAAAATAATCACCGAACCTCGGATTATCTCAGGTGGGACCCGCGTGGGGTTCGTTTGGACACCGCCGTTATTGTTGCGTCGTGTTCGGGCGCGAATGGAATGTTGCACTACGTTACGAGCATCCTCCATTCCTATATTAGGCAAGTGGTCGTTTAGTTATTGTGTCATAGAATCAGTCTCCTGTGGAGAGACCACAAAGAGAGAAAGAGAGAAAAAAAACAAGAATTGGGCTCTCTCTGAGACCTTGATTCGTTCGCGGCCGAGGTCACCACAAATCTGCGAGCTTCCTCTGCTTAACAAAGAGGCCCCCATCAACCCATCATCACGAGGCCCCTTCAGTAGGCTCGACGCACCGCGGGGCATGCGGGCGTGCACCTTACCTTGTTGTGATACAACTCGTTCTCCAGTTCACGTTACGAGACGGCAACAGCAGCAGCAGTGGCAGCAGCAGCGCCAGTCGCGCTCCCTTGCGCAGTGCCGAGCGTCGTGACTCAACCTCCCAACGTGTTGTGTCTGACAGCGGCGATTTAAAAGGAAGAAACAAAAAAGGCGATAGTTTAGGGTGCCCTAATTTCTCCTCTCCCCCACCCCCCCGCACAAAAACCACGCTGGGTAATACTACAGACGCAGAGAGCGCGCACTCAATCGCCACCGCGGTTTGTCCTGCTCGCAAATGCGCTGCTTGATAAGCACCGACCACGGAACAATCCGTGGTGTCCCGAGTGCGGTGCAGACATCATCATCATCATCTCTATCTTTCGATGCTTCGACACGCGTGTCGGTTCTTTTAATTCGCGCTAAAGCGACGTGCGTGAATTCGTACCAACGCATTTACCGTGGCGGATTTTTTTTTATAAACACATCTATTTTTAGTAGCATCTTCAAAAAATATATAGAATGTTACGCATTTTTGTGGACTCTTACAGAAGTTAGAAACAAAAACATTGCTATCACGCATCAAATGCATTTTAAGCGCTTGTTTAAAAACAATACGACCTGCTTGCAAATACAGCAGCTTACAAGAGCAGTCACCAGAATGCACGGTATGATGATTATCTAAGCTTACATAACATTTAATCGGCTGCTGTACCCGGGCGAAAACATTGTGCAGGGGATACGGCCAGCGCAGATTGAGCCTCCAGCCCAAAGACCTGGACACGGGTTACCAGTGGCATGTTCGGGATCCATCCTCGAGTCCGAGATAGTTTTGCAAACTTAAAAGTGTTTTTCCAAACAGCTGACCGTGTGATCAGTGCGATGGGACTGGACTCATAATAGTGCACGAGAACGAGTGTTCAGACTTGCATGGAACCAAACATCTCAATGTAACACTTAGGTTGTCGCGACCAACCCAAAAAATATTGCATTATGGGAAAACATCTCAAATAACATAATTTTCGTTCGTCCTCTGCCCTATGGCAGGCCCTCCATCATCTCAAACATTGAGCTTCTTCATTTCACTATACACTCCACCCCTCTCGTTTCTTCCAATTAGACTTCCCTCCTGCTGAACTCGCTCCACAACTTCACAATGTATCCTCTCTCAATCCAACTTATTTTCCCCACCTTAAGCCATAGCCACAGCCATTTAGACGTCCCAGTCTTCATGCGCTGCTCATATACTCGCAGCATTAGGTAACATGTTTAATGGTTAACTCAACTACAGCTGAATGCAACTTGCCTCGTGCACAAGGCTCAAGAACAAACGTCGCACACACGCGCTTCTGGGAGTGGGGTGCAACGTCTGTTGGAGACGCAGGTGTAGAGACGCTGCTGTTGCTGCAAGAGAGAGAGAGTCGTTATTTACGTGGACATTCCTCAAATATTTTCACGCGGCCATAGCTGCAGGTCCCCGGTCTCTCAACCGTGATACGGCCAATGAAGGGGACACGCGAGCTTGTTTTACAGTCAAAATACGCGCGCGCGCGCGCACACGTGAATCAGCCAACCTACACCTGACTCACCATTTAACTGACTCACTCGTTGTGCCGTCTCACCCACCTCGGCGAGTTCGCGTGCTTCGGTCTCACGGAAGATATCGCTCCCAGGTGACGGACTCGTGAGAATTGTTATTTTGGCTAAGAACGTCTAGAGCAGGGTCCAATCAATCACCCGGCATTCGTGCTGGGTAGAACGAAAATGACAACAAGTGGCTTGGTTTTGATTTAAAGATTTCGTGCCTGCAGGGATTCATATTCTTGGTTCTTTCGGTAAAGTCACGTAGAAGGGAAATAATAAAATAATGAATCCACACCTGATGATGATTTCTTGTGATGCAGTCGAAACGTCGTGAGAATTTTTATTGTTTTATATTTTGATTACTTTATTATTTCCCTTCTACGTGACTTTACCGAAAGAACCAAGAATATAAATGTTTTGGTATTTTAGAATACCGGTCTTGACTAATGTTGAATGGGATTTGGACCGCATCAACAACGATGTAGAATTCAATTAATGAAATCGATCACAAGTTTCTATAGGGGGGGCCCCCCAATTATGCTCGTGGCATTATGTCACAAGATAGAAATCCAAGTGGCCAATCAGAGCACTCAGATAGCAGTGTTATCAATCACCCTGTGTCACAGAATAGAGTAGTTTTGACGTCACTTCCGTAGTTTTCTCTATCTTTATTTACACGACAGGGCGAACATTTTAATGCCCTGTAGAAAATGTTAATGCAATTAATATTGTTTACATCTATATATGTATATCATTCAAATTAGCCTTCGCATTTTATTTCGCAGAGCTGGAATAAGCCAGATGAATTGAAAAACATTTACGGATCTTGGTACAACAACTTGGCTGAAACCATTAGATTTATGTATTTACGTGGTATATCATATTATAAACTAGATGATTACATTATTTAGTATACCATATGTATGTAAAATACAATAGAAAATACTTAATACAATTGTTTACGCACGAAAGCCTCGCGGAGTCTCAGGTATTCTTTTTCAGGAGATTCCTGACAAGTTTTAGCAGCAGGGGGCCATGCTGCCGTGCCTAATCCCAGTCGAGTAGATTTGCAGGCGATTTTTTATAACAGAACATTGGGGATATAGACCAACACCAGTGACTCCACTTTGTTTAGCTATGGGGAAAAACCGGAGGCTTCGGGGAAAGCCCACGCAGAACAGGGCGAGTTGGGGGGGGAGAACGTACACTGTGCATACTTCACACAAAAAGCCACTCGAGTCAGGAATCGAACCCAGACGCTTTTTTGCTGCGAGGTACAAGTGTGGCACGTGTGACAAGTGTGGAAAGTGTGACAAGTGTGACAAGTGTGGCACGTGTGACAAGTGTGGCACGTGTGACAAATGTGACAAGTGTGGCAAGTGTGGCAAGTGTGACAAATGTGGCAAGTGTGGAAAGTGTGGAAAGTGTGGCAAGTGTGGCAAGTGTGACAAGTGTGGAAAGTGTGACAAATGTGGCAAGTGTGGCAAGTGTGGAAAGTGTGGCAAGTGTGGCAAGTGTGACAAGTGTGGCAAGTGTGGCAAGTGTGGCAAGTGTGACAAATGTGGCAAGTGTGGAAAGTGTGGAAAGTGTGGCAAGTGTGGCAAGTGTGACAAGTGTGGCAAGTGTGGCAAGTGTGGCAAGTGTGGCAAGTGTGACAAGTGTGGCAAGTGTGACAAGTGTGGCAAGTGTGGCAAGTGTGACAAGTGTGGCAAGTGTGGCCACTGCGCCACGACACTGCCCCATCAAGGAATATACTACGACCTTCATGGTGGGATATTACGTACTGCAATACCGGTGGTTTTCCTGCACATATCGGCACCTTTTTCAAAACCGCTTTTAAAACACTGGGTCACAGCGTCGTTCAACATGCATCTGCGGTTGCCACCCGTCCTGGTTTTCCAAGGACATCCTCTATTTGTGGAAGAAGTCCTTGGAAATCCGCAAACCCTCCCGGTATTACAAAAAAAAGTGTAAATAATACGCAACTTACGGCAATGCATTTACCTTTACATTCCTCTCCTATTTTGATATATTGGGATATTTTCTTATCGTCCACTGCAGTAATACCCCGATTTATGTCGTTTCGCAAATACGTCAGTCACGTCATTAATACCACGACCTGGATTTGCGTCGCCTCAACCTCACACAGCCACACTTACGTCGCCGGCAGCATCATCCGTCCCTGCTCGTATCCGTCGCCTCTCAGCCTTCGCCTCCACCTACCCCGTCAATTGCTTCGATTTGCGTCGTTTCCATATTCGTCGCTGCAACTTTCAGGAACGCACCCCCCGACGCAAACCAGGGTATTATGGAATAATGTCCCGTTTTTTTACATCTCAAACGTGGCAACCCTGTCCCCCGCTCGCCGCGGGGGGCCCCCCCCACTCTATCCCCCCCCACTCTGTCCCCCCCGCTCCCACTCGGCCCCCACCCCCACTCCCACTCGGTCTCCCCCCGCCCCCACTCTACCCCAACCCCACTCTACCCAGCCCCCCCCCCCACTCTGTCCCCCTCCCTACCCCCATTCTGTCCCCCCCC
>CM025628.2:9713396-9788584 GCA_014621495.2 Entosphenus tridentatus | reverse complement strand
TCTGCCCCTGCCCCCCCGCCCCCACAGTATGGCGCCCCCCATTGCTCGTGTACGCGCTGGGGGGCTCCGTGTACGCGGTAAACGCCGACGGCACGGAGCAGCGCAGCCTGGCGGCCCCCGCGTGCCCCAGCCTGCTGCTCGCCTCGCACCCGGCCGGGGAGCGACTCTACTGGGCCTGCGCCGGCTCGCATGCCGTACAGGCGGTGCGCGTGGATGGGACGCAACATCAGGTCCATAAACAGCAGCAGGTTGCTACTGCTACTGCAGCGGCAGCAGCAGCAGCGTCACCAACAACGACACAAGCATTGTGATGATGGTCATCGGGAGTATCGTCAGCAAGCAGAAGGATTGATCATGACCACTATTGCTATTGTTGCCATAATTATTCATCATAATTTTCTTGGTTCTTTCGGTAAAATCACGTAGAAGGGAAATAATAAAATAATAAAAATAAAACATCATAAAATACAATACAGCGTCTTTCCGACAGACCTGTTCTTCACCTGAGGACGGCTGCTTGCGTTGTGGCCGACAGCTGCTTGCGTTGTGGCCGAAACGTCGTGAGAATTTAATTTTATTATGTTAAATTTTTATTATTTTATTATTTCCCTTCTACGTGACTTTACCAAAAGAACCAAGAAGATGAATCCCTGCAGTCACGAAGGCTTTAAATCGAAATTCATCATCATTGTTCGGTACACTGTGCAGTGTTGAGTAGCGTTTACATCGTCATCAATCATCACCACGATTTTTTTTATAAATTACTCTATATAGTTTTGAGATAGTGTTTATACATTATAGCCACCACCAAAATCAGACATGATCATCATGTTTTAGACACTTTATTGCTTTGGAGATTGTACACATCATAGTCGCTCATATCATTATCAACATCATTTTTATCCACAAACGTTTCCTCATTCAAGACACAGCACACTGTATACGTGCGATCATATGAGATCCCAGCTCTTGTTAACAACCTGATGATGCTGGATGTAATCTCCGGGGGAAACGTCGGATACAAATTTATCAAAATGTTCCTTGCCCTTTAAAAACACATTCTAGTTTTGCTAATTAGCTAAATCAATTTGCAAATTGCCCACGTGACAACTTGATTTTACTGGCTTTGGTCGGGTGGTGGAGGGTTACCGTTAAAAACTCTGACATTATACCTTTGCGCGATCAAAACACAAATGCAATTCTGAAATCATCAGTAGCACAATACAAAAAAATGGGGGAAAAATACCCAAAAAAGTGTTTGCCATTTGCAAATAAATCCAGATGGGGCACGGGCACCTGGCTGATCTTTCAGCACCATGGACAGATCCTGGCTCCGATCCTGCCCACCCATTGTTACACTTGAGGAAAGCTTTTCGTCGGAGCCACTTATGAAGGATATTACGATGGGTCCCATGCAGTGACAGCAACAAAGCCGCAGCAATCGCATTGAATGAGAGTCCCGTGGGGAATAGCAGTAACCAGAAGACGTGTGACCTCTATAACTTGAGAAGCAATGGGCTGATATCGATCATTTTAAATTAGCACATGCAGACAAATCCTTTGACTCCCTACACATAATCACATTGAGTTTAGGCAAAAATCTATTGAAAACTGCTTTAGGTGCTGTTCAACCCTGCCTTCCATTACAGTGCAGTGCATATAGAACCTCCAAATCAATGTGGACAGTGTCACATGAAGGAACTGATTTTGAAATGCAACGGGAAACACACCACTTTTGATTAATTAAAATATGTTAGTCATTCCACTGAATCATTTGATAACCAAAATATAAAAGCAATACATAAAATATCCACAAATATAATCTTTTAACAAAATTCTAAATGTGTCTTTTGAGTGTCAACTTTCCCTGGAGAGTGAGCAAAACCATTTAATGGGCAGCTCTGACCACTCCCATCTGCGAGTTGCAAAGCCATAACACATATTGAACAAACACCAGACAGAGTTCACCACAACGGATGTTTGGACAAAGGTGAATAGAGGGAGAGAGGGTGGGGTGGGGATGCAAGCCATTGATCATTTATCCATTGCAGCAAATCCATGACAACTGCAGACATCTGGCAGCGAGGCAACGCCACCGAACATTCCACACCGAGGCTAGTTATTGTACCACTTTACTTGGCGTTTATAAAATAAAAAATGGGACACTAGCTTGTCATTACTGTACTAACCACGTGAATATATTTGTGCTTTCGTCACAACAGAATGTCGTGCTGGTGAACGGAGCCATTGCTGGGCTGGCTCTTGACTGGGTCACAAATAAAATCATCTGGAGCGACAGAGACAAGGGGACAATTGAAGAACATGACCTGGGCAGTGGCGTCAGGAGGCGGCTCGTGGAGAAAGCCACTCTACCCACCATCCTGGCACTCGACCCCATAAACAAGTACAAAATAACTTTCTATTGTGAGAAGTCTCGTATTGGACACACAGATGGAAAACTGCATTGCTGTTGAAAAGATAGGGAGTTTTCGTGTGGAACAAACTTCGTTTTCTCCTCCCATCAGACACAACATTTACCCGAGTAAATAGTCCAGTGATGTCCTCTTCCAGGGACATTGACTGACACAAGGTGGTATACTGCTAGCTGCAGAGTTTGAAAAGTTACGTCCATAGACATCCGAGCGCACATTTAATGCCCCCTGAAAGGATCGTCGTACGTGAAACAAAAAAAAATAGTTTCGCAAATAAAAATTCAGCAAATTACGTGAAAAAGAAAAAAAAATGGATCGGGTGTTTTTTTTGTAAGCCATCATTTGTGACCAGCTTGAGACGATCAACCTCGCTACACTTGAGAAACTGGTTTAAAAAAAAACAAAATCACGATTGGGCGGCCAGATCTGAAGCCAGCGTTCTCAGCTTCCCCGGCTCGGCCCACAGAACCCCTCCACCGCACCGACCTCCGAGCCACCCAATCGCCCAACCGCCACCGTGACCCAGAGGTCGCAAACGGGTTTTGATTCCTTACCCGTACCCGTACCCGGCCGCACCAGGGTCGCAAACGGGTACCCGTACCCGTACCCGGCCGGGTATGGGTACCCGTACGCTAACCATACCCGTACCCTACCCGAAATGAGTGACAAACGGTTACTCACCGGTGACTCACGGCCTACCCGTACCCGGCCGCACCAGGGTCGCAAACGGGTACCCGTACCCGGTAGCCGGGTATCGGGTAGGGTACGGGTATTGGGTACCCGGTTGTGACCTCTGCAGCGCTTTCTCTGATCGTGCCGTCAGCAAACACCTATCATCCTGTACTACGTTCCAACGTCTACGCTCAATGCCTTTACAAAACCACACTAACATCTGTGGGGAAGTATGGTCAAATAGCCTCCATGACCCGCACGGCATGGGGAGGCCCTCATCCAACAGTGGATTGACACAAGGGCCGTGCGTGTGTACATTATGCGCCTCGGGCCTTAGGCCTTACACGACCTCTGCCGTGACCCCCCCCCCGTGACGATCTCGCCCGTGTGCTCCCCCCACCAGGCGCTTGTTCTGGGTGTCGGACAGCGCCGCCGCCCCCGGGATTTGGCGAAGCAGCCTGGAGGGCTCGTCGCCGTCGCGGGTCCAGCGTCTCGCCACGAGGGCCACGGCCCTCGCCGTCGACCCAGGCCCTCGGCGCTTCTTCTGGGCCGAGGCCACGGGGGGGCCGCGAGCTCAAGGCTTCATCCGCTCGGCGCAGTACGACGGCAGGAACGGGAAATCGTTCAGGCTACCCACGGGGTATGAAGCACCTCCCCCGCCACCCCCTCTTTCGCAACACCCGAACCCATCAGCAAGCCCCATTCCCTCTGCTGACCCACGGAACTTAATGTGAATTTGGAAATGTACAGCGTGGTCAAGATGTCTTGTGACCGTCCCCCCCCCACCCCCCACATTGAATTCTCTAAAACTTTATATTTAAAGACAAAGGTTATTCAAACTGAAATCAATTTTCAAAGTAAAAATATGTGAGTGGTAAAATCAATGGGGGGGGGTGGGGGGAGGGTCACAAGACATCTAGACCACCCTGTACTGCCCTCTATTTATCCAATAAAGGCTCGCCGAGCCTCAAGACTCGGGTCTCAGGAGGGTCCCGAATGTGACAAGACAAAATTTCGATGCCGACAAACTCGCGGCTCTCGTTGCATGAGGTCGCGTCAATTGCACGGCCACCAGCTCGTAGAATCCGCGAAATCGATCCCATTGCTGCGCTGCCATCTGCTGGCCACCGCCCGGCACACGAGCAGCGATGGGGCTCAGATGGGGCAACCGTCGACTTGCGAATTAATATCTCGCGAGAATAGCCCGATTCACTTTCTCCCCCACCCACAAATGGACTCTCGCCCTTGTCGGACTCGCGAGGGTTAGGTTCAGCTTACAATCCTCGAAGACTCGGCTCTTGTCAAAAAAACCGCCTGTTGCCGCCGGAACGCTCCTGGGTTTGCGCTCCTCTGCACTTGAACACGTCACCGATCCGCGGTTCATCTGTTTTGACTCGGCCCTTTTGAGATACGTGACAGCCCCCCTCCTCCCTCTCCCACCACCACCACCACTGCTGCCTTGCAATTGGCTCATCGTCCTCACGATTCGGGGTGGGTCACGTGTATCCCACCCGTGGGCTTTAATTAGCCCTCTACCCCCCCTGGCTTTTCATCAGCACCGATCGACACCTCTGACAAAAAGGCGGCTGCTGTAATTGCGTGAGCGGCAGGCAGACCTGTCTGGACCAGTTCTACCATCATTGGTTAAAGACGGAGACACGGGTTTGGCCTGTATCGAGTGCGTGTTCATTGACGCCGTGGCAGGGAGCCAAGACACGGGGGCATAGTACAGTCCAATAATGGCTTTTTTTTGCTGCAATGGCCTCCGCAGCCCCACAAGAGCCTATATCACCTGTTAGTGAGCATGGCGATCGCCCGTTCCAACGCTATCCAGGCTCAAGGCTGCTTAGCTTCCGATAACTGACAGGTCAATGGCGTCTTTGCGTCTTCGCGAAACCTGTGCCAGCGTGAGCCTCGGTGTGGGACTGACATCCACACAATTGCTCCAATTAACCTCGATAGCTGTTCTCGGTTTGCTTTGGAGAATGAGCCCAATTCAAGATCACCACGTGTCGTCTCAGCTGTCCAAAAATAGAATGGCATACTCTGCCAAAGATGCCTCCATCTCACCGAGTGTTAATTATATATTAATATTGTAATTTGAAACTGAATGGCTTAGGTGAATCCCCTTGTGTTCGTGTGTTCGATGCTTCATGCATTGCACTGTGTGTCGTGCGTGCATATCGTGTGCATGTCATGTGCATGTGTGTGTGTGTCATATATTTGGGAACGGCAGTGTTGTGGTTAGTGCAGAGTGCGACAAAACCTCGCGTTCCAAGTTCGATTCTTGGCTCACTGACAATCTCACGAGCGAGTATCTAAACCGAGTCTGGGCCTCCTCTAGGTCGACTCAGGCATAAATAAGTAGCTGCCGTGGTGTGTAAACATCAGCACTGGGAAGACAAAGGCCGTGATGTCGACCTTCATAGGTGCTCGCGAACAAAACTTGCCCGCAACAGTCTGTGAGGTTTTATATGGCGGGATCCTTGTCTTCATCATCATCGTGTGTGTGTGTCGTGTGTGTTCCTGGCATTCGTCTGTGCATCGTGTGCGATGCGTCCGATGTCACACGCGCGAGTTACGTAATGTTCGGCGTGTTGCTGTTGCTAATGCTGTGCCGCGTCGTGTTACCCGCTAGCTCCCAGCCGGCGGGGTTGGCCGTGTGGGCCCGGGACATCTACTTCGCGGACGGGGCCACGTCCACAATCGTCCGCCTGGACAGGAGGACCGGCGGACACACGGTGTCCGTGGTGCCCGGCCCGCCCTCCCTCCGCCTCGGGGCCATCAGCCTCGTGCCGCAGGACCCGCGCTCGCAGGCGACAGACCCAGGTGCGGCTGGAGATGATGTTAACTCCCTCGCCCGCGGGTGTGCAGGAGGTTTCGTGGGGTTAGATCCCCGACCTTGACACCTGCTGTACATATTGGAGTTTGAGTGTGGATTTTTCTCCGGGTCCTCCGGTTTTTCCCTCCACGTTTAAAATGAACGTCACACGTTTAAGAGTATTTGGCTGCTATAAATTTGCACGCGATAAGCCACTTCGTTGAGCTTATCATTTGTGGCCAGGTCGCTTCTATAAAAGAGCACAGTGCGCCTTACCTGGTAAAATAAAATATTATAAGGGAATGGTATACACTTGTTTCGACAGGAAAGCCGAAAGCGTCACTGAGTGTAAAGGTTTTTGTAGGGTCATGCCAAGTGTTTGCAGTAGGGGGCGATGTTGGTACACGGACGGACGGACGGACGGACGGACGATATAATCTATTGTAGGCTGGTCCACTTCGTTCCTACCAGTAAAAACATACTTTATAGTACGTACGGTGTGAAACAAATTAAACTTACATAGACAGAGTGTTAGTTTCACGAACCAAATACTGGTTTATGACGATGATGATGAAGCGTTTGTGCTTAAAATATGTCCATAAACCTCTGCAGGTTAACAGTTAAAAATGAGAATTACGCTTATCGGTTGATGTTTTTTTTATTACTCTAATTTTAGAACTGCAGCCGTTCCTCTTGTTCTCCAACGGCGTGCGAATGATGAGGATCAACTTTGACGGCTCGGGGTTCCGGAGCATCAGGGAGGGCCTGAGCGTGGGGCAGGTGGCGGCTCTGGACTACGATCCCGTTGAGCGCAAGGTACCGGGCGTGCGGGGCCAAGACACTTCAGTGCCCCGGGATGGGGATCCTTGCCGTCCTGGCTGCCCCCTTCTATCCCCCCTAGTGGGGGGCACGACAAGCTCGCTGTGGCGCTATCCGCATGTCCCATCCCATTCCCCGCCGCGCCGTCGTGCCTTGCTTGCTGATCATTGTGCGCCTGCAATGTCATCCCAGCAGTGCCTGGATCTCGCTACGTTAATACCGAGGGCACGTAGATCAACCGCGTAGAAAACTGGGGCCAATCAGATTCCTTACCGACCCCGCCACCCCAAACTCCCAAGAACTAAATTTTTTTACTGTAAAATCTTTCGAATATTTTTTGTATTTAAATTTTTTGGTAATAAGACGTGAAGAAAAATGAAATGATAGTTTAGACATTGCTAACACTCAATAATATTCGCATGATAAATTTTTTTGACAGTAGTTTCATTGCGAGGATCAAAGGTCACACGTAGGTTGTTACGGAGCTCATCATCAATTTTAGTTATGGTTCCTCCTGGTCAGAATGGGCCCTTCCTTACTGCACTCTGATGACGGTCACTCAATGGCTGTGACTGACGGACTCACAGACGGACACATAATGTATCATTGAAACAAATATTTGGATGAGGATTTGGATTACTTAAACGCTTAAATGCCACACATCTCAAAGCTCCCTACAAAACAGGAAAAAGTGGAGATGAAATAAGACAAATGAAGACAAGAAAACAAAGACACGTTTTAGAACTTAGAGTGAAGGATAATAGACTTATGTAGATTAGTTGGTGGTTTAACTTTTATATTTAGTCAAGGAAGTACAACCTTTAGCAGAATTTTATAAAAACAGAACATCATTATATGCCATGGAGTAGTATAGTCATATTAGATAGCACACGGTTTAGTGATAACGTCATGCAGCTGAGATTTTGGAAGGCCCTAGAAAAGAGACATGCAGTTGCCGTGACGAGATGCGATGAAGGGTCGTACGATGATGCTTGTCTCAATGGCTCCATTTCTGTGTAATCCACCCACGGCGCCTTCGAGTGACCGTATATTACGAATGGATACCTGTCGTAGCTGACGTCCCGCTCCCCCTCGCCCCCAGGTGTACTTCGTAAGCTCTGCCACGCGGAGCATTGAGAGGATGGACATCGACGGCAGTGCGAAGGAAGTGCTCGTGGCCTCCAACCCAAGCCTGCCGCTAGGCCTCGCCGTCGACTGGCTGCACAGGAAGATGTACTGGACCCTGCCCAGGTGTGCCCGCCCGCCCGTCCGCCCGCTCCCAAAATGTTATCACCTCCGATTGGCACGCTCGGCTACGTACGGTGCGAAAGAAGTTCAACATACATACGTACGTGTCCGTGTCACGTCATGAGGTGCCACGTCCATTCGTACCTCTCGCAGAGCAGTGCATCGCCCCGTCATCTAGTAACGGCCACAGTCGACCGTCACTCAGAGGGCGGTCGCTCCTTCTCCTCTGCTGGCCCCACTGTGCGGAACTCCTTCCCCCCCCAGCCATCCGTGCTGGTCGACTCCCTTCCCTCGTTCAAGTTAACGTTCAAGTCCTTCCCTTTATCCTCCGCCTGTGTTTCACCGCCTCTCTCTGTCACACGGGTATTGCCTGCTGTTTCCTGCCCACGGTGTAGAGAGATGCGTGCGCGTTCAGGCGCCGTGTAAATCCACGTGGTGTCATCCAGCAGTACTAACGCCGCATCGTGCCGTTCTCCCGCAGGGTTTTCCGAATCGAAATGAGCAACCTGGACGGCTCGGAGAGAAGGATATTTTTTTCGCAGGCCGGCGCGCGGCCCCGCGCTATAGTCGTGCACCCCACGGTTCGGTGAGTTCGGCGCTACGAGCTGGTCTCATCGTTCCATCTCCACGGAGGTCGTCCTCTCGGGGACACATTGCCTCGCTCAGCCGCCGCAGCGTCGTTTGTCTTGACCACGAGGCATCGTCCCAGCTGGCGACGTGTCCTCCCCAAGCCCACTCGCCTTTCCTCATCGGTCAATGTGATGGGTCTATTTTCTCTATTCCATTTGCTCTGCTCTCTTGTCTCACAGTGTAATTTCAGGCAATGCATCTCTCCTGGCATCTTGGCACAACTTTCAGCTCCCGTTCCAGATGAGCTTAAACATTTATAAAGACTGAATGATGCACAACACATTTCAGGAGTCTATCTACAGTTGGTACTCGAACCCCAATGGGCCATCCTATTCATTCTCTCATGCAGATAAAAAAATAAATTAACTATTTTTCTTTTACCAGGTAAGGTCCACTGAGCTATATCACTTTTTTTCAGAAGCCACTTGGCCACAAATGACAGCCCAATGAAGTGGCTGATCACGTGGAAATACTCGAATGCATGATTTTTAATGTGGAGGGAAAAACCGGAGGACCCAGAGAAAAATCCACGTGACCACGGGGAGACAGTGAAAACTCCCAAATATACAGCAGCAGGCGTCAGGGTCAGGATTGAACCCACAACCTCCTGTATACCAGGCGAGGTAGTTAACATCTCGCCACCGCAAGATGATGAGGGCTGGGCATTAGACGCGTAACAATTCACCCCTTTCACCGCCCTCCCCAGTTTGGGGTCACCACGTGGTCTGGTAATTGATCTCACGTTGCAACGATCCATCTAGTTCTTGCACACGCGCCCATTTCACCGCTCCATCTCCACGGTGCACGTCGACTCGTGTGGTTGCTTCGTGTGGCGGTCTTAAGAGGTATTCATCTTCTGGTAAAGTCACGTAGAAATAAATTAATAAAATAATAAAAATAAAACATAATAAAATAATTCTCACGACGTTTCGGCCACAACGCAAGTAGCCATCTTCAGGTGAAGAACAGGTCTGTCTTTACCGAAAGAACCAAGAAGATGAATCCCTGCAGTCACGAAAGCTTTAAATCGAAATTTAACAGGTATTCTTAACAGAAATATTTTTTACGGAACCATAAACAAAAATGTTTCGCTTTTCTCGTGGAATTTCCAACCACTTTTTTCTACGGACTTTCTATGGATCATTAAAAAAAAACATGTTTACGTGAACGGGGATTCTATGCCCCCCACCGTCAGCATCAGAATCAACTTTGAAGATCGAGTCTACGCATCGTGGCCTGGCGAATCTCGTGCCTGTCAACCCCTTATGAGTGCCCTACCTTATTACAGACCAATTCAGACCTTATTGGTCACCTCGTGCCCTTATAAATCTTAACGTTCATCCTACAAAGTCCCATCACAAGGGAGAAACACAAACAAAATAGACACAACAAATATTTTTGAAACGGCTGTACGCCGTACGCTGCCCCGAAAACTCTTATTTCCCTGTACATGAATACGGAGTAAACCGTACGGGTCGACAGCCATGGAATCTAAATCTGCCCCCCCCCCCTCGCCGCACGCGTTTGTCTTGACAGGCGTGTTTTCTGGACGGAGGTGGGAGCGCGCCCGCGCGTGGCGAGCGCGGCGCTGGACGGCGACGCGGTGAGGGAGGTTGCGCACGGCTTGCTGGCGGTGCCTGCCGGTTTGGCCGTCGACCGCTGCTCGTCGAGGCTCTTCTGGAGCGACCCGCGGCGTCGCGTCATCGAGGTGGCCGCGCTGGACGGGACGGCGCGCCGCACGCTCGCGCAGACCGGCGCCGAGGGTGAGCCGCCGTGCCGCACGCGTCGTTTCGTATGAATCGTCGTCGTCGTCGCGAGCCGCGGTCGATGCCCGCTGCCACGCGCGAGGGGCCTCCCTAAGCTGCCGCTCGACATCTCTTGCGGTCCTGTGCACGAGCTGAGTTCACTGCACCATCTCCGTCCTCTCGGGCATGCCTATGACTGCCGCTTCGTCGTTCGTCTTGGCCACCGGCCGTCATCGCATCCTGTCTAGCAGCTGCATTTATTTCCACCCTGTAAATGACATTCCGTATTCGTAGCGCTTTTGGCACAGTGGTTAGCACGCCGTGCTCTGACCCGCGTGGTCAAACGTGGCAAAACTACGCTCGTGGCTGACTAAAGAGTGGAAAGGCATTTGCTCCAGTGGTATAGTAGCTACATCATCAGCTCAGGGGGTGCGGCAATTGGTCAGGTGGGGCCCCAATATTTGATTTGTCTCGCACCAAGGGTATATATCGCAGCTCCTCTTGCCTAATCAACACCGTCACTATCACGCTCACGAACATGTAACACTGTAGGGGTGCTCTGTCTTCACAAAATGCAGCCACTTCTAAACGAAAGCATTTTCATTAAAATAAATTTAAACCGCATTTTTTTATTAGCTTTGTTCTTTAACACCGTTGTTGAAAACATCTCTTGTGGTGGTTGTCAAGGGGGTCACCCCCCCTCCAACTCGTAGCTTTGGCTGCCAGGGGGAGGGTAGCAAGGCACCCCCTGCCCGTGATGCGCACGGCTCACTCAAGCACATCGATAACGGGCGGTGCAATCTCTTGAAGAGCCACCCCGCGCTGCTGCTGCTGACGACGACGACGACCGTGACGATGACCGTGACGATTGACCGTGACGATGATCGCGACGACGATCGTGACGATGACCGTGACGATTGACCGTGACGATGATCGCGACGACGATCGTGACGACGGCGGCGGCCGTGACCTCGCGCTTGCGTCTGTGCGCGGGTGAGCAGCCGTGGACCAGCTGGCGGTCTACAGGGACAGCGTGTGGTTCACGACGCTGGCGCGGCGCACCGTCGTGCGACTCGACAAGCGCTCGGGCCGCCGCCTCGTGCACATGCAGGGAGACTCCATGCGGCCGTCGGCGATCGTCGCGGTGCCGCCCGTCCCCAAGTCCGGTGAGCGGCGAGCGGCGCGGCGAGCGGAGCGTGGGTGGCTTTGGAGATAAATTCATCTCCGGTGCCCGTGGGCTCCCTGCGGCGCAGCGTGGGCTCCGGTGCGGTCGCACCGCCTGCGCACTTCGGTGGCTGGTCTCCGCCGCTGGCATCGCACGACGATGTCTCGAGTGGGCGCCCTACCCACCCTCGCCCCCACCCTCGCCCCCCCCCCTCGCCCCCACCCTCGCCCCCCTCCTCGCCCCCACCCTCGCGCCCCCTCCCCGCACGTTCGCGGGGGCCAGCCTGGTGCTCATGCCACGGTGCGAAGCCAATTGAATGGTTGCAATGTACATTTAGATTTGCGTGCTGTTCAGCTTTCGCGTGCTTTTTTTGGAGCACGGTTCATGAATCAATTGAAATCTATTCTCAAGTTCACCATACATGCAGTGCGCCTTAATAGTGCACTTTTTCGTGATTTATATAAAAAAAAATTCCGTGCACATGTGATGGTAATGTTACTTACTTTTAGAGCTTCCTCGAATGAACAAAACAGAGCATGCAAAATAGAAGAGATGGGCAGTGCCAACAAGGCACTGCCCAGTCATGACGCAGTGGGAGGTGAACGACTGCACGCCGAACGTTTACATTGCAAAGCAGCGTTCATGCATGAGTGATGAACGTGATGTGTTTTTGTGTGTGTCCAAGAATCAACCATTTGTGATGTATACAACATATATGCCTACTGCACATTCAGTGTTTGTGTTTTTTGGCACACTGCCGATTTCAATTCCGAATTTTTTTTAAATTCACATTTATTTAATCTCAGTCCGAATGTATCGTGTAAAAATCAAATTTGCAACGCTGAACGAATAGTAATTTTTCTGTACGTGTGAATACTCTATATATGCTTAGCCCGAATAGTTTTGTTTATCGAAAATACCAATTAACACGACCCACTTTACTTGCATCTGACAAACGTGCGCGTTCGAGAAGACATCACATCGCCCCTTTATGACGGAACGGGTTCCGACGCGGCCAAGAAGCGCGTGCGTCTACATTTGCCAACGGGACAGCTGAAGGCGAAAAGGGGTCAAACGTCCGGCGGTTGTCGAGCGAAAAACTCTCGGCGTCACCGCATTTCCTAAAACGCTGCACGGCGAAACCTCCCGTCCAGCGCCGCCGTTGGCACCGCCTGGGCGGGTTTCGACCACCGCACCGCCTGCCGCGCGACAATCAACGCCGCGAGCGTGCGTCGGCGTTTTCCGCGTCGGTGCCACCGGCGTCGTGACGTTCTCTTCGGCGCGCGCCGCGTTTGTCTTGCGCCCAAAGGGACGGTCAAGCGCTTCCTGGAGCTCTCCGGCGCGCAGACGGCCTGCGGTGGACACGTCGGCGGCTCTCCTCCAGCGGCCAACGGATCGGCGCCGTCGCCGTCAACCCGCGGTGAGAAACGAGGCTCCCGCACAGGAGGCACGGGGGGGGGGGGCCTCTCAGGCGGCGGCTGTGCCGTGAAATCGTGGGCTGCCAGCGGGTTAATGACAAACCGACTGCAAGTCCGCGTCAATGTTGCGAGCCCGTGGCGCATTTGTAAAAACATTTATTTTTATTTTTACCCAATTCCCCTTTGCCAGATGGTGCTGCTGCTGCTGTCGGTATTGCTCTGTCTGGATACAGCTGCTGTTCCTTTGTCTCCCTTACGGGCGCGTGAGCTTGTGGTGGTGGTGGTGTTGGTGGTGCGACTCCTCTCTGGAGAAACAAAACAAGGGGAAGAGATGTGACGGTTATTTTACGTGATCTTGTCTCGTCCGATTTCCATGAACTTCAGGGCGATTTGAATCCATGACCTTAATAATATTTTGACTTAAAACTTTCGTGACTGCAGGAATTCACATTTTTTGTTTCTTTCGGTAAAGTCACGTAGATAGAAATAAATACATAAAATGATAAAAATATAAATAATAAAAAACCAAAAACCACTAATGTAGACTGTAGCCTGGTAATTAAGTTTGGTGAGTGTACTGGCAGTCTATAATGTAGACTGTAGCCTGGTTTTTAAGCTTGGTGAGCGTATTGGCAGTCTATAATGTAGACTGTAGCAATGGTTATTAAAACTGAGTGAGCATACTGGCAGTAAAAAATATAAAACGTCGTGTTTTAATATTTAATTTATTTTATATATTTTAGAGAGCTCTCACAGCTCTGCACCGGTGAGTTCACAGCCTCACTTGCTGTGCTGCAATCCCCTGGGCCAACTTCAGAAGGTTTAGTAAATAACCTGATCCATCAACCTCGCTACCTCCAAAGTGCTGGGTCACAGGTGAGCGCTGCCTCTCAGCAATGCCAGCTCGGCTCTCTCTCCCTCACAAAGACAAAGATCTCCCGTGTAGCCTGAACAGACTGTTGGGGCAAGTGCTGTTAGCGAGTAGCGCCTATGCAGGCCGGCATGGTGCACACGAGGGGGTGGGTGGCCAACACCACGCCCGGCCGCAGAGGAGGCCCATGACCGGTTCAAATAATCGTCATCGGTGTTGGTAGCCGTGAGCGGGAATCGAAGTCCGGTGGCTGTGGTTCGTAGCGCAGGGCGCTAACCTCTACGCTACCACCGGGCCGTTCTCAGGTGCCATCGTTCACTAACGCGGGGTTCTCTCTCCCGACGTGTGCGGTTAGCAGCCACCAACACCACGACCGTGGCCGACCGGGGCGGCGAGGCCTCGGTGTTCCCGCCGTCCCCCGTGCGAACGGAACCCGGCGCGGACAACAACGGAACAGAGAACAACGGAACGGAGGTCGGCGATGGGAGAGGTCTGGTGACCTCCGGCTGCAGGGCCTGCGTTCCTGACACCGCCAGGCGGGGTGGGTCCGACGGCTGGAACCGGACGGCGGAGCCCGGCTGCCGGGACTGCGGGAGTAAACCCCGGAGCCACTTCGCCGACTGCCCCGAGCACCTTCGCCACTTCTGCCTCAACGGCGGCGACTGCTTGCTCGTCGTGCAGCTCAACAAGCCCATGTGCAAGTGAGTTGAGTGTTGGCGCGGTGTCCGGGCCGCACCACGAAGAGTCACGACCGAAGTTGACGATATTTTTGGGTTTTTTTGGAAGGCTCAAACCAGGGACACACCGTGAAGGTGGCAGATACTCCCCTCCATCAGCCATGGCATACCTTTATAAGGCCACGCCCACGAAACACGCCCACCGATCACAGGCCCCACCCACTGATCATAAGCCCCTCCCACTGATCATAGGCCCCTCCCACTGATCATAGGCCCCGCCCACTGATCATAGGCCCCGCCCACTGATCATAGGCCCCGCCCACTGACCATAGGCCCCACCCACTGCTCACAGGCCCCGCCTACTGCTCATAGGCCCCTCCTACTGCTCATAGCCCCCCCCCGTCCCACTAAACAGCACCTGCAACTTTTGATCTGAATAATTTAAACAGGGGACAAAATCCAGATTGTTTTTTCGTTGTTCTTGCAAATGTGCATGTGCATGTATGTGCGTTGACCTTCTTTCGCAACCGTACGTAGTCAACCGTGCTAATCGGAGGTGTGCGGGGAAGAACAACAAACTTAACACAAAAAGGCAGTTCTAAAGAAATGAGTTTTCAATCTAGATGATTTAAAAGTGCATAAGCTCCCCAGTGGCTGCCTACTATCAGAAGGAAGAGCGTTCCAGACGGACGCAGAAGCGCGCGACGAGGTGACCGTCTTTGTTCGATGGCCAGCCGAAAGCCGCTGCTGCTGCTGCTGCGAGGATGATCGGAGTTCGCGTATCGATGGTTCATGCTCCCTGACTAGATGCTTCAGGGACAACCTTCCTGGAACCCATACTGCTCCGGCCAAAAAAGAAAACCAGGACGTTTGGTAGCTTTTGTCAAAACCGCACCCGATGTTGAGCAGGCGCGATGACGCACACACTCCTAATATAGAGGCTTTGCGGTGGGGTGAGTGAATCATGTTGCTGCCGTGACCTCCTGGTTACTCACACCTGCAGGGCATAGGAAGAGCTAACCGTCAAACTCTGAAACCTGATTGCTGTCCTGCCTCCCCCCTATAGACATCTTGTTGCTGTGCAGGGTTTGTTTTTGTGTGCGGGAAGCGGTTAGCGCACTGCGCTACGAACCCGGCGACCCGGGGTTGATTCACGCTCACGGCCACCACCAGTGACCAGTCCTGGACCTCCCCTAGGTCGAATCAACCGCGAATGAGTACCTGGTGCAGTGTGCAAAACATCGCCGCTCGGGAGACAAAGGCGGCCGGGCGTGGTGGTGTTTGGCACCCCCCCTCCCCCCTCGTGTGCCGTGCCGGCCTTCATAGGTGCTACTCGCTAACAGCTCTTGCCCCTACAGTCTGTTAAGTCTACACGGGGGATCTTTGTTGTTGTTGATACTTGTGTGTGTGTGTGCCACCCACATGATGGCGCTATCTACCGGGTAACACATCAGACCCCTTGTCTCTAGGTTCATGGTGTATGTATGTTGAACTTCTTTTTCACCGTAGGAAGCCAACCGTGCTAATCGGAGGTGCGCGGGAAGGACAACAAACTGAACAAAAATCAGTTCCAATGAAATTCGTTTTCAATCTGGATGATTTAAAAGTGCATAGCTCTCAGTCACTTCCTAATAATCGGAAGGGAGGAACGTTCCAGACGGCCGCAGAAGCGCATCTGAATGCGCGCGCGATGCGGCGACCACCGCATTTGTTCGACGGTTCGCAGCCGAAAGCCGCCGCTGCTGCTGCGAGGATGAGCGGAGTTGGCGTGATGATGGTTTATGCTCCTTGACGAGATCAGGGGAGGTACTGCGGTTCGTTTGTAGCAAGCGCTTTGTGTGCAATGAGTGCGATGATGAGCGCGCTCCTCTAATTAGCAAAGTTGATTACGTACTGTGCGAATGAAGTTCAACATTCATGCACACTTGCGTTCCCGGTTGCAGTGCCGGATTAAGCTAGTGCGGGGCCTGTAGCATATGTTATTAAGGGGCCCTAAATAAAATGAAAACACGTAAATATTAAAACACACATTTTTTACTTGCATAGTAAAGTAATTGTATTTTTTTATTTGCTATACAGCCAGATAATACGACAAATCGTTAACCTTAAACACCCAGTCGTTCATAAAAGTTTAAGGCAGTATAGTACTATAGTAATAGAGCAAGTGCAGAATCATTGAACCGGAATTTATAGCTTGAAAGCATTTAGCGCGGGGCCCTTTAAAGTGCGGGGCTCGTAGAATATGCTACTTGTGCTACTACGATAATCCGGCACTGCACAGTTGGCTACGTATGGTGCGAAAGAAGTTCAAATACATACAACATACGTTCCCGTGAACACCTCCGATTAGCACGGTCGTCTACGTACGGTGCGAAAGAACTTCAACACACAACAATCGCCATTCGCCACTAAGTGGCAGTGACATCACCACGGCGCCTGTGCCAGGCCAGGTGCACTTTAAGGGCACGTGAAGTGTCGAACGCCCGCCGGCAGGAGGTCACGGAACACACCCAGGTGCCATGGGTTGAGTGACTGAAATGACCCACCTGTGCCCCCTACTATGTCAACATACGTACACACACGCGCGTACAATAAAAGCCGTGCCCCTCCCGCCGTCGCTAACGCTGCCCTCTCCACGACGCCGCGCTCCGCTCAGGTGCGTGGCGGGGTATGGGGGCGAGCGGTGCTCCTCCTTCAACATCGAGAGCTACGACGCGCAGGGCGCCGGCGATCGCCAGTGGCTGGCCACGTCCCTGGCCGCCGTCGGACTCGCGCTCCTCGTGGCCGCCGTCGCGGCCTGCGTCCTCTGCATCTGCAGGTGGGGGGGGGGGGGGGGGGGGGCGGGGGGGGGGGGCCCTGCCTGCGGGAGTTGAAGCGGCCGCCTCAATCAAACCCGCTCAGTCTCCCTCGCTTGTCCCCTAACTGAACAAAAAAACTAAAAGTTTTTTTTGTTCAATTTAAAACCAGGTAAGGGCCCACCGAGCTTCAGAGCTCTTTTACAGAAGCCACAATTGGTTGCTCAACGAAGTGGCTTATCACGTGGAAATTTATGTGAGATAAATATTGTAACCGCATTTTGTTGCCAGAAAAAAAAGGGGAAAACCTATTCTCGCTGTAACCGCATGTTTCTAAATGCGGAGAGGGGAAAAAAACGGAGGACCTGGACAAAAATCCACGTGATCCACGAGACATGCAAACTCTAAAGATACAGGAGTCAGGGTCGGGATCGAACCCACGACCTCCTGCATACTGGGCGAGGGAGTTAACGTCTCCGAGCCACCGAGGCACCCCTAACTCGCCGTGTCCTACCACAGTCCCCTCACATCGCGTCTTTGGGTGCCGATGGCGCTCTTAACACAAGCGCGTGCCCGCAACGACGTCGTCCGAAACATGTGCAAAGGAGCATGGAGGAGGTGCACGCTGAGAATTACAGAGACGGAGAGAGTGAATGGGAGAAAGCACGCAATGTATAGACAAAAAGAAAGTTGGTCGCTACGAGAGACGATTGACGGCGGTTTGAGATTCACTTTCGGAGTGCCCTCCTAAAAGGAGGCAACATGGCCGACAGGAACGTCCACCGCCGGAGATAGAGCTTCGACATCAGCTCGTATGCAGGTGCTAGATGGGTTGGTACGTTGCAAGAAGGTGACGGATGGAGGCCTTGGGGGAGTCCGTCATCTAGCAGTGAAAAGATGCTGGATAATGACGAACAGCCAACAGGCACACTGCTCGCTCAATGGAATGTGTCGCTCGGTGCGTATTCATTTTAAACGCCGGTCGTATATTTTGCTATAGAAATATCATTGCGCATGCCTACAGGCACATGTTCATATCAGAGCTTGAAAATGCCTGTAAAATTTCACGGTTAAAGTGTTCCCCCCCTCCGCCAAAGAATTAATTTGTCCCCCGCAGACCTCCAGGCCAAAGCACATACACATGCACTCACATACAAAGACACCCTGTATAGCCTTAACAGACTGTAGGGGCAAGTGCTGTTAGCGAGCACCTATGAAGGCCAGAACGGTACACGAGGGGGTGGGTGGCCAGCACCACGCCCGACCGCCTTTGTCTCCCTAGTGACAATGTTTACACACCGCACCAGGTACTCATTTGAGGCTGAGTCGACCTAGGGGAGGCCCGGGACCGGTTCAGATAATTGTCACTGATGTTGGCAGTGAGCGGGAATCGAACCCGTGTCACCAGGTTCATAGCGCAGCACGCTAACCGCTACACTATCGCTCCCCACGCACTCACATACACACACACACACACGTTCATATTTTCACTTACAAAAACACACAGATATGCTAATACATACACACATGCATACCCATGCACACATAACGAGGGATGCCCTTGCTGGTTCTATTGCATGACACATTTTTTTTCACTGTATCACCGCCCCACACATGGCCACACCATGAACGCAACATATCACTCACTCAATTTAATCCACTTAATCCTCCCACTTTGAATAACACCCTACTTTGTGGACAATTTTGTGGACAATTATGTTTTGTGACTTACGAAGTTTTTTTTTTCCAGGACACAACTTCTATACACACTCATATTCACATACATACATACACACATACAAGTGCATTTTAAAGAAAATTAGTTTTTCCACGCGTCAGTCTGGCAGGCACGGCACTCCGTAGTGCTTTCTGATTTAATTTCGTACTTGAGACACATTTATATTTACGTCTGAACGATAAATGGTTTGCCGCAACCCGCGCGAACATATTGCCACTCGAATTCACAATTTTTTACCGGCGCGAAGACAAGCCGTTACTTTTGCGTTTCCCGAAACGTTAACCAACGAACCTTTTTTAAAAAATAATTCGCGAAATGCAACAATCGCGATGGCCGTTGGGTGCTTTTTTTATGCAAAGAAATTGAGCCGCCCACTTACCCACCAAGCCTCGCCTTTCAAATGTCATAAAATTTCCCCCATCCCCACCCCAAACAAAACATTGTGTGTATTTAAGGAAATGGAGGGAGAGGACGGGACACTTAGCCCTGTGGAATATTAAACAGCTTCTCGGGAAGGCAGATGGCAAGCCTGCCACAACCGATACAACGGTGAGTCGACTGATCTAGTCAACAAAAACAAAAAATTAACCCGTAAAAACAAAGTTTTTCACTATAAATCCTTTATATGCGTGGTGGCGAGAGTCCTCTCGTCCTCTGGCTTGAGATGGCTGCCACCTATGGGTCAGATGATTGCAGTGCAAGCATTAAGCAATTGGTAATTAAATATAATATTTTTGTCCTAAAAAGTGTAACATTTTGGAAAAAAAATTTCACGAACATTAATTGTCACGCACAACGAGTCTGTGTGGAAAATGTCAGCTCGATTGGATCACGGGAAGTGGGTTAAAAAACGACCGAAAGATTTGCACGGTCGTAAGCAAGCAAGCAAGCAAGCGCACAAGTGAACTTAATATAAAGGATTTAAAAACCACACCTTCTCAGTCCCGTAGCATCTGGCATCTCGGGGAAATGGGGTGTGGGGATAACGTGGCCCCCCTTCTAAATTCTTTAAGTCGAGTCATCGAATGTATCGTGGCCCCATCATGCCCTGAGTTTTTCGCTGTCACCCCCTGATAATTTTTTGACGAAGTCACGTTCCAGGGTTGCTGCTACAACTACCTTCTGAAATGTCATTGACTTTGTGTACAAGTCTGTTCTCCTACAACGCGGTAGTGGTTGCGTTCCCAAAGAACAACCGCGTTATGGAAAAAATGCGTTATAATATATAATATAGGGGTAAAGCATGGTCCGTAATAACACGTGAGATGCGTATGCAGGATGAACAAAGACTGAGTTGCGTGGGAAGCATCTGGAAGCATCCAGCAGCATCCCGCCTCGTGCGATGCTACGCTTATTCCTACTCGCGCCGACGTAGTTCTGTCCGCTCAACCACGCTATATCCAATTCGCATCCATGGAATAGAAAAATGTGTTCCCTAATACATGAATCACGTAAAGACACGTGTTCGAGGAGAACAGACTGTACTGCGTGCTTTTATGGTGAGGACAGAATGCAAACGGGCGGAGAGATCCCTACATCTTCTCCGATAATCGAGTGTGCGCGTTATTGGCAGTGAGCACAACGGAACGTTTTTATTATTCTTTTCTGCTCCCTGCGACGGTGATGGCACGTCCCAAGCTGCAGCCGATACCGTAAACCGTAAAAAAAAGAAAAAATAATTTTCTTCTAAAATGTCACCCTTCACAGCCCTCTCCGGCAGCAGCATCCGCCGCCGAATTGAGTTTGAAAGGCGCCGAAGTGATTTGCAGTTGACGAGAAAAAGAGTGTGGGCCATTGTAAATCTACCGCGAGGTGAGTTGAAACGTACGACGTTTTTTTTTAGCGGTCACAAAAAAGTGATTGCGCCGCTGTGTGTGTGTCGTTTTAGTTATTTTTTTACATAAAAAAAATGCTGCATGAGATATTTTTTTCAGTTTGACGAGAAATGTCTTTCTTTTTGCAGCCAAACCGAATTTCTACTGATTTTACAGTCGATCAAAAGTTACCGGTGGAGTCTTGAGCATGAATAATGAAGGAACCGGAAGCTGGGATTGTTCTGCAAACAATGAGGCGTTATACAGAGACAACTGGACGCTGGAAATCTTGTACTCTCCACGAATTAATGTACTTTCCGCGATGGGATTGTACAGATTCACGCTGGCGCGCAGTAGAACACCAACACTATAATGGAAGCATCCAAGAGAAGATGGACATTTCAAATGTAACCTGAACTATTTTTGTTTACCAGGTAAGGCCCACTGAGCTATGTAGCTCTTTTTCAGAAGCGACCTGACCGCTAATGACAGCTCAACGAAGTGGCTTATCACGCGGACATTTATCGCAGTCAAATACTCTAAAATGTGGAGGGGAAAAAACCGGAGGACCGGGAGAGAAATGCACGTGACTACGAAGAGAGAGAGAGAGAGAGACACGCAAACTCCAAATATATCCGGCAGGCGTCATGATCGGGATGAAACCAACGAGCTCCTCCACACCAGGACAGGTAATTCGCATCTTGCCTCTGCAGTGCCGCTGCCACTAGAGCGGGGTGATACGTTCCCAAGCCTACCAAACCCACACGTGGCTCCTCGTGGCGGTAGGCAAGGAGGCATCGTGGGTGATGTTGGGATCAGTTCGTTTTTCCCACCGGGTGTCATTTTCCCACGTTGTGGCCAGGATTCATATTTAAAATATTAAACTTTTACCTCGTGGATGTGACAGTGCAATGCTTGCGAAAGTCAGACAACCCGTAAAATCATTATCGGAGAGACGACGGCGACGTCCGGGAGAATAAAACACTTTGCGCGGCTGGTGTTCTACGCAAATGCACTTCGTGGCTACTTGTACACTCGTAAACAAGTTTTACTTTTGAGTTTCGGCGTCATTTTTAGCGCTGGGGAAAATGCTAACGCTACGTGTTTATAGAAAAAAAAACTTTTAAAAGAAAAAAACCCAACCGTGTTCATAGCAACTTAAAGCTGATACAGGCTACGGTGTACGGTGACACAACAGGCTGGCTTCTGTTGATGTTGATGATGTACAAATGAATGAATGGAGCGCAGTGCAACGCTGCGTCTGGGAACCATGGCAGCTGTTGTGCACTGAACGCTCCACCGAAACCAAACAGCGCGAGTCTCTAGACACCCGATCGCCCCCCCCCTCGCAGCTGCAACACACACACACACACGTAAAGAGGTTAAGAATTACTACTGAACAATGTAAAAACAAATATAAACAGAATGCTGTTATGTGTCTCTACCTACCGAACAAGCAAAGTCGTCGTTTAGCCAACTGACTTTTCGGGATTCCCAGACCAACGCTATCCAGCAGCAGCAGCAGCATAATTTTCTTAAGCAAGCAACCACCTATAGTGTTTGCAAACTATGAGTATTGTTCAAAGCAAGCAAACTGGCGTTTGAAAAAATCACACGAATGCTGTCGCTGGATTCATATCGGTCTGGAAAGTCGACAGGCCGATGGACTGCGTTGTTTCTGAGTGGGCACACAGAATGGTTCGCGTGTTTATATGTGCGTGTTTTGCTAGGGTTGTTGTTAAGTAGTGGTCACATAAACAATAATGGTATATATATTAAAAAAAACACCCGGTCATCGGCTTGCCACGCATTGAGAATTGTCGCGGTGGCGTAGAAGCTACATTCTCAGCTCACGGGGGGTGCGGCGAATCGGTCAGATGGGGCCCCAATCCTTTGAGTTGCCTCATGTTGGTTATCAAGGGGGGCTCCAACTCGTAGCTTTGGGGGGCAAGGCAACCCCCCCCTACCATGCCCCCACGCTCGTTCCGCTACTGGATGAATGTGCACGTCAGTCGACGCGTTGTGATCCTGGTAAGGGGACCGCTACTCGTCAATGTTCCGTGAGCGCCAGCGCAGACGCGTGCAGGGCAGGCGATGGCACGGCATGAATGCCTCTCCAAGTTGATTCCCAGACTGTCTCTTCCCCCCTAAGCACAGAAGCCCTCGTATCCACCCCTCTCACCTCCTTTTCCGCCAATCTGTATCTTTTTGCGTATTTCCCCACCAAATCCCGTCCCCTCTTTCGTATGCATGCGCGTATGTACGTTGAACTTCTTTCGCGCCGTACGTAGCCAACCGCGCTAATCGGAGGTGCGGCGGGGTAGGGGGGGGATAACAACGTAAACACAAATAAGAAGTTCTAAAGAAATGAGTTTTCAATCTACATGATGATTTAAAAGTGCATAAACCCCCTCCCCCCGTGGCTTCCTAATATCGGAAGGAAGAGCGTCTGAAAGCGCGCCATGCCAGTGGCCGTTTTTGTTCGACGTTTCGCCAAAAGCCGCCGCCGCTGCTGCTGCGGGTGTGTTGAGGTGTAACCTCAATCAATCGGCAGCAGGCGTGCGGCGAGGGTAAAACGTGGCTATGCTCACCTCTCCCAATATCCCTTCCAGCCGGGAAGGGTAGTCCAAATGCCCGTGCCCTCTTAGAGCTCCCTCCGGTGGAAACCCTTCCACCAGCAGTGGGCGTGAGCAGGCTATTTCAGGGCTGCACCTTTTAACCGAGAAGCGAGAGGGACACGTGGTGATTCAGGCCTAGCCGCCGGGCCCTTTAAAAGGTGGCCACCGGGTTTGAACGACTCGACTGCAATTGATTGTTGATGCCTGAGTTTTTCGGAAACGGTAAATCGATGCTGAAAACGATGACCACTCTAGCGATTGTCATTCAACAACCATAGTTATTACCCACAAAATGTGCCACGACTACGCTTAATGTTAAACCGTCAATTCGTTTCCCTTGTTTGCTCACCTAAAGGGTTAAAATGCGATAGTGGCATCGATAATTTGTCGCTGAGATGATTCGCATGTGAAGGTTGTTGATGTTGTTCTTACCAAATGTCCTTTCGGGTCGAGTGATGGCACAGGTGTAAGCACAATGCACTGTGAACCTGGTGACCTGAGTTCGATTGCTTGGCGAGTGATATCTGAACAAGTCCTGGGCCCCTTCACCAACGCGCACTGACCAGCGTGGTGAAGTATGGCCATACAACCCCCATGAACAACAGGGGGTTGGGGGAAGGGCCTTCATCCAGCAGTAGACGTATACGGCTGTAAATTATTCTTGTTATTGTGATTACAGTCTTTTCACTGGAATAAAAAAATAAAGTATTTTTTACTAAAAACGTACAATTTGTGTTGTGAATTGTGGCTCTATGTTTATTGACAAGATTATTGCATCAAAGCATCATGGGGATACTAGACAAGGTTACATTCTTTCGTGAGTTTAATACATTAAAATGAACACGTTCAATGAATAACATCAAGGTCAGGAGGAACTTTAATTGCTTATCGTGTTTCAATCGTTAATCGCTACGGTAATGATAAGGCGGTGTGTGTAGAAGAAGCTGGGCTGAGAACAAATGAAAGAATCTTGCAACGCGTCGACAGTAGATTTAATGATTCCACCGTTCGAGACCAGCTGGTGAGCTTCAAGAGGGTCGAGTTGATATTTACAATGTGTTGATGCGCGAGCATTGATTACACTGATCAACAAGAAAAAAACTTTTTTTCTGGCCTGGACTTTTGCAGCTGTTTTGAGACTAATTTCAGGGTGCTGATTCCAAATCTGATCTCAGATTTGCTCTATCACATCTCATTTTATGCTATCGGCATACCCCATTTTCATTGATTTTAACCGAAATTAACTCTGTCACTTATGATTGCAAGTTGTTGCGAGTCAGTGACTGCTTTAGTGTTCAAATATGGTGCTGTATTTTTAGGATAGTGTGTTTATAATATCATTTTATGTAGATATCCACATCTATTTCATATTTTCCTTCTGCAGTTTTTATTGAAAATGCCGTATCTGGCAACAAAACTGACACCTTTTTTACAAGTAGTCATGTTTGCATAGACCACAATACCTGCAGTCGGAATGCAAACAAAAAACACAACTCTGATAATGTATGCACTGTCCTTGAAGTTGATTGGTCCACACCCGAGACAGCTTTCCTTAGAGCCTAGTCTCACATGGTGTTGGACCAGATGACGCCAAAAGGCGCACAACTGAAAGACAATGCACCATCAGAGTATGAGAGCTCGGGTTAAGCATTTACACCATTGGAACCTCATTTGCCAGTAGAAAAATACGATAATTGTTTTTCTGTACCCTTAAAAAAAACAATTATCATATTTTTCTACTGGCAAATGAGGTTCCAATGGTGTAGTGTCACTGTTTAACTATAACCCTCTACCACCCGATAGAGCCAATAACATTCTACATCCACGACGCTCTAACCCAGTGTTTTTTCTTCATCACTTGGGGATGCACGCTGCACCCCCTGGGAGTGCGAGACATGGTCAGATCTTTTTTAGAAGTTAAATCATCCAAACGCAAATTAAGCACGGGCACGTCAGTACGACTACTTTGTTTCATGAAAGCCCTGTGTATTTATTAATATTGTTAAATGTTTTACGATTGAGAACCAAAGGGGTGCAAGGCTGCAGTAAAGGTTAGGCACCGCTCCTCTAATCCATGATAAACTAATTAGGAATTGTAGTATTGGTCATGAAGGCTTGCGTCTAAAATTGCGCAAGAATTGCTAGTTAGGAAGTCCAGCTCCAAACGGTGTAAAGAATCCAAATGAGATGGTACACACACACACACACAATGAGATGGTACACACATACACACAATGAGATGGTACACACACACACACAATCAGATGGTACACACACACACAATGAGATGGTACACACACACACGATGAGATGGTACACACACACACAATGAGATGGTACACACACACAATGAGATGGTACACACACACACAATGAGATGGTACACACACACACAATGGGATGGTACACACACACACACAATGAGATCGTACACACACACACACGATGAGATGGTACACACACAATGAGATGGTACACACACACAATAAGATGGCACACACACACACACAATGAGATGGTACACACACACACAATTATCAAATTATTTAATGACCGCGTGCATCGTTCATTGATCCCTTAATGATGGTGCGATTGTGAGACGAAACTTGCGTCTTTTTGAAACACATGCACAACGGCTCGCCAAGGTTGCTTACATTCCCTCCGCTCAGATGTGCATCGGGTGACAGTGCACACAGACTGTTGGGGCAAGTGCTGTTAGCAAGTGCTGTTAGCAAGTGCTGTTAGCGAGCACCTACTACGGCTGGCAAGGTGCATGCAGGGGCGGTGTGTGCACAGCAACACGCTGTCTCCCAAATGCTGATATTTACAAACCACAACCAGGTAGGCATTTGAGGCCGAGTCGACATAGGGGAGGCCCAGAACCGGTTCTGATATCGCTATTCATGGCCCAGGGAATTTGACTCGGGTCGCGAGAGGTCTGAATCACTACAAGACGACAAAATAAAGCTGCGAAAGTGTCGTCTAAAATACTCACAGCGCGTGCGGGTGGCAGCCTCCCACGTGATATTTGTTGATTCTTCGGAAACGTTCGAAAACACAAGAAATTATTTTCAAGAATATAATAACAAAAATATATATATAACTAGATTTGTTGCACGGATTGAAACCAACATGCTAAATCACGTTGTCGAATTTAGTGTGTTCTTTCTCCCTCTCTCCTAATGTTCAGCTTGCGTACTTTACTACCACGCGTCGCCGTACCCATTGACATGTTACTTTTTTCTCTAACCCCTCCCTCTCTCTGCCCCGCCCCCCTCTGTCTATTTAAGGCCTCGCCACAGAGACGATCTCCCTCTCTGTGCCTGTGTTACTCTCTCTCTCTATGTATATTGGTGATATCTGTCTGCTTATATGTCTGTCTATAGTTTTCTGGTTAGATTTTTTGTTGCTATTTCATTTATACCTGATGATGACTGCTTGTGTTGCAATCGAAACGTCGTATGCTATTATTGAATTTATTATTTTATCTTTATACGTGACTTTACCGAAAGAACCAAAGAGTAATTCCTGCAGTCACGAAAGCTCCAAATTAAGAATGTATCAAGAATCAAACCGTGCGAGCGACAAATATCGCGCCGTCAGAGTCATCCCCTCCTCGTACGCGTGGCGATGATCTGTGAACATTCCTGGCGAAGGGCCCTCTTGAAAACTGGGGGGGGGGGGGGGCGACGGCGCGGGGGGGGGGGGGGGGGGGCAAGTAATTAATGGGCATGAGATGATCGATGCGAGGGGAGCCCTACACGTTGGAAGCACGCGGAGCGGCGGGAGATAGACGCAATCTGCCGTGACGTGACCACGGGGGCGGCGGGATTTCATTTGGCCACGGTCGCTGGGTCCTCGTTTCGCCGAAGGCTTAAATCGTCTCCACACACAGCGTGGCGTGGCATTTTAAAGCGGACACCGCTCTACGCATTTTGCTCTATTTACATGCAGACCGTGGACAATTGCCCGTAGAATAGCAGCACTCCAAATGGCAAGTGCAGTGATTAAATATTTATTTATTTTTAACTACTTTCATGCAGCCACCTGTTCGAATGCATAATTTCAATGTGTAATGTGTAATATTAAATATTTCATCATTTACAGCCATTTGCCAATTTCGTTGCCTAGATCGAAGGCGTCTCCCCCGTGCCCCGCCGTTGGACATGGGGGTTTGTTTGACCATACTTCACCACGCTGGTCAGTGTGGTGTTGGTTAATGGGCCAGGGCCCAGAGCCGATTTAGATATCACTCGCCACTGACGCTAGCCGTCGCCAGGAAAAGGAAAAAAGACGAAACCCAAATCTCAGGGCGCCCGCGGTTCATCACGCAGCGTGCTAACCGCCACGCCACCTCAATGTGTAATATTTTAAAATTACTATTTTTACCTTACCAGGTAAGGCCCAGTGAGCTATATAGCTCTATTTCAGAAGCGACCTGGCCACAAAGGATAGCACAACGAAGTTGCTTATCGCGTGGACATTTAAAGCAGCCAAAAAAAAACTTAAATGTAACGTTGATTCTAAATGTGGATGGGAGAATCCTAAGAACCCGGAGAAAAATCCACACGACCACGGGGAGAGAGAGAACACGCAAACTCCAAATATACAACAGGCGTCAGGGTCGGGATCGAACCCACGATGTCCTGTATACCGGACGAGGTAGTTAACATCTCGCCACCGTGGCGCCCGTATATCGGCAGCTCTCACAAAATAACGTCTTCATATTGACACGGTGACGCATGTTCTCAATGCAGCGGGGTGGGGGGGGGCGCTGACGATTGTCACAGGGCACTTTGACAAAGCAGATGACGATGGCGTAATGTCTGCGTACCCACTTTACGGGCGCGCAAAGTAGAAGCGATAAAGCGATAAAGCATTGGCGGGCCGTGGGCCAACATCTGTTATGGACGTGCACACTGCTCCCACAATTCTTGTTTAAAGGGGGGGTGGGTTGGGGGGGGAAGCGGGAGAAGGCATTACACAGTCAATGTTAGACACAATTTAAACAATAATTACTCACTAACGATGTGATCCCCGTTCGTCTATCGTGCACTCTGCTATCTCCCTCCCACCCACCACCACCACCCCGTGTGTTTGAGGAAACACCACTGGCTCTTAAATATTGTAAACATTAACACTAACATATTTTTCTACGTGGATAATCCCTCGAGATGGAATGTATCACTCGCAAGGGTTGTCCAGCGTGCCAAGTGACGCTTCCACAGCAAGAATTGTAGCAAGGCGTTTTCGACTTGACAATGAGAATTTAGACGGAGGAGGGGTGATGGGTGCGATTTGAGACTTCATCAGTCAAACTAGAGGGTGTGTGGGGGGGGGTCATAATTGGGGGGGGGGGGGGGGTTAGGGGGGAGTGGGGGGGTCATCCATCTCCAGCCGTCCCGATGTCTCGGGGCTGCTTGAAGGAGATCTGGCATCGGGTTCGCAGGATGTTGCGTAACCCTCCACCAACGCAACGCACAACGTGGAAACAATCTCGTCGAGAGGAATGTTCCCAAACAGATGGAAGCGAAATATTTCGCGTCCGATTGCAACGCCACTCTCCTGGCGTGACGATGCCTTCTTATTCGCGACCCATGCGATTGTTTCCCTCGGCAGAGCCGCGCCGCGTTTCGAGACTCTGCTTCCAGGAGGGTTCCTCCTGCCTGTCAAGCAGAGGTCGCAAACGGGTTTTGATTCCTTACCAGTACCCGTACCCGGCCGCACCAGGGTCGCAAATGGGTACCCGTACACCTACCCGTACCCTACTCGAAATGAGTGACAAACAGTTACTCACCAGTGACTCACGGCCTACCCGTACCCGGCCGCACCAGGGTCGCAAATGGGTACCCGTACCCTACCCGTACCCTACCCGAAATGAGTGACAAACAGTTACTCACCAGTGACTTACGGTCTACCCGTACTCGTACCCGGCCGCACCAGGGTCGCAAACGGGTACCCGTACCCGGCCGGGTACGGGTAGCCGGGTATCGGGTAGGGTACGGGTATCGGGTACCCAGTTGCGACCTCTGCTGTCAAGTTTTCGCTGTCGCGGGCGATGGGTGTTAATTGTAGATTGCTAATTGAGTAATTTACGGTGAAATGTTTCATGCGTGGTAAAAAATAAAATGTGTAACCGTGACGCCAGCACACGCATTGACCGACGCTTGCGAATCGCGTCACGGGATCTTTAATATTCACTGTGCAACCCAGACAAGCGTGTACAGTGTAGAAATATTTATTCTTTAATAAATAATTAGTGCGGCCTTTTGTTTCGTTTGTGACTCGCGAAGCAGTGGAACGAGCGCGGCAAAAAATCGCTTTTTTTTTTCAAAAAAAATCTCAGGGCAGGGCCACACATCACCATCCGTTTGTGGCGTTCGTGCTCAGCAGTGCTCAGCAGGTGACCTTTGAAATCCCACGACGCTTCCTCCCGCCCACCCCCTCGAGTTTGCATGCGCGAGTGGACGCTCAATTAAGCCATCGGAAGTGAGTGAAGGGGGGGAAAAAACGAGTGTTGAAATAGTTTTTTGCGTGTTTACAGGTGGGTGCTATCTCAAAGCGTTGGCGTGTGAACGTCGGGTTTAGGTTAAGGAGTTGCTTTCGGGGTTAAATCTCTCCTTGGGCAATGGCGGAGCCAGGATTTTTAGGTAGGGGGAGCAACCCCTCCAGCAATGAGAAATGATAGAGGCGTTGTTAGTAAGTGAGGACTTGTCCCTTGCTTTTTATTCGACGCGTGTGCGGCGATGGCGCAGCCATCGATCGAGGGTCGAATTCGAACCGTGTGTGATCGGCATCGCGCTCGCTGAAAGTGAATGCCTTCAGGGAAGTCGTGTCCTGTATACAGCAATCGTGCTGTGACGGTTCCACCTGAAGACGGAAGCTTGTGTTGCCTCCGAAACGTCGTGATGTTTATTTTATTTTTTATTTTACTTTTATTAAATTAAATTTTTTACCTACGTGACTTTACCGAAAAAACCTAAGAATATGAATCCTTGCAGTCACGAAAGCTTCAAATCCAGAATTAAGGTAGTGCAGCGGTTTGTGCGTTGCGCTACGAACCAGGCGACCCGAGGTCCAATTCCTTCCCGCTCACGGCCAACATCAGTGAAGATTATCTGGACCGGTCCTGGGCCTCCCCTATGTCGACTCAGAGTCAAATGAGTACCTGGTGTAATGTGTAAACATCGCCACTGGGGAGACAAAGGCGGCCGGGCATGGTGCTGGCCACCCACCCCCTCGTGTGCCGTGCCAGTCTTCATAGATGCTCGCTAACAGCACTTGCCCCAACAGTCCGATAAGGCTACACGGGGATCCTTTGTCTTTGCTGTGGTGACGACCACACGGGCTACCTTGTGCTTGCGTCCAGACAACGCTCCACACACAGAGGCCGAGTCAAATTTCAATTAAAATATCGGGGGGCTCTGTTGGCAGCGTCACAGATACACAAGCTCAATATTGCTCTTTTGCCTTGGCTGACAGCTTTTAAAAAAAATCCATCTAAAATAATCTAATGGTTCAGACGATGGCCCTTGTCAGAAGTAGACTTTCAAAATTAACTCGGATGCACGCGCGGGTTTGTTCTGCCAAGCGCGCACGCTGCACGCTCTTTGCGTAGTAAAAAGGACAAGAGACGAAATATTGTGCCACGCTGCATTGCCAATGTTGCACAAGCACATTGTGAATAAGATTGCCTTAAAGAGGAAAGTACAGAACGACAGCAACAAATTACGTGTTTGGTCGTGGCCCTTTCTCGTCCCTCCTATGAAGAGTGCAATTATTCTTTATCGTGTAAAAGGATAGTTGCCCGAAACGTCGCCCACATATTGAATTTCCAAAACTCACAAAAAACACAGACAGCAGCTCGTAGCCTTCCATCGTACTCCTCATCGGGGGGGGATGGAGGGGATGGAGGGGTACGTTACACTTGAGCATAAATGGTTTAATTTGGCCTTGCGTGAAATCTCAGTCGCCAAGGCAAATGACATTTTCCGCCGATTATTGCTTCATTGTTCCAGGCAGTGCATGGGCGGCTTTGAGCAGCCCAGTCTCGGCTTGGTGTTTTCTCGCGATTCGGGTTGCTGCCGACGGACAACGCCACCAACATTGGCATTCGGAAACAAGTGCACGAGGTTTCAGCCGGGGAACCAGTTGGAACACTCGCTGCAAACTGATCCCCAGGTTGCTTTACATGTCATCGGCATCATCATCGTCGTCGTCGTCGTCATCATAAATCATCAGCAGCCATAATCAAGCCACCGTTGAACGAAAGCCGCCCCCAGGCCGCCAACATCTCTCGCGAGCCTGCCGACATAATGAGCTGTCAGCGTAAAGCAAAACAAAGGTGACCGCTTGAATTCGTCCCTCGCGAAATGAACTGCTGGAACGAAACGCCTTATCTCAGCCTGCGCAACGGCGAAACACACAGCGAGCGTGCCCGCAATGTTAAAGGCAATTTAAGTGGCACCGCGCGAGAAGCGGGGTGCTGCCGGGCGCTATCCGTGAATGTTCAGTGTCTGCCGACGACCTTCCCGTCCACCGCTCTACCCCCACACTCCTCGAGCCTTCCTCCGTCTCCTCCTTCCTCCCCCGCCACACCGCAGGGCACCCACAGTGTGTGGCCTCAGGCGCAGGCTATACTTGTATGAAAAATAATAATAGGGTTTTACCCTTTCTGGCAATAAAACAGGTGTTCAGATGTTCCAACCACAAATAGTTACCTTTTGCAAGGCATCAAGTCTGCATTGGCCACACCTACTTGTGGTGAACATGCAAGCCAACATGCTCCGAAAACAATTAAGATTTTGCGCGAGGAACGATCCAAGTTGTACTGCCCCCCCCCCCATCGCTCAAAAAGCAGCACGCGGCCCGCACGCCTTTGAACCGAACGTCCGTGCAGTACGCGAATCAAGGCCGGCCGTTCAGCTGAACGTGCCAGAATATATCGGTGTTGTTCGCGAATGTCCAGAGAAGGGTCCACCACTTTCGCCGGCGAGACATCAGGTGATGGGGGGGGGGAATGTCCCAAGGGGAAATTTTGTTTTATTTGTTCATCTTGTATCCGTTGGCGTTTGCCATTGTGTTTGGGCAGTCGGCCTGGTCGACTCGTCGCGGTGGCTATCAATGCATCGATGCAACTGGATCGGCTCCTCGCATCAAGTGGTGCATCAGATTTTGCGCGTGAGATTCACGAGCTGTGCAATGCGCGTGCACGTGCCATCACTTGGCCTCTCAACCCGGTTCCGATCCTAGCCGGGGTTGAAGAAACATGGAACTCAACTATTTTTTTAATTTTATTTTACCAGGTAAGGCCAACGGAGCTATACAGTATTCTTAGATTTTTTTTCGGTAAAGTCACGTAGGTAAAAAAATAAAATTAAAAGTAAAATAAAGTAAAAATAAAATAAAAATCACGACGTTTCGGAGGCAACACAATTAATTTAATTTTTTTACCTACGTGACTTTACCGAAAAAACCTAAGAATATGAATCCTTGCAGTCACGAAAGCTTCAAATCTGGAGCTATACAGCTTTTTGAGACGCGATCCGTCTATCACAAACGATAGCTCAACGAAGTGGCTCATCATGTGGACGTTTATAGCAGCCGAATACACGAATCGCGTGATGTTGATTCTAAATGCGGAGGAGAAAACCGGAGGACCCGGAGAAAATCCACGCGACCACGGGGAGAGAGAGAGACACGCAAACTCAGAATATACAGTAGCAGGCGTCAGGGTCGGGATCGAACCCACGACCTCCTGCATACCAGGCGAGGTAGTTACCATCTGGCCACCATTGATCAATAGGCTTGACAAAAAAAACCGATTAAATGTTCGTGACGAGGCTGTGTTTAATGAAATGCTTTCTGGATGTCTTAATCTCATTTGACAACGCAGACGATTGCCAAACACGTACTCACTGCATTACATTGTGTGCAGTTTTTCTCGATTAAATCGACTTGCCCAATCTCGGACACTTGAAATCACGTTCCACGTCTTGTACGTTTGCCCAAATTTAAATTGCAAATTCACAGCCCGTACTTTTGCCTTCGCCGGCATGAGTGTGCGCACCGGCACGGGGTCGATGTGAAGAGGGCCAATTGTGTGTCACGAGTCTCATTGGCAGTCACGAGGTCATCCCCTCGTCACAATAAGGGGGACACTGACCGACGCGTGCGAGAAGGCACCAAAATAAAAACAGACGGGTCGATTGATTCCTGACTAAAAGCTTTCGTGACTGCAGGAATTCATATTCTCTGGGTCTTTCGGTAAAGTCACGTTAGATGGGTTCTTATTAACGATTCTTAAAGGTAGCTTTTCTACGATGCATCCGTCGAATTAACTAACGCGCCATGTGTTGTTTTACTTCTTGTGAATTCTATTCAAATTATATTCTGAGGTTGCATTATAATTGAATTCTTTTAGCCGGATAATCCCTTCCAAATGGAACAATCTTCATTTGCAAGAGCGTCGTTCGTTTCGGCCAGGGGGTCGACACCCCGTGAAGGGACTTCTTTGTGACGTCATTCATTAAGGACCCACCACCATTTTGCATTCACCCACAGTGCATTGCGGCAACTGAAAGAGCGGTGTTTTGTTGTTGTTACCGAATTCGAAAAAAAAAATCACGTTCTTGTTGTTTTGATCGCCGATCTCTGGTTCAGGCTGATGCGATCGCACGCAACTGCCCGCACGACACAGAGAGACCAAAACCGCAATTAGAAACCACAGAGAGACCGAACCCGCAATTCCTCCACACAAGGCGTTAAAACTCCAGACGCTGGGGGTGGGTGCAGGGCCGGATTAAGATTGTGAAGGCCCCCTGGGCGACAGGTACTGCGAGGCCCCCAGTAATTTTTCAAAAGGAAAATAAAATTAAAGAAAAATATGTTTTACAAGGCTAACAACAGATCAAATGCAGCATTCACAAATGAAATAACTTGTTACTGGAGGCCATCCAGCTGACGGAGGCCCCTGGGGCTGCAGCCTCTAAAGCCCCCGTGCCTCAATCCGGTCCTGTGTGGGTGCAGTGGTCGTCACACCACTCACATACAGCACTGAGCACAATTTAAAACTGAAACTTTTTTTTATTTCACCAGCTCAGGGCCCACTGAGCAACGTAGCTCTTTTCAGAAGTGACCCTGGCGATCACAGATGGTAGCGCAACGAAGTGGCTTACCAAGTGCAGCCGTACACTCCCCCCCCCCCCTTTGGTTTTCGATCGTTAAAACGTATGTAACGTTACTAAATATATAGGGGTTTGATGAAACAAAGTAGTTGTACTTACGTGCCCGTGTTTAATTTGTGTTTTTGATTATTTACTTTCTAAAACAAATCTGTCCGTGTCTCGCAGAAAGAGAATTTCCCCCACTCCAGGTTAGGAGGCGCTGCTCTCTAAACGCATGTTTCTAAATGCGGAGGAGAAAACCCGGAGAACCCGGAGATTATAGCCCTCTCAAAAGCAAAGGACAAAACATCAAAGGACGAAAAAACAGGACCCACATCACATCGGCTTGAAAAGGACATGTTTATTGAAACAAAACAACATATGTACACACATTTTTTTTGTTGACAAACAGGATGGCTTGCCCAACGTCATTGTGAGCTGGAGGACCGAGGCAGGTTAAAAAAAAAAACCTTCATTCAACCCCCGACAAAGGGAAAATGATAATGACCGAGCAACCCCACCCCCCCCCCCCCAGCCACACGGCACGTCAGGGGTCTCCCTGCCACAGCGACACGGGAAGTCCTGGGGGTCAACTCAGCTCCCATCAGCAAGGCGAGAGAGTTGCGAGTTCGGCTCGGGCAGCCAACTTAGCCGTGCGTGTTGTGTTCTTTTGTTAAAACTTTAAAGTTTTGTTTGAATTTTCTCACCGCTTTCGCACGCTCGCTCGCTCGCTCGCTATTGAACCGTCGGCGACCAACTCTGAAGGCCAAGCCCGTCGGTTTCATTCGCGCGCGGGCGAATAGTTTCACGGTCGTTTTTTTTTATTTAAAGCTTTCGTGATTGCAGGGATTCATATTCTTGGTTCTTTCGGTAAAGTCACGTAGAAGGGAAATAATACAATAATATTAATATAAAACAAGAAAAATGATCACGACGTTTCGACTGCAACACAAGCAATTATCAGGTGTGAAATCCACAGAAATTTTTGTTTGAAAAAAAAAATTGTGAGAATTTTTCTTGTTTTATATTAATATTGTTTTATGTTAATATTCTTTTATTATTTCCCTTCTACGTGACTTTACAGAAATAACCAAGAATACGGTCGTTTTTTTAAAATATTTTCGTCAAAATTTGCCGACGTCTCCATTGCCGCACCGGACTCGGGGTTTATCTGCCTTCCCGGGGTGTCTACCGCAATAGGCAGAGCCGTCAGAATCATCTCCACAAATCGGAATGTGGTCATCTGCGAGCTCACCCCCTGATGAACGACACAAGGCCGCCCGCCCGCCTATCCCCGGTCAACGAATGACCACTGCGCCGCACTGCCTTGGGTATACGATAGCACCAACCAGCGCTGCTCTCTCTCTCGACATCAATAATTCATTAAACGCTTTCGGACACAACTGACAATCGCTACATTCAGCGCCCAGCTGTTTTATCAACTGGAATCAGTGTTTTTCTCTCTCTCTCTCTCAAGTACACCTCAGCGCTCGCCAAAGCCTCTCCTCCTCCTCCTCCTCCCTCAAACTTTAAATCGCGCCCCATCCGTATTGCCACGGTCCTTGTTGGGAGGTCATTTAGTGCCCGATTAATTCTATTTGAATCCATTTTCGTGGCTTTAGAGAATCGTAAAGAAATGCACAGCGCCATTGCTCCCAACCGAGGACCGCGTGAATGAAGAGCGTCGAGGGGTGGGGGAGGAGCCTCTCCGATTTTGCTTGTGACGTCACAGGCAGCCAGGGACACGTGTTAAATCGAATCACAATTCATCTCGTTTTTGCGATTGTCATTTTAACACCGTTTTATAGAGATTTATTTTAGCTTCCCTTTTTTTATATAAAGACGCTACAGATTCTGCATTCATATATATTTCAAACAGAATCGTAAAACTCAAGAAAATAAACTGTAATAATTCACTATTATAGATATTTTAAACTCGACTTTACACTGCCAGTTATTTGTTTTCCTAAGCACGATTCGGGCGATCATCTGCACCGCGCCTGTTCATCAGGCAGCGCACACACCCAGGGCAACTCATCATCGGCGTCTCACCGACGCCACGGACGTCGAAATCCTCGCGAGCCCGAGCACCACGCGCAGCACCGTTCAATTCGAGCACACCTCGAGCTTCGTGCCACAAACAAAAACGGACCTTAAATAACAAAACGACGAACAAAAAAACGCTGCAGTGAAAATCAACTGCGTAGGTCTTCGCGGTTGGTGCGGTACAGCCCTGCGATGCGTTTTTAACCGGTCGTGCCGCGCGATGTTTCAGCGCGACGTCCGCACGTTTCGCTCCAAACGCGGGGGAACGGCTTCACGAACGTCGAGCGAAACGCCAAAAAAGACGACGCGCGGTGCAACCCGGCAACGCATCGACGGAAGCGACAGCTGCACCGCAGTGTAAACTTTGGGTAGACGGCGGCGAGTCGCAACACGATGATTCCGCTGCTGCCGCATCGGGGCGCGCGATTTTGGTCCGGAGACTCGGCAGCGCTGTCCCGCTCCCCTAACCCGTAGCATCTCGTGCGCCTGCAAGGGGCTGAAAAACCAGCGCGGTCGCGCGAGTTAAACTCCGCGCAGCCGTGACGAGACGGCAAGTCGACGGTGTCTCCCCACGTGGCAGCAGCCATTGCTCTCTTGAGCGCTGCAGCAGGCGAGGCGGTGATTCCGTGGCGTTCCGCACGCCGGATCTTATTTCGGTGACGGGCCGACGGAGGCGAATCTGACAAGACGTTAATTATGGCCAGAATACGGCAGCAGCAGCAGCAGCAGCGATAGAGGTACAACGTCCCTAGAGCTACGAAGCCCCCCCCCCTTCCCCCCCCCCCTCACGTCGGTGAGCTATCGGCCTGGGTGGCACGAGGTGTGCACGTGGAGCAAAGGAACCCAACAGAAGCAACCGCACGGCACCCACCCACCCACAGCCCCCCCACCACCACCACATCCCCACCCCGTAGCCATCCTCCACACCTCCCACCGGTTGCATTTGCCACAAAAAACATCGTACAGTATAAACGCAGAAATGATCAATCTTACAGGGATTTTGTTGTTGTTGTTGTTTAAAGGTTAATGGATAGAATTAATCTCACTGCCAACGAGTATACGTCGGAAAATAGTGGAAATGCTTCGGGTAAAATGGCCCTTCCTTGAGGTCCGGCTGCATGTTTGGGGAACGGCAAAAGCTTGTCTTTTATCATCTTTGCATACTTTTTTTAAGCGGCTTTCCAAAATGTGACATCAGGCATACTTGAGGTTTTCGGGGACACGTGTGCACACATTTAACGAGACTTTAGGAGTAACAGAAGCGGGAACTTGCCAGCCCCAAGATTTTCTTTGTTTCGGGGCAGTAGCAACTGCAAATTCTGACATTGAAAACATATGCTTCTATTGCGCTAAAAGCTTGTTAAACATTTGCGGCCATGTCCAAAACCCTTTTCCATATCTTAAGGTTTTTTTTGCTCCGAACACGGTAGCATTTTGAATAATGATGGCACAATATTTGTATGCCACTATTGCGTTTTATAGTCAACCACCATATACATTGTTTAAGTTTAATGTGATATGCATATATATAGAAATTGATTAACGCCACAGTCCCAGTGATTGTATATCATCAAGTTATGGGGAACCCAAGAGGCGACATTAAGTCAGCGAGGCCGTGTTTGAATAAAATCCTTGAGCTCAACAGTCTGTGTAAGCGGAGCTGACTGCAGGCATTGACGTGGCACAATGAGGCCTTGAAAGCCACACGAGCGGACAGATGTAATAGGACCATCAGGCTCGCCACCAAATAAGAAGGGAGAACAACGAAAAATAAATCACACGCACCCCGTAATTACCCCCCACTCCCACTTCCCCTGGGGGGGGGGGGGGGTGCACGCACAAGCGTGTACCGGGAGTGAAGCCGTTGCATAACAACGCGACACTGGAGTCGCGTTCCACGTGTGCGGCCGGAGTGGAAAGATTCGCAGGCGTTCACGCCGGCCCCACTCTGTTCGGTGAGAAATCGCGGACGAATGCCATCGACGCGGTGACCGAACATCGATCACCGATCTTCCGATCTCCAGAGCAACAACAGCAGCAGCAGCAAGCCACGTGTGCGGCTGTGAAGGCGTTGTACGGAGTGGGACCCGTTCGAATCTCGCATGGCACCCACCCGCCCCCCGCCATCACAGTGCCCTCTCCATTGCCGCAACGCTCACCGCTGGGCAAGCAACGTGGCGATGCGCATCGCTCCCCCCCGCCCCGTCCACGCCGCAAGGAATTACGACGTCCCGATGGCAGAGGCAACGGTGCCAACGCCAGCGGCTCTAAACGTTACATCATCATTGTCATATATCAACAACAACAACATTTCAGCCGAGGGCACGGCCACTCACGCAAGGACGGGACCTTTAATCAGCTAGAAGCTCCTCTTATTGATGAAAAATGTAATAAATCTCTATTTGGCAGGAACGAGCAATGACCGGGTAATTCGTTTGCACGTCAACGAGCGGTGCTCTAAACCTTGACCCGGTATCGTGTGGTTTGAATCCGACTGCCGAGCAATATTCCAACGTGATTGTCTTCCCAGAAAGTAACTTCCCACGACTCCCTTTTACAGTGGTACATAAAAGCCAATTACGACCGTGCGCATTTATATTCTAGACATTTCTTGAAACGACAAAAGTCTTGCTTTACACACGTTATGGCCCAGCTCATCGCACTGCTTACGAAGCCGAGGCGGCCGAGTTTTCGGCGAGCGAGCGGTTTGCGTGGCGCGGAGGGCATTAGGGTCGTAGGAGCTGCCCCGGAGCGATGCAGGAGCGCTCCGAAGCGCGGCCACTTGCTCGTTGTGACATCGCTCGCACAAAGAAGGTCATCGTCTCAAATCCCAGCTGCAGAAAGGGGCCACAGCCCCAAATCCCTAAAATAAATAAATAACAACTGTAAAAAACACGTCTTTGCCCATCTATTGAGATCACGTCTCCTCTCCGTGAAAGACAAGGCAACTTACGTCAGCAGGTTTCTCAACGCAGTGTCGGGCCAGGCACATCAGTCCTCTCCGCTGCTCATTTGCGAGGCGACAACTTCGCAGCAATGCAGACGGCGGGAGGAGGAGGAGGGGGGAGGAGGGGGGGGAGGAGGGGGCGGAGGGGGGAGGAGGGTTCGAGGCAGCCAACAAACTGGGTGCGAAACCAGAAGGGGGCATGAGCAGCAACTGTGCCCCAACCTTTGCATGGGGGGGGGGGGGGTACAGCTTTCTACGTACTGTATGTTGAATTTCTTTCACACCGTACGTAGCCAACCGTGCTAATCGGAGGAGCGGGGGGAAGGACAAAAAGCAGTTCTTATGTTGTGTACACGGATTTTATAGGCTCCACCCCCCCGCCCGCCCCCATATCTAATTGACCCCTCCCCCGCTGTGTCCTCCCACTTCAAAATCATTCCCCCATGCGCCCTGGGCTTCATTTCCCAGTCTGGAGTAGGCACGCCATCCTGGTCGTGGCTACAGCTGCTGCATAAGCGGACACATTCTTCGGGCCGCCGACACGGACAGACCCGGCTGGAATGAAGCCGTGCGTGTGCCGTTGCAAAAACTGAAATTTAAAAAAAGAACACCACTGGGTCATAATTGGTTTCTTGTGGGTTAGGTTGTGTAAAAAAAAACTAAGTGTGTGTGTGTCGTAAACCCTCCTCCACCCGACACAGTTAATTAATACAAGTGTCGCGGGAATAAAACGTGAATATTTTACAACTGCATCAGCAGCAGCATCACTACCGGTGTTGTTGTTGGTGAAGGAACGTCACGAAGTTGAGATGGGTAACGACGTGTCGCTCGAGATTGCATCCAGCATCGTCAGCTTGTTAACAGGAGCTCAGATGTCGAGATTGTCCCCCCCCCCTAATGCAATTCGTGACATTCAACTGCAACAACAGCACCGGTGGTTCTGCTGCAACAGCAGTAGGAGTACATTTGGCACGCTCGATTGACGCGACACCTTCATTAATTGGTTGTAGGGGGTGGGTTTACGACGCGCATTTTTCCACGACCCCACCCCCCCAAAAAAAGAAACCAATTACGAATCGGAACATTGGCCGTGAAAGCCTACGTTATAAAACCACCGGTGTTCACAAGCAGAGCCTCGATTAGCCAAGAAGAATTCGTCAAGGTCCAGCGCAGAGTTTCTCAACTCCATTACGCATGACCCACCCACGGCACATATTTTTTGGTGATTACACAAACCTCCAGGCGCGTGCAATGCGAAGCGGCTTTCTCTTTGCTTGCGAACGAAAGACCGGTGATGACAGCCTAGCAGTGGAGTCGATAGCTACTAGTGTAATGTACCCGAGTGGCAACTATCCCAAACACCCACTCCGCTGTCTTAACATAGCCGCCTCATTAGCATGTACCAATGCGTCGAGTCACCGATTAAAGTATTACGCTCGTGATGCACGCATCGAATGGTGCGCGTGAGATTGGTTCCCGATTTGTAATGGGTTCGCGTGATCAACAAGGCCAACTTTAGGCGCTACAACGTTTACCACAAGGTCAGAAGATAACGATCACTTCGCACACCAAATCGTGACCCCGGCTTTGTGCCCGATGAATTGCAAATCTGCCTTGTTTAACAACAGTTCTGGTATACGGCTATTGCGGGATGGCTGATAAAAGATGTGCCTTGAACAAGTGGCAAGTCAAGGTCACGGGACCTGTCAGAGACAAAGCCCCATGCAGCCCGGTCACCCAGCAACTCTAAGCGTAACCCTTGACCTTTACTGCGGCCTTGCACCCCTTTGGTTCTCAATCTTAAAAAAAAAAGTACAATGTTAATAAATACATAGGGGTTTGATGAAACAAAGTAGTTGTATTTACGTGGCCGTGCTTAATTTGTGTTTTCGATTATTTACCTTCTAAAAAGAAATCTGTCCGTGTCTCGCACTCCCAGAAAGGGCATCTCGCACCCCAGGTTAAGAAGAAGAACCACTGGTTTAGACCATCGGTGTGACACGGGGCCCAACAGGCGCATAATGATTCCTCCCCCCCCCCCCCACTGCCTGCTGCCCCTCCAGAGATTCGATTTAACTCTTCGGGGTCACGATTTGATTCGAGAATCAATTATTTCCATCTCATGTTTTTCCATCGCATAACGCATCGTATCTCATAGGTTCCATGCTGTTGGTACAGTTTTGTTCGTCCCATTAGCCTAAATACAATGATGAATACAATTCAGCTGCGCAGTATCATTCAACGCACGATTCAACGCATATTTCACAGACATAAGACGCGATTTGAATCGGTGAATCTATGGACGGTTACGTGCCCGGGGCTCGGTATGTTCCCAATAGAAGCTTCGCATTCAGCAACGAAAAAAAAGAGAAGTCTCCCTCGCTTCATGCAGTCTCGTTTTGTGCGATTTCGCGCTGTATATGCGGATCACCAATTTATACCCACAATTCGCTCTGTGCGGTTTGAATTCGCTCAACATGCGGCTATGCGGGTCGGACGTGGGACAATATTGTTTGTGTGCATTGCATTCGTTACTGGGCAGGAATCCGTCTCGTGCGATTTCGCTTTTCGCGCCCCCACCCCGCCTTTTTTTTGGAACGCATCTACTACTCCCGCACAAAGCGAGGGAAAGCCTGTAACGCTGTTCCTCGTTACGGCTCGGATCAAGGGAAAACCGTGCGCGAATTCGTGAACTGCCGAGCCGTGGCATCATGGAAGTGGCACAGGTGGGGGTTGTGGTCCCTCCGGGTGGTGCGAGGTGGGCCCTGGGTCCTCCCCCTTCTACGACCTCCCCTCTAGCAGCACACAGCCCGTGCTCAAAAGGTGCCACGTTCGTCTGTGCGGAGGCAACCCTTTTTAAATCCTTTATATTAAGTTCACTTGCTCGCTTGCTTACGACCGTGCAAATCTTTCGGTCGTTTTTTAACCCACTTCCCGTGATCCAATCGAGCTGACATTTTGCACACAGACTCGTTGTGCGTGACAATTAATGTTCGTGAAAACATTTTTGCAAAATTTTACACTTTTGAGGACAAAAATATTATATTTAATTACCAATTGCTTAATGCTTGCGCTGCAATCATCTGACCCATAGGTGGCAGCCATCTCAAGCCAGAGGATGAGAGGACTCTAGCCGCCACGCATATAAAGGATTCATAATGAAAAACTTTGTTTTTACGGGTTAATTTTTTTTCGTACGAATTCAGTAACCCCGCCCGCCCCCAACAATCTTTCAAGAGTCGCGATGCACTGTGCGCTGAATACGGGAGACGGTGGCTCCTCAATAAATAAGAGCACGGGGCGGTCCTTAAAGAGCCGCCCGGTTGCCGCCAATCCCGCTCGTTCGAAGGTTTCCATGCACCGCGTGCCCCGAGCAAAACCGCGGTGCTTGCGTGACGAGCGACGCTCGGAAGCCAACAATAGCACGGCTCTACACACACTTCCCCCAAAAAACCCACTTCCCCCAAAAGGCCACTTCTGCATGGGCCACGCCAGCGTTTTAACAACTTTGGATTAGGAGGTTCCTCTGAAACGCGTGCTACCCACCACCACCACCAAACCTTTCCATTGCACTTCCTATAATTTGTTCTCTTGTTACGACGCAAGCGAACATTGCGAAAGTTGGTTCAACGGAAATAACGTAACGCAGACGTCACTCGACGACGAGTCGCCAAATTGTGGCTATCTTTGACGGCGGTCTCATCGATCGATGCACAGACGAACCTTAAACACACCCACTGCCGCGACGAAATGCTGGGTATATATGTGTGTATATATCTCCTTATTTATAGCATGTATTTAGAACAGTACACACTGCATCATTGTATGCTTGCGAGTTTTGGTATTCAATAAAAAGGGATTTAATTATAGTTGATTATTTCGTGGTTTTTTTCTTCTTCACGTATCAAGGCTTCATACTTCTTCCACCCTACTATCTAAACACCGCTTCTCGGGGCCACGCACTAAATTACACTTGAGAGTCAGCCAAGACGCTTTCTTCGCAGGCTCGTGTGGGGGGGTGGACTGCCGCCGTGCAATGGAACGACGAACAACCACGGACACGAACCAGATCGGAGGGAGTGTTGATTTAAAGTTTCGGTGGTTTAATAACGTTGGCCGGAGTCTCGGGTCAAGTCGACGACAACCTGCGGAGTTTTAGCCGAGTCTTCAGCAATGGATTTCATGTAGTCTGTTAGTCGACTAACCAAATTCATCGCTGTCCATTGTCACTTATAGGATTACGTAACAATTTGGCTCACCGTGACGACAATCACATTAACCACCTCTATTTAAGACGGAAACAGGACGAGGATTTTACCCACAATTCTGGCCATCGCCTGATGAGGCTGTGGTTGTTATAATTACCGGCGAAAACCGTCCTACTCGAATTGCAAATGTCGTAGGTTTAGTCTCAAACACACCGCTGTGCTGACCTGGCAACCAATTGGCATTTTGTTTACGTAACAAACCTGACTAATTGGCTGTCAGCCGGTGGCGGGTTTAAAGACACATTTTATATTTATGAGATCTAACCCCCCCCGCCCTCCCTCCCCTCTATTATGAATAATATTGGTAGCGAAAGTTAACTACTACGCGTTAAATCTAAAAGCTGTAAAAACGTGTCCACTTCTTCGACACGAAACGCTGGTGCGAGGGGGGGGGGGCGACCCATAATCCCACACCGCTGCCCCCAGCCAAATGCGTTTAGGTCGGCAGATCCGTAAACTCTGCAAATGTTTCGCAGGAGATTACCATTTTGCGGTGTTCCTCCGTGCACTGCAGTATCTAAAAAAACACATCTCGCTACTTACTTTATGCCTAGCCCGAGGCTTCATTCCGACCCGTTGATTTTGTTCCCATGGCCAGTCACGTTCAGGGTCTTTAGGTCGAGGTGGGGATTGTCGTCATTATAATCAGAGTCGTGCTCGATGGATCTCATTCAGTCATTTGGTCAGTAACTTAAAAAAATTAATGGAGAACTTACGCTGCCCGACGAACGCTTTCACCACGGATGGGAAGATTGGCCACGGCACAACGGGGGTGATGGTGGTGGTGGGGAGCTGCAAGGCCGGGCTATGGGGGCCCGGGGTGGACAGTCCGCCCCGGGCCCTCGGCAAAGACGACGGCGGGGGTGGTGGTGGTGGCCTCACGTCACGTGACACTCCCTCGCTCACAAGAGGCGAGGCAAACGAAGACGACGGCCGGGCCCCGTTACTGGGTCGAATTCGTGGCGAGCTTTGACAAAAACTACATTCATTACTTTTTTTTAAATTCTTATTTGTTGTTTGGTGGGGGGGGGGGGGTAATTATTGGAAAGGGAACGGACGGGGAAACCAGTGGAACCCACGCCTCCTATCCAGTCAATCGCAAACGAAACTTCACGAGCCGACGACATCCGATATTGGCCCAGATATTAAAACAAAAAGGATGCGATGTATAATAAACATGTCCTGTCGTCACGAGTACATTTTCCAGCACCCGCGACGTGCTATCACAAACATTCGGCGTGTAATGATGCACATAGTAATTAAAACCGAGCCTAACACTCACAATACAATGCTTTGAATCGTGTGTGTGTATAAAATGAGCAATTTAGTTAATTTCATATCTGTGGTAATGGAGTCAGGGCGACTCCTCCAGCCAGCAAGGGGCACATGTAACTCAAAGCAAACATGTTTTAAAAAAAAAAAATACATCTTAAATCAAAGCGAGATCTAACATCGTGACAATTCCCCTAAATCTCAAGCCAGGTGAATCGTTAAGATGCCCAACATCGATGCCATCACAATCGTAGCGTTGTGCACATGGTTGACATTTTTATTATAAGCCTGGAGGAGAGGTGTGCAATTTTTGGAATATCATTGGCTGTTGGGCGTTGGAGGCTTCAACGTTTAAGTTTTTATTCTAGATTTGAAGCTTTCGTGACTGCAAGGATTCATACTCCGTTCTTTCGGTAAAGTCACGTAGGTAAAAAATGAAATAAAAATGTAAAATAAATAAAATAATAAAAATCAATGATTATTTTATTTTTTATTAATTTTAATTTCATTTTTTTACCTACGTGACTTTACCGAAAGTTTTAGTTTTTAGTATAAATAGTTTTGGACCCGCAGGAAGCCCGATTAACCTGCGTTCTGGTGCCAGGTCTCAACACCAGAGGCTCTCAACAAACACGGCGCTCGCCCCCCCCCCCCCCCCCCACCAACAGCCGCCCCAAAACCCCCCCCCCCCCAGTACAGGTCGCATTGGGGAAATTAAAATGTTATAAGCAGGTATGCAATACGTCAAACAAACTTTATAAAAACGAACGAACCTCCCCCCCACCCCCCACCTGCCTGCCGATAATGTTCATCTTATTACGAAGCACGCAATATAAATGAAACATTCTTTTTTTATTTCCAACAATGTTAGGGTTTTTACTTTTGCCGGTATGTCAAAAAGATCAAGGGGGCATTTATATATAGATATTTTTGTGAACGCAACCAATACCGACCAAGTGGAAATTACAAAACGCCCAGGGGTAGAAGCAAAATAATGTGTGCAGAAAATAAATTAAGAGCAAGCGTCGTTTCAAAGTTCAAATTCTCGTCGTACAAAGCCACCAGGGACAAATGTTGAAGCTTTATGGTCAACTTGAGGTCCATTCCATACGCACGCGCAGATACATTTGGTCGCATGCGTGTCGTACATATTATATTTAATAAAAATACCCTTTCAAATCTGACTTCCAAGACTACGGCTGATCAATAATCCCATAGGATTAAAGTGGGACTAATACAAATGATCAGAGATGGTTTGTGAAAAAAAACCCTATAATCATGAAAAATGGTTCGTCCCCACCCTCCCACATTGAAAGATAATGCAATTCAAAGTTAATCTCAAACACTCGCATTGGTAGCTATTACGAGGCCACAACTTTTGGATATTGTAGGCAGCATATTGCATTGTTTCTGGGATAGGTGGTGGGGTGGCCGGCAGGGCTGTGGTTCAATGGTCATTCGTCATTATAAATACAACGGGAATCACACATCAGACGGGGGGAAACCAAGCAAGCATTGTGGTGGATGTTGAGCCAAGGTGCTCTTGCGCAACACAAAAACAAAACATAGATCCCATACGAAGGGGTTGGGTGGCCAACACCACGCCCGACCGCCTTCGTCTCCCCAGTGGCGATGTTTTTACACACTGCACCAGGTACACCTGAGGCCGAGTCGACCTAGGGGAGGCCCAGGATCGGTTCAGATAATCGTCACCGGTGTTGGCCGCGAGTGGGAATCGAACTCCGGCCGCCGGGTTCGTAGCGCTAACCGCTACACCACCGCGTAACACACACAAACAGGCCAGCGCAAACAAACGAATGAAATCATAACTGCGCCGGACGTGAAGACGCGCAACCGTAGCCCTTGTAACAACAGGAGGTACTGCTTAAAATGTAAATCAAACATTCAAAAGGCAACCGAGACCAACGGAACTGCATCTGCAAAAGAACGTTCGCTGCCCCCCTCCCCCCGCCCATCTAACATTGCCACCTTCCCCTCCGGCTGTCACCCCTGATGACACGCAGAGAGATTATTGCAGTGGGGCCCAGCGCTCTACCGTAGTAGAGGGTGCGGCGAGGGGCAACGCAAGGGGGCACCGGAGAAGCGAGCGAGTGGCGGCACGGTTTGCCTCAACCGCTCTCGGCCTCGGTTGGGGACCCGTTCATCTCGGCGGAAGGTGGATCACAAAAAAAAAATCGCTCACCAGCCCCGACGTTAAATGCAATGAAAGTAAAAAAATGTTCCTTCGGGGAACGGGCAGGGGGGGGTAAAACAGAAAGTTTATTTTATTAACATTATTCTTTTTTTTTACATGGATGTTTTTTTTTTTTTTTAAATCCACGGACGAGAAACCCTCGCTGCGAGGTGACTGCGCGATGTGCAGAAAGCGAGTGCAACTTTTGACCGTTGAGACCGCGAAAGCAAATCTTCACGATTCCGCAGAGAAAAACAAAAAAACACGTAGAACATTTTCATTTCTTCTCATTTCAATAACAGAGCCCCCCGATCACACATTTGGACAAATCGACATTTGGTACATTAAAGCATTTCAGAGACGAGGCGGAGGGGATTAAAAACAACCACGGGAATAAATTGACCGCGTCCCTGACGCAGGGCCGCCCCTTCCCCCCGAGCGAGCGAGAGCGCGAGCGGTGTTCCTTCCTCGGCACCGTGACGGTGAGCGAGCTGCGTGGACGAACGAGATCGTCGTTCGCGAGCGAGCGTCCGGGTTCACGGGAGGGCGGCGCATGGGGAAGGGGTGGAGGAGCCCGTGCGGAATTTCCGCTCGAAGCGGTCGGAGAGCGAGGGTGGACTTGGGGGGGGGGGGAGGAGGGCAGTCGGCGTCCCGCAGCCGCGGTTGGGAGGCGTTCAAACTGCAACTCCAAACTGCTCCGCGACTGCTTCTCAAATGTAAAGGATGGGAGAGAGCCGCACCCTCTGTACTTTGTCTTTTTTTTCCCCCCAGTAAACTTTGTACATGGTATGCACGTGTGAGTGTGGATGTGTGCGCGCGCGCGCGCACGTATCAGGCACGTGCCGAGAGCGAGAACCTATTAAGGCCAGCACGTCACACAACGAGGGGATAGGTAGAGGGAGGGGTATGGTAGGGCCAAATCATAACAGGGGAGCGGTAATGCAGCGGTTAGCACGTTGCGCTATGAACCCGGCAGACCAGAATGCGATTCCCGCCCACAGCCAAAACCAACCAGCAACGATTATCTGAATTGGTCACGGGTCTCCCCTAGGTAGACTGCCTCAAATGAGTACCTGGTGCGGTTTGTAAACATCTCCAAGAGGAAGACATAGACGCGGCCGGGCGTGGTGCTGGCCGCCCACCCCCTCGTGTGCCGTGCCGGCCTTCATAGTTGCCCCGACAGTCTGTTAAGGCTATGGGGGGGGGTGTTTCGTCTTTGTATCAGGCACGTGCAGCGAGCTAGAACCTATCAAGGCCAGCGCGTCGCACAAGAGGGGATAGATAGACGGGGGCACGGTGGGGCCAAATTGCGAACAGGTGTTAATTTTAGGTCGAGTCGACCTAGGCGAGGAGGTCTGGACCAGGTTCACAAAAGCCACCCGTCACCTCATGGTAAGCGGGCTCTCTCGTCTTGTGACGAACGCGTACACTCGGAGCAGTCAAAACGGTTTGGGAAGGAGCGCCAACGGGTACACCGAACATCATTGCATTGAATCTATTATCACACGTGATCAGCACATGGGACTAAGGGGGGGGGGGGGGGTGGGGGAAATCGGCACGAGCAGTTTAATGGGGCAGGTGGGTGGTTGAATTGGTGAAGTATCAGAGGAAACGATCGGAATGCGTTTGATTATCCAATTAAATAAACAGAACACAAAAAAAATCACGATGAATTGGCAACAAACACGCCAAAACAACTATATATATCATTTTAAAATTTGCTTCTCTTCACAGTACATTATGTCCTACAAGCGTTGCGTGTGAGTAAAACCGTCTGGTGTGATATAGGAAGAAGAACTTTGCTCCGCTTACTGTCCGTTTTAAACCTCAGGATGGACGCGCCCGGTCGTCCCAGGTGCCGGAGAATATTTCGGGAAAATGCCAATCCGGAAGGATGAGAGGGGAGGGGTAAGGGAGGCTGGCCCTGGGATGGATGGATGGACGAACGGACGGGAGGGAGAACGGTTGGGGGCGGTGTAAGGTGTGGGCAGGTGTGGGCAGGTGAGCCGGTGGGGCGAGTGGCCAGACCAGCAAGCGGGCAGGATCTCGACACCCAGAGGGTGGGTGGGGGGGCATGGGAAGGCAATGCCTCTCTCCTCACAGACCTCAACGACTCACCAAGTCGCCTCAACCCAAATCCCCCTCCCTCCCTCCCTCCGTCTCTCCCTTGGTGTGTGGGGGGCAGGGGGGGGCGAGAGGACGGGGCACGCTCACTCAATCTTGAGGCTTCTCCTCTGCGGCCTGAGGTAGGCGTCGTAGAAGAAGTGGCAGAACAGCAGCAGGTAGCTGAAGTACATGAGCGAGGACCACACGATGTTCTCCACGTAGGAGGAGCACTGGCCCTGGCGCATCCAGCGGTAAACGAGCACGTTGACGAAGCAGCCGAGCACCATCTGCCCGATCTGCGTGGTCGTGATGAGCATGGCGAGCAGGCGCGGCACTCGCATGCCGGCGGCGCGCATCGCGTAGTACGAGTACATGACGGCGTGCACCCCGTAGTTGACCGTCATGAACCAGCCGCCGCCGGCCACCATGTCCTTGTAGGAGTACCAGGAGTAGAGCAGCACCGTCACGTGGTGGTACCAGTGCAGGAAGATCAGCTTCTGCTTGCGCAGCACGATGAAGATGGTGTCTCCTGCGTGCGCGCGCGGGGGAATGGGGGGGGGGGGGGGGGGGCAGGGGGAGGGGGTGGGTTGGGGAGAAGGTAGGTAGAGGTTGACGTTGAAATAGTGAAGCAATATGATGTACGGGTGGAAGATGGAGAGGGACAGCAAGACAGGGATGTACACAACGAGACGCGGGGGGGGGGGGAGAGATAGAAAGAAAAATATGCAGGTAGCGAGGCAGGCAAACCAGATGTGAGGTTCAAGGAGCAGATGATCAGATGGGCAGAGAGATGGAGAGAAAGGGGCAGAGGTGCGAAGAATGAAAACAAACGGACGTTGAGAGCGATCGATCGAACGAAAGGTACAGAACAGAGGCAGCAGTGATAATGTAACAACCAAAGCTGCTAAATATATTAAGCCAAATAAATATAACTACAATATTAGTCCCATTATATCAGGCCCCACTTAGATGCTCTGTTATAAACGCAATGCAGAATTCGCATGCACCGTGCTGACGTGTGCCAACGCACAGGATTGTACGGTTATGTTTGACAAATTCATCAGCTTCTTCACCCACGACGCATTGCAATGCGTGCATGGCACGCACGAGCTGGGGAATTAAATAACCCACGGACAGACAAACCTAAATATCCCTTTCATGTACATTTCGAACCTCGTACACAACTGAATCACGTGGGATTACTTTGTTTAATTCGTAGACGGCATGCGTAAGCATGTCGCATCGGCGGCTGAAGGGTGTAAAAAAAAGATGTATAATATTACGTTTGGTTAAATAAATAAATATAAATTATCCCCAGGACGGCTCACGAGCCTTCCGCGACAGACGACTCGTGGCCAGACGCCAAGAAAAAACATTTTTAACTCTTTATTTTACCAACCACCGGGCCTTATAGCTTTTTTTCAGAAGCGATCTTGGCCACGAATGATAGCCCAAATAAGTGACTTATCGTGCGAAAAACGTACTCTTAAACGTACGTCGGATTCTCAATGTGGGAGGGAAATATCGAAGGATCCGGGGGAAAAAAAATCCACGCGACCATAGGGAGAGAGACACGCAAACTCCAAATATAAAGGCGTCAAGGATCGGGATCGAATGACACCGCTTTGTAACGGTTGCATATTTGATCGCGCTGGTGGGCCAGGGAGGGATGCCGCCTTTGCCAGGGTTGTTGGCTTCGTGCCCTCGGCTACCCCCCTGTACACACGCTCCTGGCAGCCAAGAGCTGGCGCGTGATACACGGCAGCCGCGAGACAAGGGCAAGCCTGCCTATGGAGGCAGTTTCACAAAATTGCCGCTGCTCCAGTCCAGCTCGGCACGAGCGGAGGGCAAAAAATAAAAAAAACGGCACGGGCTCGACAGCGCCGAGGCTCGTGCCGAGTTGGCTGCCAACGCCGTTGCGCTGCATTTTTTTTCTGCTCGTTTATCTTCCATCCCCCCCCCTCCCGTACCCTGCGGTGGGTGGGGTTATTTTTGTTTTCCCAATGTTATGTTCCAGTAGCGGTGCTTCCCGTTTCGTGCCGTGAAATGGAACCTCTCGCGGTGGGCAGCTGCTCTTCATCAGCCTACCGCGTAACCCACTCTTGACTTCACACAGCGAGGGGTTTTAGTCTACAAGCGCGGTGGCGAGATGTTGATTACCTCGCCTGGTATACAGGAGGTCGTGGGTTCGATCCCGACCCTGACGCCTGCTGCTGTATATTTTGGAGTCTGCGTGTCTCTCTCTCCCCGTGGTCGTGTGGATTTTTCTCCATGTCCTCTGGTGTTTCCCCGCCCCACATTTAGAAGCATACATTTAGAGTATTTGGCTGCTGTAAATTTCCACGTGATAAGCCACTTCGTTGAGCTATCATTTGTGGCTAGGTCGCTTCTGAAAAAGGGCTATAAAAAAACTTGGTAAAATAAAAATAATTTACAGTTTCGTTTAAATCACCATGAATGTGCACGAGTTCTCATACGATCTAGGAAGGTGAGGAGGGATGAGCCTGGTTACTACTTGAAATTGGGCGACCACAGGTGCGTAAGCAGGTGTTGTAGGTTTAGTGACTGCAAGAGGCCAGGATTGAGTCTGCCTGTGGATTGAATTGACCTGTGCGCAGCTTTGAGTGTGATCCCCCCGCATGTATTTTCTCCAGGTACTTCAGCTCTCTCCCACATGCCAGACACTCGTAAATAATACTGTCCACAAATTGTAACACAGGGCTCTTAAAAGAGGGCATTCCTGGGTAAATAATAAGCATATTATTATTGCCATAGGCAATGCATTCAATCATAACGGTAAAAAAATTAAATAGCAACCCACGAATCGTGACCAACAAATCGTCACAATTAATCTAATACCACATAATAGATGAATCACCAAATGTCTACCAAACATGGCCATGACGTGCCGGCAGTAATTTAATTGTGTGGTTGTCCCTTCAGTGGCAATCCCCTCCATCTTTACCTGCGAGCACATGTGACACAAAAGGTCAGCCCGGTTCCCAGGCCTCAGGGCTTACCTAGCTCGGGGGCCTTGCTCAGCACGAAAGCGTAGGCCCAGAACTTGCTGACGGGCCCGTTGTAGAAGCTTTGGTCGCACACAGACTGCTGCAGGCCGTTGGTGGAGAGGATGTACCACATGTACGCGCCGGTTCGCACGGCGCCGATGATGCTGCAGGAGAGAAGCGCGCAGGGAGAGGGAGGCGGCAACCGTCAGCGTTGGCAAGATCTTGCACACACGTGACCAGGGGTATAATAACACATTAATTAATAAATGGATTAAATCTATTCTCAAGCTTACGGTTCACATGTCAAAATGTGCAAGTGGGAATATATAAATTATGGATTCTGCAAATGTATATGCTTTTTGGACAATAGACCGAATTAAAAAATGGCACAAATGAGACGCAACCAACAATTAAAAAAATGCAATTCAAACAAAAAGGTGGGGAAAAAAAAAATCCGGATTTTCAAGTCGAATCTCGGCCCGTCCATAAACTAGGGGGGGGGGGGGTAGGGGTGATCGTTACATGCCTGCTGCTGCTGCTCACCCCATCAGCGCTAACGAGCAGAGGAGTTATTTTTACCGACACTCAGACCAAGGATAGATTTTTTTTTATTTTACAACCATTGCCCCCGTGTTTTTTTTTAACTGACACCTTGCTTCTGTGAGAGGGGCAGTTATCGTGAGATGATTAAATCGATTTCCAATTTGGTCACAACGGAATAATGGACATCCTGAAAACCACCCAAAATCAAGATGATCACAGGGTAAGCAACAACAGCTTCCTAAATCATCCCTGTTTGTGTGGCCTTTGACAGAGAGACACATCAAGATGAACTCCAAGAACTCTACGGTGAAGAAAGCTATGAGAAACATGCAACTTGAATATTTGTACTCGTTTTTCAATCCAAAATCAAGATGATCACGGGGTAAGCAACAACAGCTTCCTAAATTATCCCTGTTTGTGTGGCCTTTGACGGAGAGACACATCAAGAAGAACTCCAAGAACTCTACGGTGAAGAAAGCTATGAGAAACATGCAACTTGAATATTTGTACTCGTTTTTCAATCCGGTGAGGAGAGGAAGGGCCTTCCTCCAACGCCGTTGTTGGTCACGAGGTAGGTTCAGATATCATTTTTGCAGGTGACGCGAGCCATGACCAGGGCGATTGAACTCCGCTCTCGCTGGGGTTATAGCGCAGTACCCACAAAGCCACCTAATTATGTCTATAATGTAAATGTGTTACTCTCCATTGTAATTGTTTATCAATCCATTGGCTCTTAGCTGGGTTTAAATCGATTCTAGTGTATTAAAGGTTCAAGGTTGATTTCGAAACATTTTATGGACCAAGTCACTGACAGAGTTGTACAAGTCAGGGCAATAAAGACAAGAATAACTACGTCAACAACTTTGATCTTAAAACACACAAAGGCGTGCTCACCAACAGCAGGAAGGCACCGACTCTCATCACGCCTTCCATGCATACATAGCCCTGGGACCACGGCATTGCACGTAACACACAGCTCTCAGCACCACGTCGCAGTGAAAACCGAGAAGCTAGCAACGTCGCAGCAAGAGACGCGGGATCAAGTGCTGCCTGCTGAACGTCCCTTTCAATATTTACACTGCGCGACAAAGAGCCGCAGAGCTCCCGAGCTGTGCCCACTCGCGCCAACATTCCCTTCAAAACGCAGCAAGGCAGTGGCTGTTGCCGAAAGGTGAAGGGTTAAAAAACGACCGAAAGATTTGCACGGTCGCAAGCAAGCAAGCAAGCGCGCAAGTGAACTTAATATAAAGGATTTAAAAATAGCTACAAATCTCAGTGTGCCTCACCTGGTAAAACAAAAAGAGTTAAGTTTATAGCTCAAGTATTCAGTTCCTTAAGAAGCTCCCAGCACGCGCTAGCAAAACGTCGGACATCGTGCCGAAAAACACGCGGTAACAACACCGACAAACACGGAGAGATTTCAGCACGACCGTAAATAACCTAGGAGGGAAGTTCTATCGGTAAACACAGAACTCGGCATTCAGTTTTTTTCTCTTCTCCTGTGGGAAGAGCAGAAAATGACCTGCGTTTCGTTTCCTCCGCTGCTCAATCCGTTCGGATGACATTACAGTTCTCATTTGGGCAGCGGGGGGGGAGCATTTCCCAAACGTCAGTCCTCGTGACCCACCCCCGTTCCATGCTTAGCAAATCTTCGTTAAAATACAAATTAAAGACGTTACACACACTGCATACGCCAGATGATCCTACGACGAAGAGCGTGCTAATTTGAATAAATCCATTATATTGTGTGAACCACGTCATGCAAAGAGCACCGATTCTATGAAAGAGGCATTATGCATGCGCACGTATCTCAGACGTGGAGCATGTTAGCACGAAGGTTAGCGCACCACGCTAAGAACCTGGCGATCAGAGTTTTATTCCCGCTTGCGGCCAAGACTAGGGTGTGAACATTTGAATCGGTCCTGGGCCTCCCTGAGGTTGACTCGGCCTTAAATGAGTACCTATTTCGGTGTGTAAACGTCAGCACCGGGGAGACTAAGGCGGTCCCGGGCGTGGTGTTGGCCACCCACCCCCTATAATAACGTGCAGGCCCGTCAGTAGGTGCTCGCTAACAGCACTTGCCCTGACAGTTTGTTAAATGCTACATTGGGGGATCTTTGTCCCAGGTATAGTAAGGAAAAACTAAACAATTTTTCATTTTACCAGGTAAGGCCCATTGAGCTATTAGCTATTAGAGGTCTGTTCATTATTCATCCAAAACGAAGTCTTAACACGTTGCGGCCGTAATGTTGAACATTTTCTGGTGTACACATTTTTTTGTAAGATTAGGTTTCTCGTGAAGAACCGTACCCGTTGAAAAACGAAACTAATTACAATTATTTTAAATTTTACCCGGTAAGGCTCACCGAGCAATATAGCTCGTTTTCAGAAGCGACCTGGCCACAAATGATAGCTCAACGAAGTGCCTTATCAGGTGGAAACTTCTAGCAGCCAAATACTCTAAAACGCACGTTTCTCAAATGTGGGCGGGCAAAACCGGAGAACCTGGAAAAAAATCCACGCGACTACGGGGATAGGGAAGATGGAAACTTGAAAATATATAGCAGGCATCACAGGGTCAGGATCGAACCCATTAAGTCATTCATACCAGGCGAGGTAGTTAACACCTCACCACTGTGGCATCGAGGTCAAGGGCACTATACATTTTAATCAGTGCTTTCAGCATAAAATGCAGCCGCTGTTTACCAATCACCAGGCGCATGCAGCATGCAATTACTTCATTTGCATTCGGACAAAGAAGACAAAGATAATCATGGAAGAGTGGACGATGGTGGTTCACGTGGACTGGATATTGGGAATAGCTCTGCTGCTTTACAGAGCCGACACACAGGATAAGTCAGCACTACCACACGGATACTATTCCCAGAGCCGTTGGTTTTCTGGTAAAAACACAGGGCAAGTCCTTTATAGTAACACCTTTTTGAAACTAAAATTGTATCTATACTGGATCATCTTGACGAGAATTTTCATGGTCATGTTACAGACAGATGGGACTGAGTTAATGGATTCATGCTAGTTTGAAAACTAACTTCTTTAGAACTGCTTTGTGTTTAAGTTTGTTGTCCTTCCCCGAACCACCGATTAGCACGGTTGGCTACGTACGAATTCGCGAAAGAAGTTCAACATAATATGCATTCATGCCTCCGAGCTTAGTTGGAAGGCTTGTAAAAGCAAGTGTACATGTCGCTACCACACCGATAACACCCAACTGTAGAGTTATAACGGTGATCAGTAGCCACACACCCGTTTTAAGGATCCTTTTGGTTCTCGAGATACACGTGCAACGTGATGAGCGTGTTTCGCTAGAACCGACAGCAGCGTGATGACGATGACCGATGGGCGAGGGCCCCCCCCTCCCCCGCCCTTCGATGCCTCTCCCTGGCACCGGCTTCTCACCTGAACAGCGCCAAGCTCAAGGACCACAGCATGAGCGGCTTCCGGAGCTCAAACTTTGGCCGCTGCTTCATGGCATGCTGCCCCCAGAAGATGAGCACCAGGTACGCGATGGAGAAGAGGAACGCCTTCCGCCTGTGGTCAGGAAGGGAGGGAGAGGGGAAAGAAAGAGAAAGAAACACACGTGCACCAGCTCCGGTCAGAGGTCGGGAAACCATCGGGCGCGCGTTCCATTCGCGACGCAAGAACCGTTACAAAATACTAATTTATCCCAAAACAGGGGTTTCTAGGTCAATGCTTTCTCATACCAGAGAAAATCTCAATCCACCAATGGATGCAGAGACCTCCCCCCACCATGCACGAAGTGATATATATATATATACTTTTGCAGTTTGTACTTCTAACTTTTTAAAGTTACTTTCTTACCCTTCCTATATTTTGCACTGCCATCAGTTTTATTGTTGTAGCTTTCTGAACCACCCCGACTGGACATCTGTGAAAAAAAGAGCTTCATAGCTCATCAGATTCCTCGTGCAGTCTTAATGAAGATTCTCATTGTGATGCCTCGTCGGTCATGGGGATGATTCTTTTCACCATACTTCACCCCGCTGGTCAGAGCAGGCTGCTAAAAAGGATGGTGGGCGGAAGCGGTCAGACCTCTTCCACAGTGGAGAGATGTTAACGAACTCGCCTGGTATACAGGAGGTCGTGGGTTCGATCCTGACCCTTACGTCTGTATATTTGTAGTTTGCGTGGTCGCATAGAGTTTTCTCCGGGTGCTCAGTTTTTTCCCTCGATATTCAGAAATATGCGTTTAAGAGTATTTGGCTGCTGTAAATTTTCACGGGATAAGCCACTTCGTTGAGCGATCATCTGTGGCCAGGTCGCTTCTATAAAAAAAGAGCTAAGATCTCAGTGGGGGCTTACCGGGTAAAATGAAAATGGTTTTAGTTTTGAATGTCACTTTTTCCACCGATATCAGCCTTGGCCAGGAATCCACCTTGGGTTACCGGGGTTCATACCACAGGGTTCTAACCACTGATTATACCTCCCTGCGATTAGATGTGACCTACCATGTGTAGCTTAGTTTGACTCGAAACTGACTGTGTACTAAATGCATTTATTTACAAAATATGAAAGGGATATACACGTCTTCTGCCGGCAAGTAGGTTAAGTTTTATTGGAACAACGCATTACACATTTATATACATCCTATCAATTGACTGCAACTCAGTTAATCAAATCAAGTAAATTATAACCTGGTAATAGCAAGCCGAGGCAATTGCTGGTAATAATAATAATGCCATTTAATAGCCAGAAGAAGGTTGGGAGGTAATTGGAAGACTCTTCAGGAAGGCCCTGCATGCAGATATTTATAAAATTGCTCAGGGGTGTTGTGTGGATTTAACCAAAAACCCAAACATATCAAGAGAAGAACACTCCAAATGTCCACACAGACGATCTGTACCGTTGTCATCTCATGGCCATCTAGCAAGGCTCGTACATAGTGGTGGTGTGTGGTCAGCACCAGGGAACCACCTTCACGCCACACCTGGCACCTAGTTTTATGCCGAGTAGATAGAGGCGAGGCCCGGATAAACACTGGACAAAAACAGGCACTGGTGTTGTGACTGCCAGCAAATAAACCCAGGCAGCTGCTATTTCAGTGCCGTACAATGACCACTACTTCAATACCTCACGCAGTGGCTTATAGATACACAGACGCACACACACACTCTTCAAAATACACACTCATGGCAAATGCAGACATTTCTAACAGCGCACAATACAAACGCAGTGTTTGAATAATTGAACGCAAGTAACAGAGGCTCATTCACTCACGGAGCTTCCAAACGATAAATCGCAACCGTTTTTTGAGATGACACAGAACACAATGGGCGAGGAGGGGTGTAAATGACCTTCATTTACAATCCCGTACAAGCCCACAGAGACTAAAAGTTTCTCGTCTTTCAAAAGGGAGCGCTTCGGTAAAGCGCAGAGGCGTAAATGCAGAGACAAGGGAGGTAAAAAAACTAAGAACACGGGAATGGCGAAACACATTGCCAATCCTCCTCGCAGCAGTCCACGGGGAAGAGAGAGCGGTGGGAGTTTCTGGGTCAAGGCAGACTTGGCGTCACTTAGAAGGAGGAAGGAGCTCTCGTGTTTGGCAGAGAACGATGCTGCAGTGCACGACACTGCCGCCACTACCCCACCCCCCGGCTTTGATAACGCACCTCCCACACACGTCCCAGATGTCATGATGCCCCTTTTATGTTCAATGGCTGGGGGGGGGGGGGATTTAATTGCAGACAAATCCGTTACCGGATGACAGGCAACACAAAAAAAGGCAAGGGCACAAAAGAGCAAGAATTTCATTACAAATTTTTGTTTTAGCCATGACAAGTTAGACAATATGATTGTTGCGGGTGATAAATGCAAACAGGCTCGAGACAATGGCTTTGCTAGCGAATTAATTCAGCACGCATGCTGTGGTTTAGGAAAAATTATGTATTTAAATATGAATGTACCAGTTTCACTGTCATGAGCGAATCAAACGCAATGTTCGATCCCAGTGGCAAGGTGGGTTGGAAACTGCTTAGTCCTTCTGTGTGAACCAGAGGTCACTTGAAGCATCCGAGGTTGTTCTGTGATATGTGTTTTTGAGCGGGCCATACCCTAACACTCCAACGGTTGTATGCATGTTCCAATAGAAAAATAAACGGGATAAACAGTGGCACGAAAGTCGGCATTATTTCCAGGCCTCGCGCAGCATCCACACATTGTGGCAAAAATATTCAACCGCCCCTGCCAACATCTCCACACCGCTGGCAGACAGGAGAGAAAAAAATCAAAACAGAAACTCCTGCAACCGTCGCACACTGCTGCTCTTCGTGAGATGGGCACGTTTATTGAAATGCACAAATCCTTAAAACGTAGCCTTTTGAAACAAAAGCGTAAGAGGAACAAAAATATATTAATTTCTTTCCACGTTGGATCGATACCCAGGCGGTCTTCTCCCTTAAGCCAGGCGGGGGTAGCCCAACGCACGGAGGCAGAGAAGAACGTTTGTACCACGAAAGTTTCTCTGCAGCACAAGCACGGCCCGGTGACATCGGAACACGAACCGTAAGAACCGTTAGGTTTTTTCTAAGAATGTCAGCACGGAGTCCTTCGATTCACCTTTGCCACTCTCGGCCACCACCCCCACACTGCACCATGCTTCCTTATTGGTCACACGAACGGTGGAACAAAGGGTGCATTTTAAATCTTGAAAGCAACGAGGCCCATGACCAACGGAGCCATTTAACAAACCGCCATTTGAGTTCTCAACGGCCCGGAGAGCGTTCTCAGGGCAGCTAGATCCTGCCACTGTCGGGTGGTTTTTACCCAGACGCCGATTGAACGTAGGTACGCATGCGTGTTGAACTTCTTTCGCACCGTACGTAGCCAACCGTGCTAAGTCGGTGGCCGCGCTGGTACTTTTCCGCCGCAGCTGAGCGCAGAAACTCCAATTTGAGGCCAATGTTGCCTCTCATTTGGTTCGAGGGCAATGAGAAACCATGACTCGACAATGCCTTAAGGGGACGGCCACTTTAAAAGTCCTCGCTTTTAAAGTGACGAGGACCTTGAATTGTGTTGGAGGTGAAAGAGCTCCCGGTAGGATTTTCGGATGCCGGGGACGTTGAACTCCTTACGCAAATGATTAATTGAACGAGCCAAAACGCTGCACAAGCACGTCTAACGCTTCTGAGATCAAGTGGGTAAGGAAAAAAAACCGTTGGTAAAATTTGAAACCAAATGAAAGGCGTTGTTCAAGTGTACATTTTCCAGGTGAAATATTGATGGGAAAACCAAACAAGAAAAAAACTGATTGCAGAGGAGCCGAGGATGCGGTGACATCAAGAAACAGAAAATAGAGAAGTTAAAAGCTGCGAATTTGGCCTCCATGGACGTGTCAACTGTGTAAAGGATGCAACGCACATTCCGCTCCAATTATAAATGACAAAACCTCCGCCTGCGATGCATAAGAATAGCTCACTTAAGCAGATGCCGATTGGATATTCAGCGGACGTGCGACAAATTGTCGACTAGAATCGATTCTTTACGCTCAGGACACGCCAATCAAATCGTGCCGGTGAGAATCGATCGATTACAATCTATGTGACGTACGAGAAAAAATGCACAAGCGGTTGCGTTACAAACTACACCCTAAGGAATGGGACAAAAGTGATCACATTTATCATCGAATCACACCGTAAACGATGCCAATCCGTTGAATCTCTTATTGCTTTTTAAAAACGTTTTTTGTTAATGTTTTTCCATTGAATCTCTTTTAGGTAACCGAGCGACTTGGGTCACCTCACAGCCAGTCGGGCGTGACCAGTAAGTTGCGCTCGGATTCATTCAGCTCCCCCCTCCTCCCTTCCCTGCACCCCACAGTTAGATTAATTAGCAGGATTCAGCTCAAATGTTGCATTTTTCGTCATCTTGTTTAAAAACATCTAGTTTGTATTATTTTCCTTTGCGCTTTCATTTTACAACAGCGTCCTTCACTCCAGCAGCCTGCGTCGGGGGTCAGATGTAAGGCGGTGCCGCGCTGCCGTGGCGAGATGTTAACCGCTTTCCCAGTATACAGGAGGTCGTGGGTTCGATCCCGACCCCAACACCTGGATATTTGGAGTTTGCATGTTCTCATTCCCAGCGGTCACGTGGATTTTTTTCGAGGTGCTCCGGTTTCTCCTCCACATTTAGCATCAACATACGTTTAGAGTATTTGGCTGCTAGAAACTTCCACGTGATTAGCCCCTTCCTTGAGCTACCATATGCAGCCAGGTCGCTTCTGAAAGAGCCACATAAGCTCAGTGAGCCTTACCTGGTAAAATAAAAGTTTAATAGGTTTTCGTAACCTCACGTGGGACAAAGCTCACCCATGTAGCGTTTAACAAACTGCTGGGGCAAGTGCTGCTAGCGAGCACCTTACAATAGAAGGGGGTGTTGGTGGGTGGCTAACACCACGCCCGGACCGCCTTAGTCTCCCCGGTGCCGACACACACAGAGAGCTAGGTACTCATTTATGGCTGAGTCAACCTAGGGGAGGCCCTGGTAAAATATAGTTTTAAAAAATATATCAGAGGAGGTGATGGTGGCATCTGCTGTACGAGACACAGCAGGTGGCTCTGGAAGTGGGTGGCCCTTGTCGAATGGTACAGGAGGACGCCTTCAAGGCAAAGGAATCGGAATGTCCAAATAGGGGGGCACGCGGAGACAACGTAGTGGCTCTGTGATATTGCAAAGCAGCCGTTCTCACTACGCCACCGACCAACTCTGGAGCAGACAAGACCCATTATTACCGAAATAAATTAACTAATGGGGCCCTAGCTGAAAAAAAACGCAACAAAAAAAACCACTCCGTAATAAATGGAATTTGGCAATTATGTAATCCTGCCACGCTACGTAATACGCTTAAATACATTATAATTAGTTTACCTAAAAATCTACGCTATTCACAGAGTACAAAACATCAAGGGATAATTACATTGGCGGTGTTGTGGAGCTGTGTGGAATACGGCATCACAATGATGAGTGGGAACTCCATTTTCAAGTGGCGTCTTATTGCCTCGATATGCTGCCGTTGTGGGATTCTCGTTAAAAATGAATGACCACTGGCACATGCGGCCACGGAGGTTTCGGGCAGTCTTTCGACGACATAAATGTCCCAGTTTGTTTTGGCTTCGTGAAATTACATTTGCGTTTGTCAAAACGATTTTAACCTGAAGATTGATACCAGGAATGTAACGATCTGGGCTGCAGGGATGATGGGGGCAGTCCCGTAGATTAATTTCACGCAACAAAAATATTTAAATCTCGGCTGCATGTTCCGCTCAAAGCATTGGCGCGCGTAGGAAACGATTTTATTGATTAAATCGGTGGCGCATCGTTCCACGCCTAATGCTTACCCTGCTCGCTTCACACTGGGCGATAACTCTTATCAAGCCCCACCCCCTCGCTCCCAGCAGGATAACGAGGATACGACCTCACGGTCCCGTCCGGTGGTAAAATAGAAGGTCAAGCAGGGCACCAACCTACCTCGCCGCAAACACTTGAGAGATGACATCTCCCCCCTCCCTCCCCCCTACCAATCTACAGAGACAAAGAGCAAAGAAGCAGACGGACCTCCCCCTCCCCGCCACGTGACACGTGCGCTATGCCACCATTCCCTCGTGAAATCGACGCTGTGCACTGGCGGGAGAGGATCTTGAGTCTGTCAATGGGGGGGTGGGGGGGGGTTATTGGAATATCTTGCTCGGCTGGCAGAATGTTAACTATCTCGCCTGGTATGCAGGCGGTTGTGGGTTCGATCCCGACCCTGACAGCTGTATATTTGGAGTTTGCATGTTCTCCTCGTGGTCACGTGGGGTTTTCACCGGGTCCTCTGGTTTTTCCCTCCACATTTAGAAATGTGCGTTTAGGGTATTTGGCTGCTATAAATGTCTACATGTTAAGCCACTTCGTTGAGCTATCATTTGTGATAGCCAGGTCGCTTCTGAAAAAAGCTACATAGCTCAGTGGGCCTTACCTGGTAAAATACAAAATAGTAGTTTTGTTTGTTTATAATGTCCGATTTTTTTTAATTTAGTATCTTACTAAGGATTTATTTTCAGTGATTGTCGAGGCCCCAAAGTAGATGTTGCATCACCGTTGCAATTGGTGCTTTAAAAATAGTACGTGGAGCGATGACACATTGATTAGTACTCTATGCACATTGTAGTACACTATGCTTTGAACCCGACGTTCCATCTGCTCATCTCAGCCTCGTGGTCTAAGAGGCTTGCCCGATTGCCAAGCAAAAAGGTCACTTTAAATCAGGTACCAATTTACTTAAGCCATGTGGATCTATTCCTAGCTCCCATTAAGAAGGACGTTGCCGAAGGTGTATCATTAATAATCCAGTGCAATTTAGTTAAAAGCAAAGCTGATGATAACAGGGATGTTTCTTTTTACAAGATTCCAAAAACAGCCAATTTTACTTTGGGCAGTCTTATTTTTTGTTTAACAAACCAAAACACGTAATCACGATGCCTCATTTGATCTACAAACATTGCACACACATTCCTGACGAATATCTCCTTCCAATTCCTAAAACAATAGCAACAAAAAAAACGCTATACGGCATTTATCAGGGCGGGGGGGGGTGGGGGGCGGCGGGGAGAACCATCCACCCAAAAAAATGTGAAACTGAAAAATCTATTACAGTATTTATAACTGCAACGAGGACACTTGCTTAGCTTGCAGTGGCAAACAATAAATAGCAACCACTAGCATCGTCAGGGCCGCAGCTCCGCACGCAGCCCCAGGAGGCGGCAGCGTCGCCGCTGTACCAGCCGCGGCGCCCAGCGTGCGCCTCAAGGGTGGCCCCCACGACAGCCGCCCCGTCGCTGCCAGGCACAGACGCGCACGTCACTCCCCCCCAAGGTCACGGCACGTGCGGCGGCTGGCGCACACGTGTGTACGGTGAGGGGGGGGGGTCTGTGTGCAGAGGCACTACTCCACCCCCCCCCTTCATCTCCCCGCCAATCCTGAGCTCTGATCCGTCTTGGCTTTCCCCCTCACCGCATCAACTTTGTCCTTGTTTTGAGAACTCAATAGAAAATGGTCCTCCAGGAATCGCGTGGATGCGTGTGCCCGCACCGCCTCTCCCACACTCCACCCTGCTGGCCTCTCTGCCTGCCTGCCTTCTTCGTCCTCCTCCTCCTCCACCTCAAATTAACGGCGCAAGGACACGGGGAAGGGGCAATATGCATTAAATGTCGCTCTCCAGATTAAACTCATGCCGCGGAACGATTCGAGTTCGAGATGTGGCGCTAGAGAAGAGCTGAGAGGGCGAGAGCCGGTGTGACGAGAAGGAGAATTAAAGTGCGGAGAGAGCGAGAAAGAGGCTCTATCTGGAATTAGAGAGCAGTCTGAGGAGCAGGATGGTGGCAGATTTACGACGACTATTTTAAAAACGGCAATCTTTTTTTACCAGGTAAGGCCTGATGAGCTCTATAGCTCCTTTTCAGAAGTGATCTGGCCACAAATGATCACTCAATGAAGTGGCTTGTGGAAATTTATAGCAGCCAAATAATCTAAGCTCATGTTGATTCTAAACGTGGAGGGAAAAACCGGAACAATTGTGGAAAAATCCATGCGGCCACGCAGAGAGGCATGCAAACTAACTCCAAATATAGTCTGGAACGAACCCACAACCTCCTGTATACCAGGCGAGGTAGTTAACATCTCGCTACCATGGCAGGACATTCGATAAAAGTCAAGCTGGAGATGTGATGATTCTGAAAACGGAAGAAAAATAATAAGAAGAATCGATTGGAAGGAGAATGTGAGCAGTTGAGACTCTCCATGAGAGACAGCTGAAGATCACCGAAGATGGAAATAATCTGTCCCAGGTATCAACCCCTCCTGTTGCGAGGCAGATATTCGAGAGACGTGAGATTCGCTTTGAATATCGGGGTGCCAAGATGCTGGCAACGGCTAACAGAGGGATGCAAGAGGATCGTTGACGTGACTGGGCATGCACGTTCAAGTTTCACGGGATGGTTTACGCAACTCACACGTCTCCCCACGCTGTGAGATGGCAAAGTGTAAACTACGTCACCCGTTTTTTGGTGCGTTCTGTCATCAGTCACTGCGCGACGAGCAAGCGGCAATTTGACCAGAATTTTAACGACGCAAAATAATTTAAAGTGCCATTTTTCCCCACACTGCTGCACGCAATTACAAAGTTTCCACTCAAGACATTTTTGAAAGAAGGTGTAAAAAAAAAAGACTCCCTATCACGAAACGTTAACCCCGAACCTGGTCATTTTTTCAGCACCGTCATGCGGTTTGCACAAACATATAATGCACTGAAAAAGATGCACGAAATACCGTGGGGACAGAAACACATCAACTCGCTGGCCCTTGTGTATTAGCTTCTCATGGTACGCGTTTCCCTCCCCACGTGCCAAACGCTCAATCGTTAAATTGCCCAAATATCCCAAATGCAGGATCCTCTTTGAAAGAGGGTTTTGTGACTCGCAGAGGCTTTCCTCAAGTAAGGATTTGGCAATTAATAATTACCATGTACAGAAACCAGTAACAAGGCTACTGAAAAATGTGGCTATGACGTCTGTACTGGGGCCTGGCTTCTTCCTGTAGCCTAGCAGGTATTAATGTCTGCATTAAAAAAACTGTAATGACTGCAAGGTGGCCAAGAGATGGCAGCACCCCTGGATGATCGAATCTGTGGGGACCTTTGAGTGGAATCACTTTTCTTCGTGCAATCTGAGTAGTACAAGGTCTTGTCCCACATGGAAAGCTCACACGAATGGAATTGGTGAAAGATCTCAATGCAGGACCCTCCTGAAAACGAGTCTGCCGTACTCTTAACGAATTGCCACGTTCTGTTTACGTGACAAACTTTACTAATTGGCTGTGTCGGATGGTGGCGGGTTTAACGACACATTTATATTTACGCGATCTAACCCAAAAAACCTATATTATGGAGTCTTGAGACTCTATGAATATTTAATGAGTAATGTAAGGGAGTTGTCATTCTTAATACACGAACAAAACTATTTATAAGTACACAGAGCTCAAATATATATTTTTTCAAGGATAAAATAACCATTCCCCTAACAAAATAATTATACAGTACGAATTACTTCTAGTTTCTCGGTGCTCTAAAGGTGTTTCCACTGCAGTGGGCACAAGGCAGCCATTAATGGTGATTTCCCCCAGAGAACCAGGCGAAGTCACATGCATTGCATCTCACGTTTTGGCCAAATGGAAATATTCAGCCGTTCCACTCGCTTCGATCATCATGCCCACCAAAACCTCGAGGGACAAAACCGGGCCCAGCTAAATATTCCAAGAGGCCGAACACGCGGCTTAATCTTGGTTTTTTATACATATATAAAACGTTAATTTCTGCAGAGCGGTTAACAAGGGGTTAATAAAACGTTGCTCTGTTTGGCTGTGAGACAGTGGTCCAGCGGGCGTTTTGTCATCTCGAAGGGCACCTTCCCCCCCCCCCATCACGTGGATGCAAGATATGTCACTCCCAAGTTTTACGCCAAGACTCCGAAGTCAATAACATGGCAAATTGGAGCTGAACATTAGCAACAATCGCCGCTTCATAAACTGCAGCACAATTTCTCATCTTAAGTAATCGTTTATTTATGATAATAAGACCTGCCCCCCTTAGTCAATACCACTGCTGGGAGAAAGCCTCCTCGTGCGGTCAGGCATGGCGGAGGGTTGTTAAGCTATACTTCACCGAGCGAGTCAAGTGCTGCTCTGGCGAAAGAGGGGGTGTCAAGAATGGTCTCCAATATCACTTGGTCACTGACGCCAGCCGTGTCCAAGGAACACTCAACCGCTGCACTCCCTCTCCACTCCTCCACACACGATATTGCCGGTTGCGCAAATGCAGAGCAGTACACTTTTGAGTTATTTACATCCCTTCCCGGCGTTCCAAAAACACCGTCGGCTTTCCATCACGTTGAAAAACGGGGGATGCGCGCCCGCGCTGGGGACGCAGAAACCAATTTATATACACGGCAACCGGGAGGAGTCCAGAGTGAGCGCGCGCACGCGGAGAAATCCGGCGGCGTGTCGCAAATCAACACCGACGACCGATCAAAGCTGGGACGTCGGCGTTTCCACGCCCCCCGGGGGGCTTCCATCCCCCTGTAGGCGGTTAGCGCGTCGCAAGCCAGATCGCTTTTTAAAAGCCACAATTAAAAATTATTTGAAATTCTTTGTCTGGCACGTCTTTTTGGTTGTCCGCAACAGGCCCGTGATTTTTTCACTTGTGGCGATGTATTTCACACCCCTTTGACGGTGCAGTGATGACGCAGCAAACGCTTTTTTTGTGCGTTCAGTTTCTTGCCCCCCCCACCGCCCGCGCCTCCGATTAGCACGGTTGGCTACGTACGGCGCGCCAAAGAAGTTCAACATTTCCGGCGCAATGTAAACTTGGTTAATTATTGAACAAGTGAACGTGAACAGGCAAATCGCACTGCGCCACGAACCCGGTCACCAGAGTTCGATTAAACATCAACGGCGAGGACGAGATCCGAACGGGTTCAGGGGGGCACTGACCAGCGTGAAGTATGGCCAAACTACCCCCCCCCCCCCCCCGTGACTTGACACAGCATGGGCAAGCCTTCATCTAGCAGTGGAATGTCAAAGAGATCCCTGTGAAGAGACAAACGTGTGCAATTGCCCAAATGGTAGGAATATTAAAATATGTATAAGAGGAGATAAATTTAGAGAGAATCGTGGGTCTTTTCTTTCAAGCACATATGGCGCAAGAATGTGCATTATTCCACACCACAACGCGGACTCATTTTAGGCTGAGCCAACTTAACCCTTTCCCATTCCGATGGACGTACGTGTTTGTACGTGTACGTCGTCGGAACGGAATCGGAAGAAAAAATAAAACAACTTTATTGGTACGTCTTCAGGTCGGAAGAGACCATGGCTCCCACAAGGCCATGCGGGAGGGCGTGTGACAATTTGGCGCCAGCTATCCGAGTGCGGTCGTGTCACTACGGTTCCATGCGGCGAGTACAATATCTTCAAAAACAACGGCGCTATGCCTCTGAATAAAATTAACGCCAAGACGCTTGCGCATTCCGAGATTCAGTGGTGATCGGGGACCTAACAATGCAACTTGCAGACGTCTCGAAAAGGGAAAGGGTTAAGCTGGAACATTGTACTGTGACAACACGCACATTAACGCATGACCGTGCCCCTCCGTTCCGTGTGAAAGATCAAGCGTTACTGCATGCCACAACAACTGCTCGTGCCAGAAGAAATGTTTGGTGACATTAGCCACAATTACTCAATTAATGAAAACCCGTCCATTTATGAATTAACGCAGAGGCTGGCCACCCGATTTTGTTTGCGGTCAGCAAAATCTCATAAGGCAGTGTTTGGAGTCATAAACGAGAGGGTAGGGAAGTAACACGTGGAATAGGAAACCGTGCGCAAGTCAAGATAAGATACCGACCGTTAAGAGACAAGCGGCGGGCTTGGGCAGGAGATGCCGCTTTAGAAGGGGGGACGTGCCGGTGGGCGAGAGTCACATTGGAGTGGCAGCCTCAGGAGGGAACCGACTGGATAAATGTTCTGACGTTCCCCAGAGGACATGCACCACGGAGACGGAGCCATGAAATCAGCTCGTGTGCAGGTGCGGGGTGGATTGTTACATCGCCGGGCAGTGTGAGATGGTGACAGCTTGGGTCAGGCCTTCACTCAGCAGTGGATTCACCATGGCCGATGATGATGACGACCATGGTAGTAATAGAAATGACATAGAATAAAAACTTTGCACCGCACGCGTCTGGGCCGCCTTTAAAAATCGAACGATAACTTTCATTGCGCCATGTGCCTATTTTAGGTTGAGTTCAAGTGTGGAATGCCAACGCAAGCGAACACGGTTCAAACCTCGGCCTTTGAAGTTTTAACGCACGGAGATAAGATAGGGCCACGTCATGCCGCTTATTATTATTGCACAACAGCAGTTTGCCTCCAAACTGATTATTTGCGTCTGCGTTGTCGATCGATGATACCATCGAAAGACCGGACGCGAGTCCACAAACCTCTGGCCACCCAGATCGTCTCCTATGTCACTGTGAGTCAACACTCTACAGCAAATCGGCCGTTCAAACAGCAATTCCCCCCCCCCCGCCAAAAAAAAGTAACATACGGTGCATCGTCAGCGATTATATTATCTGGGGTGGGGGCCAGATTCATAATCATACCTCTCTCTCACGCCAGCCACTCTCCTTTCCCGCACAGGCTGCGGTGCCTCCCACCCCATCCACCATAGTACACTGCTGTGTGTAGAGTTACAACATTTGGGGGAAACGCTGACACTGCCAGCCGTGCTGCGCCAACATCACCAATCAATCACGCGTTTAAAATTGCTGCTGTGGGTGCCGATCGTGAAGGTATGCCATGATAATTCACCATCGCCCCCCAACCCCCCCCATCTCGCCCGACAAAAGCTTTCGGCTCACAGTCACCATTCATGTTGCCGCGATTAAATTCGTATCCACACCGGTTCCTCGACGTACGATTTTTCACCATCTTGATTTGCACGGCCAAGGGGTTTCCCCCCCCCGCCTCTCTCTTGCACAATTTTTTTCAGCGTCGTTAGCAGAAATGTAATGTTGAGATACCGTTTGCACAAATCGTAGATAAATAAATTAGCACACGCGTGGCGTAAATCAACCGCTGTATCGCGAGCTCAATAATACATTTTATTCCATTGATAACTGTGGGGGTTAAATTGCCTACCAATCATGGTTAAGCACATCAGAAGAGCGAGTGCCGTCTGGCCAAAAACTAGGAACACCGCTTGCTCACGAACACGTGGTGGGGTGGGGTGGGGGTTACTATCGGTGAGTGACAAAAGCACGGGAAATTTCTGGCTTGTCCGCAAACCAGATTTCAAGCCATACACGCCGTCGATCTCTTCCGCCAGCCCGCCCTCCACACCATGCCACGCTTGTCATTTACATGTCTATTTTAATATTTCAATGTTTGAGAGCCGGTCACACCATCGCGCGCCACCTCCCACATCACCGCTCGTTCCCTCCCAGTTTCCCTCCTCGTCTCTCCCAGATGCTGGCTGGGCTGGGCCGGGCCCCCCTCCCCACCCACCTCCCCAAAGAGCAAGTCAGCGCCGGCTCACAGCGAACCAGGAGGCACCACGCGAGGCAGCGGCGCGCAGAAGCATGGCGAGGCATGCACAGCGAGCCCGCGGATTGGCTGCCTGGAAATCAGCAGAGGTCAGGCGGGGATGTCATCACTGCGGCAACCGAGGACATCCCTGCACGTGTCACCGGCTACCAAGTGCAGCCGTTTGTCTCGGAGTAACCCGGCTGGCTCGCTAGGGCCCGCCAGGACACTGGGCCAGCCAGCCCACCAGGGACCCAATCTGGTCAGCCGGCACGCCAGCCAGCATATGCCAGCCGGCACGCCAGCCCATCAGTCGGCCAGCCAGAACGTCAGCTGGCTAGCACGGCACACGCGACACATTGTAAACGCATCGGAAAAACGCGGCCGTCGACAGTGCCTGGAGAAAGTCCCAAGCGACCTTCAGCCGACGTGGCAACATTGCACGACGAGGCCACACTTTTCAAAGTGCACTCGCAGGCGATGATTTAATGCATCACAGCACATTCCACACCGCACGATTCGTCGGTGCATTGGGCTTGAGCCCAGAAGTGGCAGAGCAATAAAAGTAATAAGAAAATAAGAAGTAACATTCCGTATGTAAGATTCATTGCTCCTCGCACGCATCCATTTTCCTTACCTCATGAATGAGGGATTCCTGTGAAATTACAAGTTGTTCGAGTGACAACGTTTAACGTTTTAACGCTACCGTCTGCATTAATGAATACGTACATTTTCACACAAATGCAATCGTTATTTCGGTTCGTACTATTCAATAGTTTAGTGATGTGAATATTGTTTAAATTTTCTTTAGATTCACAGTTTGTACTCTCACCTCTCGATCCTAATTTAAGTCTAATTGCAGCGCACATTATGATTTATCGTATTTTTTTGCTGCAGTTATAATTTTTTCTTAAACTGGGCGTCTCTCACACGGGAGAACCATTAGCATGACATGACGCAAACTCTCCTTTAAATTAGAAAGTGAATATTAAATGACCACCAATTATACCAACGTGTTCTTCCCCCTCCCCACACCAAAAAATAACTGCTGGACTGTGCCCCCTTACCATAAAGAACAAAAAAAAATCACCATTTACCACAAAGTGATGGCGAGGTCACCACGGCAACTACGCCAGGCTGGGTGCACCTTTGCTGCCGTGTAAGGTGGAGGCGACTCATTCTCAGATTCACGGCAAAGACCCAAATGTTATTCAAAATAATGGTCTTTGGTTTAGATCGCGTAAATATATGTGTCGTTGACTCACCAACCACCCGACGCTTAATTGCTAAACCCACAACATTTACAATTAATGCTGTGGGTTTACCTCGCCATCACACCGACGTGCTGAAGTAATAGCTAATCGGTACGTATTGTCCACGTGACAAACCTCACTAACTTAGCCATGGTCGGGTGGTGGTGGGTTAACGACACAATTTATATTTACGCGAACCAATCCGAAAACCTTAATTATGAATAGCATTGGGTCGCGAAGGCCTATGCGTTCAAGCCAAGTGTTCACGTGTTGATGTTTTATTCACGCCAAGGGTGACCGACGGTCGTGGCCAACCAAGCTGGCCATCGCGCGCCAGCGTAGCCACGCAACCGTGTGGCTAAAAACACTTGCGTGCAAACGGCAAACCGCTGCCATAAACACGCACCCCGCGAGAAGAGACGTGGTCGCCCAAAAGCTATAAAGCAAAAAGCCTGGCGTGCGGTGGGTTCCCCTGTGGTTCACGCAGAAATGGGGCCTCGTAGTGAGAAAGAGAGAGAACGTCCATCCGCAAGGAAATAAGATGCTTGTTAAGAGTAGGCAGTGCAGGAAATAGGTTTCAGACCTACAGTATGTGCGCGCGAGAAATTTTAATTCAAAACAAAACCCAAATGTGAATAGGCTAAAAAATTCCAAAGCGTAGCAGTCTGGAATAGTCCAGAGACTCAGCGAGACCTCATGAGTATTACACGCCACTTATTCACGAAGGAAAGGCCTTGCTGCTCACTAGGCCTCAAGACTCATTCAGGAGGGTCTTGCATTGGGATGTTTGTGGACAATTCCATTGATAAGTGGCATTAGGAGGGAGGAGAAATGCCACCATGCATGTAAGGGGGGGAGGGGGGGGGAAGGTGGCACTCAATGCTCCTCTGGATCCATGGTAGCCTCAACACCCATACAAATCTTAGGCAAGCTTAACAATCCTGCTCGGCTTTCCATATCTGATCAGCTCGGGTGCATTTATGGTCATCTTGGCTGCGGTGACGTTGGGACTTAAAGAATGTCAAACACTTTTCAAGTGTACATCTATAAACAGCAAACTGGGCATGGGGACGCTCAACAAAACCACAGACCGCGCCATAAACCCGCCAACGGATGAAACGCACGTGCGCGTGCAATACACGCACGTGCGCGTGTTGCAGGCACGTGCGTGCAACTTGACAGCAGCCAACTCCCGCCCACCAGCGCGCCATCATCCGCACGCGAACCCCAACTCGCCCTGCCGCACCTGCCACACCTCCGCAGTGTCCAACCGAAGGCTTCAACGGCGCGACCCTTGGACCGTCGTCGGCGTGCGCGTGGGTTGACGGCGGCGGTGGGCGGTGACCGCACGCGCGCACATGGCGTGGTGGCCATCCGATACCGGACGGAGGACTACGCCCAGTGGGAGCTCGCACCGTGCGCCAGCAGAGAGCACGCCAGACAAAACGAGCCGGGGGGGGGGGGGCGGGGGGGGCGGTTTCGGCCGATAAGTTCCAACCCGCTGAGCACCGGCGCTCGATAGCCGAACGACCCCGTCACGTTGAGGTCAATGTTTGAGCGTGGATTTTTCTCTGGGTTCCCCGGTTTCCCCCCCCCCCCCACCACATTTAGAATCAACGTCACGCATTCAGGGAATTGTTCTTCACTAATTTTCAAACGGGGGTGCGTGGGGAGGGGGGCACTTTCGCCGAAGAGGACATCAGTGCGAGGGCCGGCACACCGCCTGCGAAGGGGGGGGTTCTCTCATGTTTGTGTCTTGTCAGAGGCCGCACTAAAGGCCACCAAGGGCCACGCTGGCCTTGCAATGAATAACACGTTTAGATTATTTGTCTGCTATAAATTTCCAAGTGATAAGCCACTTTTGTCGAGCTATCATTTGTGGCCAGGTAGCTTCTAAAAACAAGAGCTATATACAGCTCAGCGGGCCTTACCTGGTTAAATAAAAAAACAGTTCAAGTTTGAAGCTTTCCAGCCACTGGGTACACACGTGCATGTTCAGGCACTTTTATCAATCCACCGCTTCGCAGGTCTCGAGGGTCATTTGGCCGTAATACTGTCGAGGTTTTAGCGGTGGTGCTGCACATCTTTCCGATGCGTTTTGGAGTTGTACCGCACGTCTTTCGGCGCGAAGGCCACGGGGCTCGAGAACTGCTACAGGAACTGAAGAGGCTCCGAGCACGCGGAGAGAATCGGTGTCAAAGAACACGCGGTAGTAGCAACCCGAAACGATTTATGCTAGGGGGAGCCACAGAAACACCGCAACAAAGAAATTCGAGCATAAATGGAACACATTTATTAATTTGAGTAATTAATTTAATGATTTAGCTACGCCGTCCTCTGTTGTCCACCACGTGGCCCGGAGCCACTGGGTACATTACAGGATGGAAAATCCTAATCCTGCCTGAATTTTGAGCGAATATCTCATTAAAATGTTAACTCCACCTTAAAACGCAACACCTCAATTGGCTTCTTAGTCTTCATCATCCGCATGAGAACGTGTCTCTAGGTTGAAAACTCATTTCTTTAGAACTGCTTTTTTACATTTAATTTGTCGACCCCCCCCGCACCTCCGATTCGCGCGGTTGGCAATGTACTGTGTGAAAAAAGTTCAAGGTACAGAGAAGTGGCTGTCCAAGTCCCAGGCTACCTCTTTAGCACACCAGCGTAGCGACATAGCCGCACTGTTACAGCCACTCGCCGCAGGATCAATCACGGTGGTTGACGGGTTGCGTAATCGCACGCGTGTGCCTTCTCGAACATTCGGCTTCACGAATTTTCGGCAACCGCGCCGTGAGGACATGGAAAGTTTTTTTAAGTTTGAAACCGTGGAATTTCGCGTATATATTTAAAACTGCATTTGGTGGCTGGTTTATGCCACGTGCGTTGAGCTGGAACTGGTTTAAGCCTTTTACTTCAGGGGCACATGACGAAATAATCACCGCAATGTGAAAGCCGTCACAACAATTATCAGTGGAACAAAAAGTACATTACCAACTGGCGTTTACAGATTGTCGAGGTCTTTCAACTTAAACCTCCATTGCAACACACACACACACCGCTTAAAAGGGTACGAAGTGCCCGGCAAAGAGGGAATTACAGCACAGGGCGATCCAGTAGGGGGCATTGCCTTTGAAGAGAACATTTGAAAATATGTATTTGGCTGTTATACCAATGCAATACTAGGCATGTTATAAATAGTGTCGAAATGCAGCTGCATCTCAAAATGACGTGGGCACACATTCATTTTACCGAAAGAGTCAGTCAGTCAGTCTTAGCCAGAGGGGTTTAAAACAGGTATTCTGCCTGGACTTGAGCAGGCGGACAGGGGAGTTGACAGCACAGATGGCTTTGGGGAAGGGTGTTTCAGACCACGGGGGCAGCAGCAGAGGAGGAGTCACCTCCCAGGTCGACTGGGGCCCTTCAACCAGAGGTCGCAACCGGGTACCCTATACCCGTACCCTATACCCGTACCCGGCCGGGTACGGGTACCCGTTTGCGACCCTGGTGCGGCCGGGTACGGGTAAGGAATCAAAACCCGTTTGCGACCTCTGCCTTCAACAGAAATACATTTTCGCTGGAGTTGAAAAAGCACGTGGAGGCAAGTGGGGAGAGATAGAGAGGGGCAAGTCCACCGATAACCCATCATAATGGATTTATCTTCTTGGTTCTTTCGGTAAAGTCACGTAGAAGAGAAGTAATAAAATAATAAAAATAATAAAACATAATAAAATAATTCTCACGACGTTTCGGCCACAACGCAAGCAGCCGTCTTCAGGTG